>JAZGLO010002325.1:3982500-4377500 GCA_036873155.1 Biomphalaria sudanica | reverse complement strand
ATAAACTTATATGTAACTAATGTAAATATTTCAAAGGTAAGTTCAATCTTGGTTTTATAGCGTACATCTCTCTTAAGTACAATCTAAGTTTTATAGTGAAGAACCAAATGACAGTTTTATCGAGGTTTGTTCCAATTTTTAAGTGATGTTTCGAATGCTGACAGCAAATTTCTAGCCGTATGCTTGCCATTACATTTTGCACAATGCAAAACATAGCTGCTTCGGTCAAATGACTCATTCAACCAATGGGCAGTTAAACCAAAATATGATTCGGTGGTATTATCAGCTGTCCAAGTGTCCGTTGAGAAAGCGATGCTTTTAGCATCAGATAGCATTTCACGAAGCTTTGAAGAAATATTGTTGTAGATATCTGGAATAACGCGTTCTGTAAAATATTAGCGACTAGGCATAGTGTCTTTTCTCCAGTACTTTTAAAAGTTCAATAAATCCAGGTTTCTCAACTACTTGGTAAGGTTCCATGTCAGTTGCAATATTTGATATGGCCAAGTGAATGCGTTTAGCATTATCCCTGTTAATATCCCACAAATTAGCTTTGTCTAAGACCTCTTTAATCCCTGTTTGCTGCTTGTGTGTAAGGCTTGACGAATCACTGGAGCTAGTAGACGTACTTGCACAGGCCAGTGATATTACTTGATGCAGAATTATTAACTGCTGATTTCAATGCAGTCATAATGTTGAATACGTCTGAATATTTCGAGCATGGATGACTAATCATATTGCTGGTTGAGAAGTCTTTAGGTTTGCTTGGTTTACTACGTGACAGTACCATTTTACAAGCATTGCAAACTGCTTTAGAGTTGTCCATTGTTTTGACATAAAAGTAACGCCATATAAGTGATGACTTTTTATCAGCCATTATTATTATTGTTCAATTTACTAAAGGCCCTTACAAGCCACTTTTATACCCGTGGCTTGTGTAACAAAATACTTGTAGGGGTGTGTCCTGTAGTTTATCGCCCTAATTGACATTTCTCTCCAAGTAAATAAACTTAGTGTCATCATCTAGTGACATCTAGACAGTGTCAATGTCTTAACAATTTGCGTTAATCCATTCTGGCTTAAGAATGATCAATTTCTATTTATACATTGTCATGGATTAAACAAATAAAAAGTTGGGGGTGTTAAGTCTCTTAAGCCCTCCCTTTAAATATACCCCTGGTTAGTGTCTGTTTGGCTTGTAGTCCAGCCTCCTAATTGAGACTTAACTCAAAGTAAAAAAAAACAACTTATTACCCGGCTAATAGTATAAAAGGTATGGCTTGTGGTCCAGACCCTTGATTGACAACCTATCTCATAATTAACAAACTCATACCAAATTAACCTTATAGATATATGGCGTGTAGTCCCACCACCTAAAAAAAATTCTTCTCCAAGTAAACAAACTCAGTTCCTTCATAAAATGTGACCTCTAGACAGTGTCAACAATTTGACATCTGGCTTAATGTGGTCAGCTGCTTATCTGTGAACTCAATGTTATGGACTAAACAAACAAAAGGAGGTGGGGGATGCTCATCTCTACCTCTGGAGATATACCCGCACATCTAGACAGACTATCAGCGTGACGTAGTTAAGAAATATTACATGTTTACTAGACCACTCAATGGTCAAGACAAGCTTTTAAAATGTGCCAGACATCGCTGCTAAGTCGTATACAATGCCAATTTATAATGTAAAGTCGTATTTCTATTTAGATTAACACATCTTGTCTTTGTACTAAAAAATATTTGGTGAATAGTCATAGTTTATAGTTTTAAAAACAAATTCTTTTATTTGAAACAAAAACGTGAATGTATTTCAGAACTGACATTATTGAATCATGTCCACTTTATGAGTATTGGTATATTTTTATTGACGTGGAGATTTAGTTTCAACTTCTTGTTGGACATCGTTTCTCAGCGTCGACTACCTTTAGAGTGTTGGCCTTTCGCCCTCTGGGTTGTTTCGATTTGTAAGTGTTACCTCCGTTTGGCGTTTCTGGAAAAGACTTAGCGCTGAGGCGCCTAACAATATTATTAGAAATTAAGGTGTAGCTTTTACTATCCGGTAGTGATATCCGACCGGAACGGGATATTGCCGGATAGTGAAAAAGTGCCGAATATTTGACAGAAGCCAGAGCCGGAGAGACTATCCGGTGCAACCCTAATTGTTACCCGCTGTAATGAGGGCGCCATTTAGTAGTGAAGTTGTCTTATAAAGGACATGTATATTTGATACCGCTGTTATGCGGATGTAGTTATATTTCAAATTGGATATTTTGGCGTAACGACTAGAAGTTACACAATATATCTGTGTTATTAAATAAACATAATATTTGTTTGCCGAAGATCGACTCGTCTTTGTATACTATTCATGTTCGTTACGTGCTAAATGGACAAACAAACCCAGCTGTTGATGGAATGTTATGCCCTTTTCTGTAACCCACATAATATTGTATATTACCCCCCTTTTAATGATGCTGTATAAAGTAGGGAGAGTTGTGCCCATGCACAGAAAACACTACTCTGGTAGCCAAGATGGCCGATTAAAGTTGTTATGATCTTAAGTGTTCTTATGTCAAGTTTGTGTACTTTCAAATATCAATCGTAACACCAGCATTCATCAACATTCGCCACTCGTTGATATTAATGCACGATTCTACATGTTATTGACCAACTCACACACATAGACGTTTCCATTCTGGTGACCAGTCCTATGTGTAATATCAATACCAAGTCGAAAGACCAGTAACATGGTCCAGTGTTTTGTTTTAGAAATTACAGTTTGTTAACATAATTAGCTAAATAAGTATATGACAAAGCTACTAATTGATATTTTAACATATCATAATAGTATGTTGTTCCCCTTCATTCGGCGGGGGTGACGCCTCTAGTTTAGACTGAAGATAGAGACGAAATACAGGGTGGGGGTGACGCCTCTAGTTTAGACTGAAGATAGTGACGAAATACAGGGTGGGGGTGACGCCTCTAGTTTAGACTGAAGATAGAGACGAAATACAGGGTGGGGGTGACGCCTCTAGTTTAGACAGAAGATAGAGACGAAATACAGGGTGGGGGTGACGCCTCTAGTTTAGACTGAAGATAGAGACGAAATACAGGGTGGGGGTGACGCCTCTAGTTTAGACAGAAGATAGAGACGAAATACAGGGTGGGGGTGACGCCTCTAGTTTAGACTGAAGATAGAGACGAAATACAGGGAGGGGGTGACGCCTCTAGTTTAGACTGAAGATAGAGACGAAATACAGGGTGGGGGTGACGCCTCTAAATTAGACTGAAGATAGAGACGAAATACATGGTGGGGGTGACGCCTCTAGTTTAGACTGAAGATAGAGACAAAATACATGGTGGGGGTGACGCCTCTAGTTTAGACTGAAGATAGAGACGAAATACAGGGTGGGGGTGACGCCTCTAGTTAAGACTGAAGATAGAGACGAAATACATGGTGGGTGTGACGCCTCTAGTTTAGACTGAAGATAGAGACGAAATACAGGGTGGGGGTGACGCCTCTAGTTTAGACTGAAGATAGAGACGAAATACATGGTGGGGGTGACGCCTCTAGTTTAGACTGAAGATAGAGACGAAATACAGGGTGGGGGTGACGCCTCTAGTTTAGACTGAAGATAGAGACGAAATACAGGGTGGGGGTGACGCCTCTAGTTTAGACTGAAGATAGAGACGAAATACAGGGTGGGGGTGACGCCTCTAGTTTAGACTGAAGATTGAGACGAAATACATGGTGGGGGTGACGCCTCTAGTTTAGACTGAAGATAGAGACGAAATACAGGGTGGGGGTGACGCCTCTAGTTTAGACTGAAGAAAGAGACGAAATACAGGGTGGGGGTGACGCCTCTAGTTTAGACTGAAAATAGAGACGAAATACAGGGTGGGGGTGACGCCTCTAGTTTAGACTGAAGATAGAGACAAAATACAGGGAGGGGGTGACGCCTCTAGTTTAGACTGAAGATAGAGACGAAATACAGGGTGGGGGTGACGCCTCTAGTTTAGACTGAAGATAGAGACGAAATACAGGGTGGGGGTGACGCCTCTAGTTTAGACTGAAGATAGAGACGAAATACAGGGTGTGGGTGATGCCTCTAGTTTAGACTGAAGATAGAGACGAAATACAGGGAGGGGGTGACGCCTCTAGTTTAGACTGAAGATAGAGACGAAATACAGGGTGGGGGTGACGCCTCTAGTTTAGACTGAAGATAGAGACGAAATACAGGGTGGGGGTGACGCCTCTAGTTTAGACTGAAGATAGAGACGAAATACAGGGTGGGGGTGACGCCTCTAGTTTAGACTGAAGATAGAGACGAAATACAGGGTGGGGGTGACGCCTCTAGTTTAGACTGAAGATAGAGACGAAATACAGGGTGGGGGTGACGCCTCTAGTTTAGACTGAAGATAGAGACGAAATACAGGGTGGGGGTGACGCCTCTGGTTTAGACTGAAGATAGAGACGAAATACAGGGTGGGGGTGACGCCTCTAGTTTAGACTGAAGATAGAGACGAAATACAGGGTGGGGGTGACGCCTCTAGTTTAGACTGAAGATAGAGACGAAATACAGGGTGGGGGTGACGCCTCTAGTTTAGACTGAAGATAGAGACGAAATACAGGGTGGGGGTGACGCCTCTAGTTTAGACTGAAGATAGAGACGAAATACATGGTGTGGGTGACGCCTCTAGTTTAGACTGAAGATAGAGACGAAATACAGGGTGGGGGTGACGCCTCTAGTTTAGACTGAAGATAGAGACGAAATACAGGGTGGGGGTGACGCCTCTAGTTTAGACTGAAAAAAGAGACGAAATACAGGGTGGGGGTGACGCCTCTAGTTTAGACTGAAGATAGAGACAAAATACAGGGAGGGGGTGACGCCTCTAGTTTAGACTGAAGATAGAGACGAAATACATGGTGGGTGTGACGCCTCTAGTTTAGACTGAAGATAGAGACGAAATACAGGGTGGGGGTGACGCCTCTAGTTTAGACTGAAGATAGAGACGAAATACATGGTGGGGGTGACGCCTCTAGTTTAGACTGAAGATAGAGACGAAATACAGGGTGGAGGTGACGCCTCTAGTTTAGACTGAAGATAGAGACGAAATACAGGGTGGGGGTGACGCCTCTAGTTTAGACTGAAGATAGAGACGAAATACAGGGTGGGGGTGACGCCTCTAGTTTAGACTGAAGATTGAGACGAAATACATGGTGGGGGTGACGCCTCTAGTTTAGACTGAAGATAGAGACGAAATACAGGGTGGGGGTGACGCCTCTAGTTTAGACTGAAGATAGAGACGAAATACAGGGTGGGGGTGACGCCTCTAGTTTAGACTGAAGATAGAGACGAAATACAGGGTGGGGGTGACGCCTCTAGTTTAGACTGAAGATAGAGACGAAATACAGGGTGGGGGTGACGCCTCTAGTTTAGACTGAAGATAGAGACGAAATACAGGGTGGGGGTGACGCCTCTAGTTTAGACTGAAGATAGAGACGAAATACAGGGTGGGGGTGACGCCTCTGGTTTAGACTGAAGATAGAGACGAAATACAGGGTGGGGGTGACGCCTCTAGTTTAGACTGAAGATAGAGACGAAATACAGGGTGGGGGTGACGCCTCTAGTTTAGACTGAAGATAGAGACGAAATACAGGGTGGGGGTGACGCCTCTAGTTTAGACTGAAGATAGAGACGAAATACAGGGTGGGGGTGGCGCCTCTAGTTTAGACTGAAGATAGAGACGAAATACATGGTGTGGGTGACGCCTCTAGTTTAGACTGAAGATAGAGACGAAATACAGGGTGGGGGTGACGCCTCTAGTTTAGACTGAAGATAGAGACGAAATACAGGGTGGGGGTGACGCCTCTAGTTTAGACTGAAGATAGAGACGAAATACAGGGTGGGGGTGACGCCTCTGGTTTAGACTGAAGATAGAGACGAAATACAGGGTGGGGGTGACGCCTCTAGTTTAGACTGAAGATAGAGACGAAATACAGGGTGGGGGTGACGCCTCTAGTTTAGACTGAAGATAGAGACGAAATACAGGGTGGGGGTGACGCCTCTAGTTTAGACTGAAGATAGAGACGAAATACAGGGTGGGGGTGACGCCTCTAGTTTAGACTGAAGATAGAGACGAAATACATGGTGTGGGTGACGCCTCTAGTTTAGACTGAAGATAGAGACGAAATACAGGGTGGGGGTGACGCCTCTAGTTTAGACTGAAGATAGAGACGAAATACAGGGTGGGGGTGACGCCTCTAGTTTAGACTGAAAAAAGAGACGAAATACAGGGTGGGGGTGACGCCTCTAGTTTAGACTGAAGATAGAGACAAAATACAGGGAGGGGGTGACGCCTCTAGTTTAGACTGAAGATAGAGACGAAATACAGGGTGGGGGTGACGCCTCTGGTTTAGACTGAAGATAGAGACGAAATACAGGGAGGGGGTGACGCCTCTAGTTTAAACTGAAGATAGAGACGAAATACTGGGTGGGGGTGACGCCTCTAGTTTAGACTGAAGATAGAGACGAAATACAGGGTGAAGGTGACGCCTCTAGTTTAGACTGAAGATAGAGACGAAATACTGGGTGGGGGTGACGAATCTAGTTTAGACTGAAGATACGGACGAAATACAGGGTGGGGGTGACGATTCTAGTTTAGACTGAAGATAGAGACAAAATACATGGAGGGGGTGACGCCTCTAGTTTAGACTGAGGATAGAGACGAAATACTGGGTGGGGGTGACGCCTCTAGTTTAGACTGAAGATAGAGACGAAATACAGGGTGGGGGTGACGCCTCTAGTTTAGACTGAAGATAGAGACGAAATACAGGGTGGGGGTGACGCCTCTAGTTTAGACTGAAGATAGAGACAAAATACAGGGTGGGGGTGACGCCTCTAGTTTAGACTGAAGATAGAGACGAAATACATGGTGGAAGTGACGCCTCTAGTTTAGACTGAAGATAGAGACGAAATACAGGGTGGGGGTGACGCCTCTAGTTTAGACTGAAGATAGAGACGAAATACATGGTGGGGGTGACGCCTCTAGTTTAGACTGAAGATAGAGACGAAATACAGGGTGGGGGTGACGCCTCTAGTTTAGACTGAAGATAGAGACAAAATACAGGGAGGGGGTGACGCCTCTAGTTTAGACTGAAGATAGAGACGAAATACAGGGTGGGGGTGACGCCTCTAGTTTAGACTGAAGATAGAGACGAAATACAGGGTGGGGGTGACGCCTCTAGTTTAGACTGAAGATAGAGACGAAATACAGGGTGGGGGTGACGCCTCTAGTTTAGACTGAAGATACGGACGAAATACAGGGTGGGGGTGACGATTCTAGTTTAGACTGAAGATAGAGACAAAATACAGGGAGGGGGTGACGCCTCTAGTTTAGACTGAGGATAGAGACGAAATACTGGGTGGGGGTGACGCCTCTAGTTTAGACTGAAGATAGAGACGAAATACAGGGTGGGGGTGACGCCTCTAGTTTAGACTGAAGATAGAGACGAAATACAGGGTGGGGGTGACGCCTCTAGTTTAGACTGAAGATAGAGACAAAATACAGGGTGGGGGTGACGCCTCTAGTTTAGACTGAAGATAGAGACGAAATACAGGGTGGATGTGACGCCTCTAGTTTAGACTGAAGATAGAGACGAAATACAGGGTGGGGGTGACGCCTTTAGTTTAGACTGAAGATAGAGACGAAATACAGGGTGGGGGTGACGCCTCTAGTTTAGACTGAAGATAGAGACGAAATACAGGGTGGGGGTGACGCCTCTAGTTTAGACTGAAGATAGAGACGAAATACATGGTGGGGGTGACGCCTCTAGTTTAGACTGAAGATAGAGACGAAATACAGGGTGGGGGTGACGCCTCTAGTTTAGACTGAAGATAGAGACAAAATACAGGGAGGGGGTGACGCCTCTAGTTTAGACTGAAGATAGAGACGAAATACAGGGTGGGGGTGACGCCTCTAGTTTAGACTGAAGATAGAGACGAAATACAGGGTGGGGGTGACGCCTCTAGTTTAGACTGAAGATAGAGACGAAATACAGGGTGGGGGTGACGCCTCTAGTTTAGACTGAAGATAGAGACGAAATACTGGGTGGGGGTGACGCCTCTAGTTTAGACTGAAGATAGAGACGAAATACAGGGTGAAGGTGACGCCTCTAGTTTAGACTGAAGATAGAGACGAAATACTGGGTGGGGGTGACGAATCTAGTTTAGACTGAAGATACGGACGAAATACAGGGTGGGGGTGACGATTCTAGTTTAGACTGAAGATAGAGACAAAATACAGGGAGGGGGTGACGCCTCTAGTTTAGACTGAGGATAGAGACGAAATACTGGGTGGGGGTGACGCCTCTAGTTTAGACTGAAGATAGAGACGAAATACAGGGTGGGGGTGACGCCTCTAGTTTAGACTGAAGATAGAGACGAAATACAGGGTGGGGGTGACGCCTCTAGTTTAGACTGAAGATAGAGACAAAATACAGGGTGGGGGTGACGCCTCTAGTTTAGACTGAAGGTAGAGACGAAATACAGGGTGGATTTGACGCCTCTAGTTTAGACTGAAGATAGAGACGAAATACAGGGTGGGGGTGACGCCTCTAGTTTAGACTGAAGATAGAGACGAAATACAGGGTGGGGGTGACGCCTCTAGTTTAGACTGAAGATAGAGACGAAATACATGGTGGGGGTGACGCCTCTAGTTTAGACTGAAGATAGAGACGAAATACAGGGTGGGGGTGACGCCTCTAGTTTAGACTGAAGATAGAGACAAAATACAGGGAGGGGGTGACGCCTCTAGTTTAGACTGAAGATAGAGACGAAATACAGGGTGGGGGTGACGCCTCTAGTTTAGACTGAAGATAGAGACGAAATACAGGGTGGGGGTGACGCCTCTAGTTTAGACTGAAGATAGAGACGAAATACAGGGTGGGGGTGACGCCTCTAGTTTAGACTGAAGATACGGACGAAATACAGGGTGGGGGTGACGATTCTAGTTTAGACTGAAGATAGAGACAAAATACAGGGAGGGGGTGACGCCTCTAGTTTAGACTGAGGATAGAGACGAAATACTGGGTGGGGGTGACGCCACTAGTTTAGACTGAAGATAGAGACGAAATACAGGGTGGGGGTGACGCCTCTAGTTTAGACTGAAGATAGAGACGAAATACAGGGTGGGGGTGACGCCTCTAGTTTAGACTGAAGATAGAGACGAAATACAGGGTGGGGGTGACGCCTCTAGTTTAGACTGAAGATAGAGACGAAATACAGGGTGGGGGTGACGCCTCTAGTTTAGACTGAAGATAGAGACAAAATACAGGGTGGGGGTGACGCCTCTAGTTTAGACTGAAGATAGAGACGAAATACAGGGTGGATGTGACGCCTCTAGTTTAGACTGAAGATAGAGACGAAATACAGGGTGGGGGTGACGCCTTTAGTTTAGACTGAAGATAGAGACGAAATACAGGGTGGGGGTGACGCCTCTAGTTTAGACTGAAGATAGAGACGAAATACAGGGTGGGGGTGACGCCTCTAGTTTAGACTGAAGATAGAGACGAAATACATGGTGGGGGTGACGCCTCTAGTTTAGACTGAAGATAGAGACGAAATACAGGGTGGGGGTGACGCCTCTAGTTTAGACTGAAGATAGAGACAAAATACAGGGAGGGGGTGACGCCTCTAGTTTAGACTGAAGATAGAGACGAAATACAGGGTGGGGGTGACGCCTCTAGTTTAGACTGAAGATAGAGACGAAATACAGGGTGGGGGTGACGCCTCTAGTTTAGACTGAAGATAGAGACGAAATACAGGGTGGGGGTGACGCCTCTAGTTTAGACTGAAGATAGAGACGAAATACAGGGTGGGGGTGACGCCTCTAGTTTAGACTGAGGATAGAGACGAAATACTGGGTGGGGGTGACGCCTCTAGTTTAGACTGAAGATAGAGACGAAATACAGGGTGGGGGTGACGCCTCTAGTTTAGACTGAAGATAGAGACGAAATACAGGGTGGGGGTGACGCCTCTAGTTTAGACTGAAGATAGAGACGAAATACAGGGTGGGGGTGACGCCTCTAGTTTAGACTGAAGATAGAGACAAAATACAGGGAGGGGGTGACGCCTCTAGTTTAGACTGAGGATAGAGACGAAATACTGGGTGGGGGTGACGCCTCTAGTTTAGACTGAAGATAGAGACGAAATACAGGGAGGGGGTGACGCCTCTAGTTTAGACTGAAGATAGAGACGAAATACAGGGTGGGGGTGACGCCTCTAGTTTAGACTGAAGATAGAGACGAAATACAGGGTGGGGGTGACGCCTCTAGTTTAGACTGAAGATAGAGACGAAATACAGGGTGGGGGTGACGCCTCTAGTTTAGACTGAAGATAGAGACGAAATACAGGGTGGGGGTGAAGCCTCTAGTTTAGACTGAAGATAGAGACGAAATACAAGGTGGGGGTGACGCCTCTAGTTTAGACTGAAGATAGAGACGAAATACAGGGTGGGGGTGACGCCTCTAGTTTAGACTGAAGATAGAGACAAAATACAGGGAGGGGGTGACGCCTCTAGTTTAGACTGAGGATAGAGACGAAATACTGGGTGGGGGTGACGCCTCTAGTTTAGAATGAAGATAGAGACGAAATACAGGGTGGGGGTGACGCCTCTAGTTTAGACTGAAGATAGAGACGAAATACAGGGTGGGGGTGACGCCTCTAGTTTAGACTGAAGATAGAGACGAAATACAGGGTGGGGTGACGCCTCTAGTTTAGACTGAAGATAGAGACGAAATACAGGGTGGGGTGACGCCTCTAGTTTAGACTGAAGATAGAGACGAAATACAGGGTGGGGGTGACGCCTCTAGTTTAGACTGAAGATAGAGACGAAATACAGGGTGGGGGTGACGCCTCTAGTTTAGACTGAAGATAGAGACGAAATACAGGGTGGGGTGACGCCTCTAGTTTAGACTGAAGATAGAGACGAAATACAGGGTGGGGGTGACGCCTCTAGTATAGACTGAAGATAGAGACGAAATACAGGGTGGGGGTGACGCCTCTAGTTTAGACTGAAGATAGAGACGAAATACAGGGTGGGGGTGACGCCTCTAGTTAGACTGAAGATAGAGACGAAATACAGGGAGGGGGTGACGCCTCTAGTTTAGACTGAAGATAGAGACGAAATACAGGGTGGGGGTGACGCCTCTAGTTTAGACTGAAGATAGAGACGAAATACAGGGTGGGGGTGACGCCTCTAGTTTAGACTGAAGATAGAGACGAAATACAGGGTGGGGGTGACGCCTCTAGTTTAGACTGAAGATAGAGACAAAATACAGGGAGGGGGTGACGCCTCTAGTTTAGACTGAAGATAGAGACGAAATACAGGGTGGGGGTGACGCCTCTAGTTTAGACTGAAGATAGAGACGAAATACAGGGTGGGGGTGACGCCTCTAGTTTAGACTGAAGATAGAGAGAAAATACAGGGAGGGGGTGTCGCCTCTAGTTTAGACTGAAGATAGAGACGAAATACAGGGTGGGGGTGACGCCTCTAGTTTAGACTGAAGATAGAGACGAAATACATGGTGGGGGTGACGCCTCTAGTTAGACTGAAGATAGAGACGAAATACAGGGTGGGGGTGACGCCTCTAGTTTAGACTGAAGATAGAGACAAAATACAGGGAGGGGGTGACGCCTCTAGTTTAGACTGAAGATAGAGACGAAATACAGGGTGGGGGTGACGCCTCTAGTTTAGACTGAAGATAGAGACGAAATACAGGGTGGGGGTGACGCCTCTAGTTTAGACTGAAGATAGAGACGAAATACAGGGTGGGGGTGACGCCTCTAGTTTAGACTGAAGATAGAGACGAAATACATGGTGGGGGTGACGCCTCTAGTTTAGACTGAAGATAGAGACGAAATACAGGGTGGGGGTGACGCCTCTAGTTTAGACTGAAGATAGAGACAAAATACAGGGAGGGGGTGACGTCTCTAGTTTAGACTGAAGATAGAGACGAAATACAGGGTGGGGGTGACGCCTCTAGTTTAGACTGAAGATAGAGACGAAATACAGGGTGGGGGTGACGCCTCTAGTTTAGACTGAAGATAGAGACGAAATACAGGGTGGGGGTGACGCCTCTAGTTTAGACTGAAGATAGAGACGAAATACAGGGTGGGGGTGACGCCTCTAGTTTAGACTGAAGATAGAGACGAAATACAGGGTGGGGGTGACGCCTCTAGTTTAGACTGAAGATAGAGACGAAATACAGGGTGGGGGTGACGCCTCTAGTTTAGACTGAAGATAGAGACGAAATACAGGGTGGGGGTGACGCCTCTAGTTTAGACTGAAGATAGAGACAAAATACAGGGTGGGGGTGACGCCTCTAGTTTAGACTGAAGATAGAGACGAAATACAGGGTGGATGTGACGCCTCTAGTTTAGACTGAAGATAGAGACGAAATACAGGGTGGGGGTGACGCCTTTAGTTTAGACTGAAGATAGAGACGAAATACAGGGTGGGGGTGACGCCTCTAGTTTAGACTGAAGATAGAGACGAAATACAGGGTGGGGGTGACGCCTCTAGTTTAGACTGAAGATAGAGACGAAATACATGGTGGGGGTGACGCCTCTAGTTTAGACTGAAGATAGAGACGAAATACAGGGTGGGGGTGACGCCTCTAGTTTAGACTGAAGATAGAGACAAAATACAGGGAGGGGGTGACGCCTCTAGTTTAGACTGAAGATAGAGACGAAATACAGGGTGGGGGTGACGCCTCTAGTTTAGACTGAAGATAGAGACGAAATACAGGGTGGGGGTGACGCCTCTAGTTTAGACTGAAGATAGAGACGAAATACAGGGTGGGGGTGACGCCTCTAGTTTAGACTGAAGATAGAGACGAAATACAGGGTGGGGGTGACGCCTCTAGTTTAGACTGAGGATAGAGACGAAATACTGGGTGGGGGTGACGCCTCTAGTTTAGACTGAAGATAGAGACGAAATACAGGGTGGGGGTGACGCCTCTAGTTTAGACTGAAGATAGAGACGAAATACAGGGTGGGGGTGACGCCTCTAGTTTAGACTGAAGATAGAGACGAAATACAGGGTGGGGGTGACGCCTCTAGTTTAGACTGAAGATAGAGACAAAATACAGGGAGGGGGTGACGCCTCTAGTTTAGACTGAGGATAGAGACGAAATACTGGGTGGGGGTGACGCCTCTAGTTTAGACTGAAGATAGAGACGAAATACAGGGAGGGGGTGACGCCTCTAGTTTAGACTGAAGATAGAGACGAAATACAGGGTGGGGGTGACGCCTCTAGTTTAGACTGAAGATAGAGACGAAATACAGGGTGGGGGTGACGCCTCTAGTTTAGACTGAAGATAGAGACGAAATACAGGGTGGGGGTGACGCCTCTAGTTTAGACTGAAGATAGAGACGAAATACAGGGTGGGGGTGAATCCTCTAGTTTAGACTGAAGATAGAGACGAAATACAAGGTGGGGGTGACGCCTCTAGTTTAGACTGAAGATAGAGACGAAATACAGGGTGGGGGTGACGCCTCTAGTTTAGACTGAAGATAGAGACAAAATACAGGGAGGGGGTGACGCCTCTAGTTTAGACTGAGGATAGAGACGAAATACTGGGTGGGGGTGACGCCTCTAGTTTAGAATGAAGATAGAGACGAAATACAGGGTGGGGGTGACGCCTCTAGTTTAGACTGAAGATAGAGACGAAATACAGGGTGGGGGTGACGCCTCTAGTTTAGACTGAAGATAGAGACGAAATACAGGGTGGGGTGACGCCTCTAGTTTAGACTGAAGATAGAGACGAAATACAGGGTGGGGTGACGCCTCTAGTTTAGACTGAAGATAGAGACGAAATACAGGGTGGGGGTGACGCCTCTAGTTTAGACTGAAGATAGAGACGAAATACAGGGTGGGGGTGACGCCTCTAGTTTAGACTGAAGATAGAGACGAAATACAGGGTGGGGTGACGCCTCTAGTTTAGACTGAAGATAGAGACGAAATACAGGGTGGGGGTGACGCCTCTAGTATAGACTGAAGATAGAGACGAAATACAGGGTGGGGGTGACGCCTCTAGTTTAGACTGAAGATAGAGACGAAATACAGGGTGGGGGTGACGCCTCTAGTTTAGACTGAAGATAGAGACGAAATACAGAGAGGGGGTGACGCCTCTAGTTTAGACTGAAGATAGAGACGAAATACAGGGTGGGGGTGACGCCTCTAGTTTAGACTGAAGATAGAGACGAAATACAGGGTGGGGGTGACGCCTCTAGTTTAGACTGAAGATAGAGAAGAAATACATGGTGGGGGTGACGCCTCTAGTTTAGACTGAAGATAGAGACGAAATACTGGGTGGGGGTGACGCCTCTAGTTTAGACTGAAGATAGAGACAAAATACAGGGAGGGGGTGTCGCCTCTAGTTTAGACTGAAGATAGAGACGAAATACAGGGTGGGGGTGACGCCTCTAGTTTAGACTGAAGATAGAGACGAAATACAGGGTGGGGGTGACGCCTCTAGTTTAGACTGAAGATAGGGAGAAAATACAGGGAGGGGGTGTCGCCTCTAGTTTAGACTGAAGATAGAGACGAAATACAGGGTGGGGGTGACGCCTCTAGTTTAGACTGAAGATAGAGACGAAATACATGGTGGGGGTGACGCCTCTAGTTTAGACTGAAGATAGAGACGAAATACAGGGTGGGGGTGACGCCTCTAGTTTAGACTGAAGATAGAGACAAAATACAGGGAGGGGGTGACGTCTCTAGTTTAGACTGAAGATAGAGACGAAATACAGGGTGGGGGTGACGCCTCTAGTTTAGACTGAAGATAGAGACGAAATACAGGGTGGGGGTGACGCCTCTAGTTTAGACTGAAGATAGAGACGAAATACAGGGTGGGGGTGACGCCTCTAGTTTAGACTGAAGATAGAGACGAAATACAGGGTGGGGGTGACGCCTCTAGTTTAGACTGAAGATAGAGACAAAATACAGGGAGGGGGTGACGCCTCTAGTTTAGACTGAGGATAGAGACGAAATACTGGGTGGGGGTGACGCCTCTAGTTTAGACTGAAGATAGAGACGAAATACAGGGTGGGGGTGACGCCTCTAGTTTAGACTGAAGATAGAGACGAAATACAGGGTGGGGGTGACGCCTCTAGTTTAGACTGAAGATAGAGACGAAATACAGGGTGGGGGTGACGCCTCTAGTTTAGACTGAGGATAGAGACGAAATACTGGGTGGGGGTGACGCCTCTAGTTTAGACTGAAGATAGAGACGAAATACAGGGAGGGGGTGACGCCTCTAGTTTAGACTGAAGATAGAGACGAAATACAGGGTGGGGGTGACGCCTCTAGTTTAGACTGAAGATAGAGACGAAATACAGGGTGGGGGTGACGCCTCTAGTTTAGACTGAAGATAGAGACGAAATACAGGGTGGGGGTGACGCCTCTAGTTTAGACTGAAGATAGAGACGAAATACAGGGTGGGGGTGACGCCTCTAGTTTAGACTGAAGATAGAGACGAAATACAAGGTGGGGGTGACGCCTCTAGTTTAGACTGAAGATAGAGACGAAATACAGGGTGGGGGTGACGCCTCTAGTTTAGACTGAAGATAGAGACAAAATACAGGGAGGGGGTGACGCCTCTAGTTTAGACTGAGGATAGAGACGAAATACTGGGTGGGGGTGACGCCTCTAGTTTAGACTGAAGATAGAGACGAAATACAGGGTGGGGGTGACGCCTCTAGTTTAGACTGAAGATAGAGACGAAATACAGGGTGGGGTTGACGCCTCTAGTTTAGACTGAAGATAGAGACGAAATACAGGGTGGGGGTGACGCCTCTAGTTTAGACTGAAGATAGAGACGAAATACAGGGTGGGGGTGACGCCTCTAGTTTAGACTGAAGATAGAGACGAAATACAGGGTGGGGGTGACGCCTCTAGTTTAGACTGAAGATAGAGACGAAATACAGGGTGGGGGTGACGCCTCTAGTTTAGACTGAAGATAGAGACGAAATACAGGGTGGGGGTGACGCCTCTAGTTTAGACTGAAGATAGAGACAAAATACAGGGAGGGGGTGTCGCCTCTAGTTTAGACTGAAGATAGAGACGAAATACAGGGTGGGGGTGACGCCTCTAGTTTAGACTGAAGATAGAGACAAAATACAGGGAGGGGGTGTCGCCTCTAGTTTAGACTGAAGATAGAGACGAAATACAGGGTGGGGGTGACGCCTCTAGTTTAGACTGAAGATAGAGACGAAATACAGGGTGGGGGTGACGCCTCTAGTTTAGACTTAAAAAGTAGTTTTATATTTCCAATGGTCTCGACCAATGTTATAATATATAAAACTAATCTACTTTTTTTCAATTAAATGTTGCATTTAGTCTATTGATAGATTATGTTGGATTTTTTTTGGGCATAAATCTATTATAAATTACATCTAAATTATTTCAAATGTATATTATAGATCTAGATCTAGTAGATACAGATCTTAAGAGTGCAAAATCAAAAGTTTAGTTTATATATTGCATAGGATAAGATAAGATGTAGATCTACATCCTCATTCTAGTTCCGTTTAATTGAAAATGCCAATAGTTCTGTTGAAAACTGTGCTGAGACATCGAAGTACAAGCACGATATATCTGTTGTTTTTTTTTAATCTTTTTTTTTTTTTCAATTACAAATCAATGCTGAAAGATTATCTAAAATCGCTCGTCTGACATATTGCACATATCCGGTAGATGTTATGCAGTAATGTGTAATATATCTCATTATCAATAATAGGCTTTTAGTTTGTAACCAGTTTGTTATTAAGTTAAGAGCAATGCCTTGTCTCTCGGTTAGCGTGCTAAACTGATTATCTCGACGGTCCCGGGTTTTTTGTTTGTTTCTTTTACATGTTTTGGTTGTTCCTTCAGAGTTGAAGATAGTTTACTTCCTAGTCCAAACATCCCGCAGGACGACGGGGGATGGGAGCGGGCAGGGTGTGAGCCAGAACCATCGATAAATCCGAATGGCAGTCCAATGCGCAAACTGCATGACCAGGCAGGGTTTATACCCTGCTCAGTCCATCCTCCGTCGTCCATCGAGAAGTTAATATTTTTTAACTTAAAAGGAGTATCCGAAACATTTAAAAGAAAAAAAACAACATCATTTTTTACAACGGTAAATGAATCTTTGTAACATCATTACTTTTAACCATCAAAATTAAATTACATCTTGAATATTCCTTGCGAATAGACGGATCCGACAGGGATCCGACTTCGACGGGGCCGCTTCTGAGTTTATGTGTTAACACAAACTCTCTTTGTAACCTTCTTTTGTTTTGTATTTGTTTCATTTTCTATATCTGATGAGTAACAAAGCGTTTACAAGGAGGCTGAACAGCGACCAGACACTCCAAAAGATTCTACATTCTCAAAGTAACACCGTCGTTTGGAAAGAGTTGTCCTCCCTTTCCTGGCATCAGACGCAGATAAGTGGAGTTTTGTTTTGTCTGTTGTATCGGGCATTCAGGGTCGAGTTTACATTGCTTTGTCAGTAATGGAGTTAAAGGGTGAATTTTTTTTTGTGTTGATCCTTTTGATAATTTATTGTCTTATGTAAATTGAACAATGTTACTTGTTAACTTAACCTTTATACATTAATTTAAGCTTATTCAGTAATATTTCTTATTAATTGTGATTACCATGGACTAGTTTAAACCTAGGTTGATTGAGGTTGTAATAGAACAGGCCCACATGTTTGGAATTGAGGGTGAGGAATTACGAGAGTTTGTTTTAAACCAACAAAAACTAGATCTAGAGAGATTAACTCTAGTATTGGAAAGAAAGACAATAGAAGTGATAAAGTTAATAATGGATCTGGAAGTAAAATGTCATTACTGCCATATAAAATAGAAATTGAAAATGGTCTATTAACAAAATAACTGTCAGGATATTGTTAATAAAATCAGTGGGATAGAAAATAATGAAGAAATTGAAAATATATTAACAAGTAAGGAACTAAAATTATTGTAATTATACTGTTTATGATATCAGTGAGATAGAAATTGAAGAAGTAATTGAAAATGTCTAACTACTAAGGAACTTATTGATTTTCAGTTTATTGACAACACTATTATTCAAGTTCTGACACCATTTCACAGAGTACACAAACTATTAAAGAGATTAAACCTAACGAAAGGATTTATCAAGTTGTTGGTGGGGGTAAAGTTAACCCAGAACCCAATAGACTACAAATGTTTTTGTACCTAAAACTTCCAAGAAAAAGAAAAAAAAAGGAAATCTTGGCGTAGTGTTTCTCCTCTCCCTGTTGCTGAGAAGGGGATATCCACGAGGGTCACCTAAGTTTCCGAGTGCAACTTGGCAATAGAGAAACTTCAGCATTGTCTGTCTTCATGTCTGTTAATTTCTTTTGTACCAAATCTTAGTAGTTATTGTATTATCTAACAGTACATTTAAAATAGATTGCTGTGTGTTGCACCAAGTAGATGGCTTCCTTCCGGTAAAGTGCAGAGAGCTATAGGGAGTGGCATTACGTCATCAGTAGCGTTAGTGTCCAACGCCTAGACAGATACCTTTGATACCCAGGAGGATCCACAATCCAGTTTGACCACAGACCATTGTCTACTAGCTGATACACTGTCATGACTAAACTAGCAACGTAGCATAGTTATATTAGTTGTAATTGTTAGAATTCATCTTTTTTTTCCCAATACAATGTGAAACGCTGTTTTAACTATTAGAGATTGTATCTTGTCGTATATTATTGCTACACATAGAAGTTGATCTTTTCTTATATTTTTGCTGTTTTGCATATTAACGTGGAAGGACTATGCCTGCCGACTTCAAATTGTAACTTAACTCTCCATGCCACAATTTTTATTTTTTTATGTTTTTGGTTCTCATGTATTCTTGTCTCCCTTTTCCTTTGGTGTAAATAGTGTCCTATAAGAGATAGCCTTAGCTGTAAATAAGTATGTGTATGACACAGTGTGTGTATGTATGTATATACATGTATATATTTGAATGATTGTTATCTAATAACAGTCATATCGTTAGAGGGGGGATGTCAGGGGGAGGTATAGCGAGAATGAAAGTTAGTTTGATAGTTTGGTATGATTGTTATATCCCCTTGTTATGACTGTAAAGTGTTGCACGTGTTGTGAACTGAGTGATTAAGACTTCGTTGAATGTGCGAGAGAGTATGTTAAGTTAGTGAGGTCTTGTTCCCGGTCCAGGAAGGTTGGACGGTCGCTTCCTGGACTGGTGGTTGCTTATTAATATTGTTACGTATTTCTGATCTTCTGGCTAAATGTACTAGTAGGCACACAAATAAAAACACTGCAAAGATTTTGACGACTCAATTTTCAGCTTTATATAACTTTATTGAACATTAACTCTAACAATTCGTCACTGTAACATGTAGCGTATACGTCTTACATCGACTGTATCGACTGTAACGGCTCAAGTCCACTCTCTTCTACTGTCTCGCACAGTAGACAACAGTAACGACGACTGTACTGACTCTTTTCACATTAACTCTCTGGTTTATATAGAGTCCTTAATCGCTTGTCTAATATTACAAAAACACTGCTAGTATCCTCTGGAACAAAACGGGAGGAAACGTCACATTCTGTCGTTGTTTATACATGTCGATTCCAGAGAACACCTGCTGCAGTGTCATCTCGCCGAGGTCACTCTACCTGTCACTGTTCATTTGTAACAGTGCTCCCCATTCTTAGATCTGTTCGTCCTCTGGAACACCACGTGAGGGCACGTCACATCCTGTCTTTGTTTACACGCATAGATTCCAGAGAACACTCGGTGCTGTGTCATCTCGCCGGGGTCACACATTGTGACCTCTACCTGTTAATGTTCATTCGTAACAATATTAATACAAATTTAAGAATTTATTGTGCATTATTTGAGCTATATTGGATATTAAAATATCATTGTTATATTATTGGAGATCTGGAGTTGGAGTTGATGCGTATTATGTATAATTGTTCTTAGTTGTAATATTTAAGAATTGAAGACTTTAAGAATCAAGTAATATGTGTTCGTATAAGTGAAACCTCTAGTGAGCCAAGTTAAGAAACACAAGAACACAAGAGACAAGTATATAAACTTGAACCCTGACATATATATCATGGGCAGAGCAAGGGGGTTGGGATTTACCCCACCCACCCACCCCCAGAAATGAATCCCCAAATTCCAAGAGCATAGCTAAGGATGATTTTAATTTTAAAACTACCTCCGAAATATTATTTTTTTACGATAACCCCCCCCCCTCTTCATTATAAGACTAAAGCATACCTCAATTACCAGATTCTATGAACGTAGCCAAGAGGGGTTTTGTGTTTAAAACCCCTTCCAGCGGGCTTTGAATCTAAAAAAATATCTCTTCAATATAAAAAAGTAAATTATACACTAAAAATTTTATGTGAGTAGCCATGAGGGGTTTTGGGTGTCTTCTCTTGTCGCCAGCTTTATTGCTGCTGAGCTGTGAGCTCTTTTGCAGACTGTGGCAAGAAAAAAATGTGTGCTGTTTTCTTCAGTTGTTCAGCACTGCCTTATAGAGTGTTAGTTATGTTGGGCTGTAGTGGAAGTAGGGTCTGCCTAAGGTGGATTAGGGAGGCGCATTCAAAGAGGATATGGTTTACAGCTTCATAAGGGTGGGCGCAGTGTCTGCAAAGGGGGGAGTTATGTGGAGTTTATTTTGTTCAGATGGTATTTTAATAGAGGTGTGTGTCCTGTTCTTAGTTGGAAAATTGCAGATTGTACTTTGCGGGGGAGGAAGTTAATACTGTTCAGTTCGGTAAGCATAGTCATTTCTTTGCACATGGCTCTGCCTGTGTTTCCTGATGCCCATTGAATGAGCCACTCCTCTTTATGATTGTTGACTAACATTGACCTTAGGGTGAAATACTTAAAAGGTCTATCTGGTTGTTCCATAGATCAACCTGCCGTTAATAGCTTATCTGCCTTTTTAATTTCCTATGAGGATTAGTTTAAACCCTTTCCTCCAAAAGACTTTAAATTTTTAACCCCTTCAGATGGTTTGAGTTTAAAACGCCCTTCCAGCAGGGTTTGATGCTAAAGACCACATCTTCAATAGAAAAAAAGCAAATTACACAATTACACACTCAAAATCCTATGAGCGTAGCCAAAGGAGGTTTTCAGTTTAAACCCACTCCAGTGGGGTTTGAAGTAAAAAAAACAACTCTTCAATAGAAAAAAAAATAAATTATATTATACACTTAATTTTTTAATGAGCGTAGCTAAGGGGGTTTTAAATTAAATAAACAAAACTCCAGAGTTTTTTTTAGTTTACCCCCCCCCCTCCAACAGATGAATTTGACGATATAACTCCCTTTTTCGATATAAAATCTATAGCGAACTACAGTCACCTAATTTTAAGAGGTAGCCAAGAGAGGTTACAAACTTCTAACAGTCGCTTGGCTCCATTAATAATGTGCAGTGAATAGTCATCTGCCGAAATGTGGTTGTTCCGGATTTCTGACCTACTTTAAGCTAAGTTACGTGGTTGTTGATCAACAAAGAACAGAAAGGCCATGTCTTTATATATTTTCATTGCTTTTACTCCTGTATATTTAAAAGATTTTGCATTCACAAACATTTAAAAATTTACAGATTACATCGAAACAATACGCGATATTCTTTGACGAGCTTAATAAGGCTTTAAAGATCAACCCAGACATCATTTTGCCCTGTGGCATAGAGGAAAGTAACAGGCAGCAGTTGACAGGTTGCAAATGGATTTACATAGTCAAGTGAAACACTGTACTCAATCAAAGACATTGCCATTATCATTCATTTTGATTTTTCACATATTTTTGTCTTTTATGCTACCTATTTTTTTTAAATTACTTTTGTTTACTATTTTTTATTTATAAAACAAAATTTAAAAAATAAAAAAAAATGCTGTTGTATAAGTTGTTTAATTTTTTGTTGTTTATTTATTTCATTTCAATGCAAAGGATATAATGAATTGCAAAGTTTCCACTGACATTGACATTTTAATCCTCCAGAGCTTGAAACATAAATATGCTGAAAAGGTTAATAAAAAATTAAATAAAAGAATATTGAAAATGTAATACCAATTCAACAATGACAAAATTCATAAAACTTAAAATATACTGAAATATATACACGAAAATTGTCATTTTGGGTGTCATTCAATATGGAAAACGCCAATCTTACGTGCGACATTATGCATCAGCTGTAATTGTGTAATCTGGTGAAAGATGTTTCTCGCGCGTCAAACTAATGAAGAATTACTTGAGGTCAACAATTCTCAAAGATAGATTGAAACATTTGGTAATTCTTGCTAATGAGCGTGATCTATATAGGAGACAGAAGTATTATGATATACTGTATGAATTTGCTACACGCAAGGCTCGTCAAGTAATTCTCTACGTAGTAAAGAATGAATAAAATGCATAGACGAATTTATTTTCTAATACAAACTCTTAAATTTCACTTATAATCCGCTTCCCTACACAAACTATTTGGCCCCGCGAACTCCGTTTCGCATAGGGCCCCACATGGTTATGTCCGGCCCTGCTATTTAGTAGATTACTTAGATTAGTTTCTAGTCTAAACCTCCCGCTGGATAAAGGGGGATGGGATCGGGCAGAGTTTGATAAATTTAAACGACAGTTAAGCGCGCAGCCAGTCATCCGTAATGAAAATACTACTCTTGTTTTCTCGTGGACTATCCGCAGAAATAAGAGAGTGATCTTTCCTTTACTTCTTGTTTGACCTGTTGAGGGAAGAAGAGAATTATATATATAGATGAGATGAAAAAAAAACATTAAATGAACAACTTGGTTTTAAAATCGAAAAATACATTTTTAGGTTCATATGCCTCTTGCCTAATTAGATGCAATTTTAATTTTGAAATAATCAAACATGTATTAGAATTAACAAATCATATTATGAAATAAAAGTAGACATTTTAAGAATAGCTTTTAAAAAATTATAATAATTATTATAATTATAATAATAATAATCTTTATTGTCCTTGAGGAGATTCCAACCATACGTTGTGCATTACACCAAACAAAACATTGTAACTATAAAAAAATGTACATTCATACCTGACGCACTTTTAATTTACATGTAAAATATTTTTATATCAAATTGTAACTATTTAATGAATTAATTGCCATGGGAACAAAACAGTGTTTGTGTCTGTTTGTCTTTGCTAACGATGTCTTGTATCTCTTTTGTGATAGTAAAATCACAAAAACTTGACCCAAAGAGTGATTTTTTAAAAATCAGCAGCACTATGTAGTTTATTTCTAATACTCAGATTGCCATACCAGGCAGTTATATTAAAACTTAAAATATTGCAGATCTGAGAGTTACAAAACATAGCCAGAGCATGTTGAAACCTCACAATGTGTACGGCGGTTGATGTTTGCCCTCCCTGGTGGGACAAAGTGTCTGCGATGGCGTTGCCAGTAAAATCTAGGTGACTCTGTACCTACTGCATTTTTACAGGGGTACCATAGAGTCGCTTTATTTTGTATGACGCCTTGATGTCAGTGTTGATATGGGTGGGCATAGTCCAGGCTTTTGCAAAGCCTGTAGTGCAGGTTTGAGTCAGTGACCACAACAATCTGTGTTGCCATCAAAAGTCTCTCGCCGAGCTGAGTCAATGGCTTCACAGACTGCTATGGCCCCCTCAACGAAAATGCAACACTACCACATGATCCAAAGATTTCGACTGATCCCGCAGCGATGTGTCAACGTCCAGGCGCGTCCCTCAAAGGGCTGTTACGTAAATGGCGTATTTCGCACGTTTAGCCTGGTAGATTATAGGAACACGGGGTTTCAGTGGTGCGTCCTACGGCCGCGTCTCTAGTCCGCGAGTGTGGAGTGTCCTGGGCCACTGGATATGTACGCAAAATCAAACCCGAGTCTCACCCCCTTTGGACAGTGTGGCAGGAAGGAGGAACCTGCCGCCAATTTCAGGTTGGTGAAAGGAAGCTTTTATTCGCTTCTGCTGGCCGTAGAGTTCGAATTGCGACTCACAACTCTACTAGACTTTTGAGTAATTTTAGATGGTCAAGCCACCAGACACTTTGCTACTAAATTGTCTTGATAAGGAGCATTTAGAGCTTCAAATAGTCTATCGTTGCCGCCTTTATGTCCAGTGTTAAGTCTAAATGTCTATATAATGAACATACAAATAAATAGTCGAAAATGTATTCCTTGCCAGCTGACCGTATAATAAAATTCTTACTTTCAAGCAGCTGACAGTGTCATACAGGTTATATATAAGGGGTGCACCGGATAGTACTTTTGATAATCGGCCTAACTAAAAAAACATAGAATCTACATTTTGTAAAATTAATACCACCTCAACATCCCTTATAATAGGCAGCATGTACAGACCACCCAATTCTAGTTTAGAATACATGCAGGAACTATGTAATCAGATTACTACACTTAAAGAGACAAATAAAAATGCAGTTTTTTGGATTATGGGTGACTTCAACCTACCTGATATAAATTGGAAAACACTAACCATAGATAAACACCAAAACCTTAAGGACATAAATGAGCTTTTCATAGAAACTTTACACAACCTAAGTTTAGATCAAATCATTAAAAAGCCAACTAGATTAAACAACACATTAGATCTCTTCTTAACCAACAGACCTGGATTAGTAGTTGATTATGATATTATCCCTGGTCTATCAGACCATGAGATCATAAAAATACACAGTCAGATAAAAGCAGTAGCCAATACAAAAACCAAAAGAAAAATCTTACTCTGGAATAAATGTAACCTAACACAACTACACCAAGCTGCTTTAAAATTTCAACAAACATTCTTATTAGAAAAAGACATTAACCAACCAGTCGATGACCTCTGGAATTTCATTAAAAACCGTCTTAAAAGCATTATAGAAAATCATATACCAACTAAATACACAACAAACAAAATAAATAAATGCTGGTTTAATAATAGACTAAAGAAGCTTTGTAAACAGAAGGAAAACTTATATAGAAAATTTAAAGAAACCAAGGCAGAAAGAGTTTACAAAAAGTATATAAAAATTAAACACCTAACCCAAAAAGTAAGCAGACAGCTGCAGAGTGAATACATAAACAATGTAATATCTAAAGATAACAACAAAAACCTATGGTCATACATTAAGTCTAAGAAAATGGAAACAACAGGCATAGCGCCATTAAAAGATGAACATAACATAATACATAATGATAATGAAACTA
Source organism: Biomphalaria sudanica (assembly GCA_036873155.1). Taxonomy (NCBI): domain Eukaryota; kingdom Metazoa; phylum Mollusca; class Gastropoda; family Planorbidae; genus Biomphalaria; species Biomphalaria sudanica. The sequence continues at coordinate 4,352,202 of JAZGLO010002325.1, read as the reverse complement.
AAGCAAACATCCTAAACAAATACTTTGCATCAGCATTCTCAGCCCCAGGAGACAAAGACATATTTCTTAATTTGAACCAAGTAGACAACATAGAAGATTTAGTAGTACAAGAAAAAGGAATTAAAAAACTATTAGCCAACACCAAACCAAATAAAGCGTCTGGACCTGATGGTATTCCAGCTAGATTACTCAAAGAACTAAGCAATGAGCTAGCCCCAGTGTTCAAAATACTCTTTCAAGCATCGCTTAACCAGGGCAGAGTACCAAAGGACTGTAAAGAAGCTAATGTCACCCCCCTATTTAAAAAAAGGAGAAAAATCTGATCCAGGAAACTACAGACCAGTATCACTTACCAGCATCACATGTAAAATACTAGAACACATAATATGTAGCAATATCATAAACCACTTAGACAAACATAATGTCCTCACCCCATACCAACATGGCTTTAGGAAATATAGATCATGTGAAACACAACTAATAGGACTAATTGATGATTTTTCAAAAGGTTTAGATAATAGTGAACAAATAGATGCTATCTTACTAGATTTTTCCAAGGCTTTTGACAAAGTTCACCACCATAGTTTGCTTAAAAAATTAAAATATTTCGGCATTAACGGTCCACTGCATCAGTGGATTAAAGATTTTCTGATAGGGAGAGAACAAACTGTAATAATAAATGGCTCTAAATCAATACCAATAACAGTAAACTCAGGTGTACCTCAAGGAACAGTCTTGGGTCCACTACTATTTTTAATTTACATAAATGATTTACCAAATTGCGTTAGTTCAGGAACAAAAGTCAGATTATTTGCAGACGATTGCATAATATATAGAACAATAAAAACAAAACAAGACACAGATATTTTACAAAGAGAATTAGATGAATTACAGAAATGGGAATCAAATTGGAGCATGTCTTTCCACCCAGAAAAATGTCAGTTGTTAAGAGTAACAAAAAAACTAAAACAAATTAATTCCACTTATCTTATTCATGGCAAACCAGTAACACAGACTAAAAACTCAAAATACCTAGGTGTTATAATAAATGAAAAACTGTCATGGAATCCACATATTGATGAAACTATTAAAAAATCCAACAAAGCATTAGGGTTTATTAAAAGAATTTTTTATAAATCAAATAAGAACATAAAACTAAAATGTTATTTAACCTTGGTTAGGCCAATAATAGAATATGCATCCACCGTGTGGGACCCCTCAACTCAAGAAAACATTAAGAAACTGGAACAAACACAAAATAGAGCTGTGAGATTCATAACAAACGAATATTCACATTTGACTAGGGTAACACAATTAGTAAAATCAATAAATTTAGAAAGCCTTCAGGACAGAAGACTCAAAAGTAAAGTAGCAATTATACATAAAACACTGAACCATAATCTTCAAATACAAAAACAAAATTTAATAAAATACTCTGAAAGACACAAAAATAAAGGCACATTCCTTGTCCCATATGCTAGGACAAATTTGTACAAATACTCCTTCTTCCCTACTGCTATTAGAGCATGGAATGGGTTGCCTGAGCTAGCCAGAAAAACCAGTGACTTGGCAGAATTTGAGTCATTGGTTAATATGCATGACTAAATGCATGACGCGTAGGACGTAATCATCTCTTTTTTGAAGTAACGTCTGTATTATATAAGATAAGAAGATAAGGCCGAAGCCGAATATGCCCAGATAGTAAAATATGATATTTGGCCGGAGCCTGATGTGACAGAATATTTAAATCTGATATTCGGCCGGAGCCGGAGCCGAATACCTGCATGTCTTGTAACAGCTTGTGTTGCTTAGCATTTTGCAAAACTGTTTTTTTTTTAACTTATTGCTTCAAACTCTGTTTCATGAATTAAAGCTTAACAGTATTCATAAACATATTTACCTATAACAAACTAATCTGTGTATATGTACCAGTCCATCAATTGTAAAAAAGGGGGGTATGGGGAATGTAAAATACGTAAATATATATTTAACTAGTTACTAATGTAAATCTTTTGGAAACCAAACTTCTCAACCTGTATAGAGACATGTATGCACTACGCAATACAGCAGGGTTTCAGTCCAGAGCTTTTGCAAGAGAGGATTTAAGCCTCTCAAGCCCTCAATCTAATGGAGTTTGATGAGGATGATGATGAATGTAAATATTATAAAGGTAAAATGAAATCTGGGTTGCATAGTGCGTGGATGTATGTGTTCATGAATTTTAGACCTACAACTGATCATCAGGCTTGTAATTTAAAGTCCAAGGACCGCTTCTGTTTCTTTTTTTCAAGGACTCAATACTGATAGTAGATTTTAGTTAAAGTCAAAATCTGAAACGCTCGAGGTTATTGTTGATTGTTTTAGATTCATTCATTTGCGGTAAACAATATTTTATTAACAGCGGAAAGATCGATTATACCTATTTATAGCTTGAGCCTTAGATGATGCCGAAACATAGATTAAATTGTAATCTGAACTATTACTGAGGTCTATGTTTAAATCTACAGTTATAAAAATTTAACCGCATAAGGAAAACCAAATAAAGAAGAAAAACAACTCACCCACACACTAAAATAAAATATACTGTGTTAGACAGATTTTAATAAAATGGTTAGTGGGTCTAAACATGTTATAATTATTTTATTTTGCAAAGTATGTAAGAAACATCTTCGTTAGTTATTAGACCTAGTGATTTATCATGATTTATTAAGCCTACAGGTTTCAGGTATATAAAAAGTCGTCCTGGGATGATACATAGTGTCATCGTAAGGAAAAAAAAAACACAGTATCAACGAGGAGTTACTTGACACTCTTAAATAATTAAGAATATCGTTATCAAATCAAGACACTTAATTGCAGGAGTAATAGTCAAGTTAACACGTTAGGAAACGTAAATCAATCCTACTATTTATATAAAGTGCTGTTGATATGGTGTGCAAAGGTTCTCCGCCATGACACTAATGGTTGTTGTTTGTTTATTGCTGACTGTGAACCTAGATCTTAATTAACATGGTGGCAGCGGTGTATTAATGATCAGAGGTAATCATTAAATAGGCAACAATTATAGGGCTACACCGTGCAATGGCAGCTAGAAATTTCCTTCCTGTACCCGAGCCGCTCGAGGTAGAAGGTAACATGGCCGCTAATTGGCAAAAGTTTCACCGGAGCTGTCAAAACTATGAGTTAGCCACTAAATTGGCGAAAGAATCAGAGGAGGTCAGAGTGGTCACCTTTCTAACAATTATAGGAACAAAAGCGATGGACATTTATGAAGGTCTTGAAATGGAGAAAGGAAAAGAAAGAAAGATGGAAGAAATAGTGAACACATTGGAAAGTTTCTGCATTGGAAAAACAAATGAAACTTATGAGCGCTATGTTTTCAATACTCGTGAACAGCAAGAAGGCGAAGATAATGAAAAGTACATAACAAATCTGAGAATACTAGCAAAAACGTGTTATTTGAACGCCTGGAAGATATTGTTATGACTCTACATTGCGCTCTGTCTTTCGGCGCAATATTGTGTAGCATAGGACACGATGAAGAAACAGAGGAAGTAAGATGGCCGATGATTAGAGATTAAAACAAGAAGGCCTGAGATGTGATTATTAGTTTGGCTCTAGATGTAGTTTATAATTGATTATTACACGTTCTGTTTTATATTACTTTCGATGAGGTTAATTGCTAAGTTATAACAATTGGTGTCAGAAGTGGGATCCTCAACGAAAGGGGAGAAGAAGGTCTAGATCTATGTACATAACATTAAACGATTCCATTGTCGGGTAAATCAACATAAGTTTTGGTTTGAGTTGATCGACGTTTAGATACGGGATGGCGTCTAAGTAAACACTTAGTCAAGTGTCATTACAGGAACTAATTCAAGTGTCATTACAGGAACTAATTCAAGTGTCATTACAGGAACTAATTCAAGTGTCATTACAGGAACTTAGTCAAGTGTCATTACAGGAACTTAGTCAAGTGTCATTACAGGAACTTAGTCAAGTGTCATTACAGGAACTTAGTCAAGTGTCATTACAGGAACTTAGTCAAGTGTCATTACAGGAACTTAGTCAAGTGTCATTACAGGAAAAAATTTAAGTGTCATTACAGGAAATAATTCAAGTGTCATTACAGTAACTTAGTCAAGTGTCATTACAGGAACTTAGTCAAGTGTCATTACAGGAACTTAGTCAAGTGTCATTACAGGAACTTAGTCAAGTGTCATTACAGGAACTTAGTCAAGTGTCATTACAGGAAAAAATTCAAATGTCATTACAGGAAATAATTCAAGTGTCATTACAGGAAATAATTCAAGTGTCATTACAGGAACTTAGTCAGTGTCATTACAGGAACTTAGTCAGTGTCATTACAGGAACTTAGTCAAGTGTCATTACAGGAACTTAGTCAAGTGTCATTACAGGAACTTAGTCAAGTGTCATTACAGGAACTTAGTCAAGTGTCATTACAGGAACTTAGTCAAGTGTCATTTGTGATGTGCTTGTTCAGACTGTCTTGAGGTCAACCACCGATGACTGTTGAATTTCAACCAATTACTCTGCAAGCGTTTGAGTTTTATTGTTCGGGTGTATTCAGTGTCGTTGCTCAGACAAACTAAACAAAGACATCGATTTAACTAGTGAAGAGATGTGGTCAACACTGATGAACAATATAACAGATGTTTATTCCAAGAAAAGGCCGCAGTAAAAGTCTCTGTCAAAATAAATACGTTTTTACCCTAGAGAATTCTATCGCTAACTGATTTTCCGGTCTCTAACCCAACATATCCCAAACGTCACTAGTCCCGTTCAATATACGTCTTCTATGGTGCGTCGCTAAATAACTAATACTCTAAATAAAGTGTCTAACAGATTCCTCTCCCCTTTGAAAAAAAAAAAAGTCAATATTTTTCTGCTACTGTCAAGTCTTACAAGGGCATTTGCAATTTATGGGGAAGACAACAAACATAAAATCTTGACATCTTCATCTTGGCTTGACAGTGTATGATGTTCCTGCCAATGTTCATATCATTACACTTAGGTTAAGTTCCAAAATCATCTTCGTTCAATAAACAGTTTATCATGTGGCATCTCATGGGCACGTCATATCATATCACCTCACAAATGTTCTCCACTGGCAGTAATCTGACAAAATATAACATTTCAAAACAATTATAAAATTTATTTCCACATTCAATAAACTTTTTTTTTTCTTACCACCCTTTTATACGCTTTTCGTCCATTTTTCTTTTCTACTCACCCTTTTCCATCGACCTAACTTTTGTCAATGATATATGAAATGATTCACAAAAATATATCCATACTTACTTTCAAATGCTTAACATCAAATTTACTTGTCTCCCTTTTCCATAACATATAAATTGTGTCAATATATTAATATATATATTACATAATAAATATAATCATAATTATTTACAGCATTATCTCATCTCATTTCAATGTCATTCTAGATAACAAATCAGCTACAATATTCATAGATCCACTAATAGCTTTCACTTCAAATTTATATTCCTGTAGTGCTAAGAACCATCTATATACACGACTGTTTTTCATACTCTTTTGCTGTATATACTGAATAGGTTTATGATCAGTTAATAATATGAATTTCCTCCCTATTAAGTAACTCTCTAGCTTAGTAATTACCCATATTACAGCTAATGCTTCCCGTTCAATGACACTATATTTTTTTTCTGCCTCTGATACTTTTCTACTTACATATAATATAGGATGTAAGTTATCATAGTTCTGCATTAGACAACCACCAATAGCATTACCAGATGCATCAGTTGTGACATAAAATATTTTGTCTTTATCTGGTAGTCTCAGTATTAATTCATGACTAAAAATATCCTTCATTCTGTCAATAGCTTTCACATATTCCTCATTACAGACTACTTTTTGAGGTTTTCCTTTTTTAAGTAAATCATTTAATGGATTCACTATTTCTGCTAAGTTCTTTATAAACTTTCTGTAATAATTTACTATTCCCAATATGCTTTTAATTTGTCTTTTTGTTGTAGGTATTTCAATATTAAGTACTTTCTTTATGTTATCTTCAATAGGGCTAATTATGTTGTTATTTACTTTATGTCCTAAGAAGATTATTTCTTCCAATCCTATTTCCACTTTTTCTGCCTGAATTGTAAGTCCACTTTCTTTTATTATTTTGAACACTTCTTTTACATCTACCAAATGTTCTTCCCAACTATTATTAAAAATACATATGTCATCCAAATAACAAATAACATTTTCTTTATTTCCAATTATCATGTTCATCATTCTATTAAATGTGGCTGGTGCATTTACTAACCCAAAACTCATATAATTCCATTGAAAAATCCCATATGGTGTTACAAATGCTGTGTAAGGTTTTGCATTTTCTGTTAATGGTATTTGCTAATAACCTTTAGTTAAATCCAATTTAGTAAAAAATGTTGCTCCATTTAATTTATGTAAAATATCCTCTATATTTGGCATTGGATATGGGTCAAATTATGTGATGTTGTTAAGCTTCCTATAGTCAATACATAACCGTATATCTCCGTTTTTCTTTTTGGCTATCACAATTGGTGAAGCATAAAGTGATGTTGATGGTTTAATTATACCAGATTCTAGTAAATTGTCTATTTCTTTTTTTACTTTGTCTTGTAAATGTAGAGGTATTCTATATGGCTTAAGCTTGATTGGTTTTGGATCTGTTACTTTAATGTCATGTTTAATAATATTTGTTTTTCCTGGTATGCTGGAAAAAATTTCTTTGTATTCCTGTATTATTTTAGTTATATCTTTTGACTTTTCCTTAGTTAAATTATTAAGATTAATCTTTTGCCAAGTTTGATTCTCTTTTGTTTCTATTACAGGTATTTCCTTAATATCATTTGCATTGTGATTTTCATTTGTTATTATCATCAAGCACTCTTCTCTCTCTGAAAACTTATTTTCTATTTCCTCCTGAATGTTTTGTATCAACTCATCTTCTCTATCATGATACAGTCTCAAATTATTTATGTGATGTGTTTTAATTTTCCCATTTATTTCAATTTGATAATTTTCATCACTAATTTGTTTTATCACCTTAAATGGACCTTTCCATTGTTTACCAATCTTATTTTCCAGGTCATTTATTAATATTAATACATTGTTTCCTACTTCTAGTGTTTTCAATTGTCTTTTCTTATTTATATTCTCATGAGCACTTTGTTTGTACTTCTTATTGTTGTTATATGCTTGAGTCCATATTTCTTTCAATTCTGTTGTGATTGTTGTTTCATTGTCCTTATTCAATCTATTCTCATTGTCTATTAGATTTTCTTTGAAAACATCTAATTCATCTCTGGGTTTTCTTCCATGTATTATTTCATATGGTGAAAATTACAAGAACAAGGCAAAACAAATACTGACATAGGAAACACAATGAAGGAAGGCATAAAAGCATTAAAGGATGAACTCAAAAAGAAATGGGAAATGAACTGAGCTCTATAAAATCATTCGTGGCTGAATTGAAGAAGGATAAAGACGACTCAAAAAAACAATTAAGAAATGATGTAACTGAGCTAAGGCCCCAAATGGTTGAGGATTTCAATTCTAAAATGCAACAATTACGAAATGAAATGAAGGCGGAGCTGCAAAAGAAACAAGATGCGGGTGCCACTGTGACTGAAACTACGGGGAAGATTAAACCACTGGCGTTTGACGGCTTTTTGTCTTGGTCGGTGTATCGATTACAATTCGAGTCGGCGGCGCAAATCAACAGATGGGATACCAAGGCAGAGAAAGCAACTGGTCTTATGTTTACACTCAGAGGCAAGGCAGCCGAATTGTTACAGACTATGACAAATCGGACGGATGGTCAAAACAATGGAACTACGATACGGCAATGAACACCTACAGGAAGTTTTCAGGATGCAATTAAAGAATCGAGAACAGAAGAACGGAGAGACATTACAGGAATTAGCAGCAGACATAGAACGTCTCGCCCGTCTTGCTTATCCATCGGCAACACAGGAACTTTTGGATGTTCTGATCAGAGGCCTTTATAGATGGAATGCGAGATTCTGAACTTAAGAGAGCCATCTGAATAAGCGGAAAATGGAAAGTCAACGAAGCCCTCATCTATGCCCTGTCCTACGAGGCGGCCGAAGTTTCAGCGAGGAACATACACTATTGTCGAACGTTAAATGTGTCGGAAGAGGAGGATCTGCCGACGCTGATTCGAAGAATTGTGGAAAAGGCTTTAAATGAACGGGAACATTATCAGACCTCAAGGCATAGTAGAAAGACTCTTCGTTGCTGAAATTGTAACACTCCAGGTCATGTACGGAGGAATTGTAACATGATGTTCCAAGGCCAAGACTATGTATCAGAACGTCAACCGCTACGATTCTACGGGTTTAGGGAGCAAGAACTGGCAACCCAGATAATCGAAAATCCGAGAATAAAGACACCTTTCAAAGTGTTTGATCAAAGCAGAACCTTGAAAGTGTAGGGAAAGATTGGCGTTGGTTCTTATAGGTCCCTCTTGGACACAGGGGCTACGCGGTCGATAGTTGGACCCAGTCTGATTGGTGATCAGAAAATAATACGAGTGAATGGCTACACTCTTAAAACGGCAGGTGGCGAACTGTTCCTATATTAGGACAGATACGGCTTAATTTTGAAATAGTAAGTCAACTATTTAGTCATGATTTTCTGATCGCCAATGTTGTCGACGATTGCATCCTTGGTCTGGATTTTATGCAGGAATTCGATTTATCTCTAAACATTGGAAGTAGAAATCTACAATATGGACACATAGAGTTCCCATTGCTTGATGATGGTGTGGAAGGCATTCAGGTGAAACGAATCGCACATACGACCATACCAAAATGGTATAATCTGTCAGTAAACAGGTATCATAAAAGGGAAAAACTGAAGTGGGACAAACTGGAAGGCTAGCTACATCCTAGAAGAGCGGAGAATGAAACATCAACCAATCATTGTTGTGGCTATACGGATAGTTACAAGGAAAGTTATGGTGGTTGCAGTGCCGTCGGTGATCATAATGACAAGTCATATGAGTCTAGCATTCAAGATAAAGAAAGTGGCAATCTCTTCAATAATAAGGGCAGACCTGAAAAGAAAACGCTAGGTGAAGAAACTAGAGGAGCGACCTATAATCAGAGTGAAACTATTGCTTTCGATGTCCTTGATATGAGTGCTTCAATGGGCAAGACCAACGTTGGATCTGTGTCAAATACTTCTGTTTATCTACCAGTACTAACTGCAGACAGAAAATTAATAAGAACTGTACGTGCGGCACCTCGAATGAACAATGAAAATACCAGAAAAACCATCAGCAGGTCTAGATTTGACAAACGTGTGTACGTCTGCCTTCACAAAGCAGAGTAAAAGATGAATTCATTTCATCGGAACATGGACACTGATAATGTGGTTAATGAATGTGTGTGAATAGGCATACTTTCTGGAGATGGCTGAAAATGACTGTGTGTTTATGACCTGGCCTCCATTGGGACTATAACTTTCTTGCCAGAACTACATCTGCATTGACAATTACACTGCCCTGTCGTAAATCTGGTCATGTTCGGGACGAACATAACTTCAAAATGGGCAGTGTTATGACACTACATTGCGCACTGTCATTTGGCGCGATATTGTGTACCATAGGACACGATGGAGAAACAGAGGAAGTAAGATGGCCGATGATTAGAGATGAAAACAATAAGGCCTTAGATATGATTATTAGTTTGGCTCTAGATGTAGTTTATTACTGATTATTAAACGTTCTGTTTTATATCACTTTCGTTGAGGTTAATTGCTAAGTTATAGCAATATTTTGATTAGAGACAGAATAGTTCTTGGTGTTAGACATGAATGCCACAAAATGAAATTGTTACAAGATAGTAATCTCACATTGGAAGGTGCAGAGACATTTGCAGAGCATACGAGACCGACAGCAAACAGTTGAGACAAATAAAAGCCGACCCTTCAATCATTGAGAAAGTATCTACACTCTCAAGAACAAACAGGATTCAGGAAGGTAAATGCAGATATTGTGGACGGTTTCACGAATATATTAAGGAAAAGTGCATTACATGGGGTAAAACGTGCAATGGGAGACATCATTTTGCTGTGATGTGCAAAAAGAAAATTCAGCAGGTGTCAGATGATATGTCTAACGATGAAAGATAGCTGCAATCGGACACAAGAGATGATGTCATGATGGTAAAAAATAAATGAGTAATGTCTTTGGAGAACCGCACGACGAAAAGGATGACAGCAATTATGACAGTGAACGGTCACCGTGTAAGGTTTCAAATTTATAGTGGAGCTGATGTAAATACCATCCAGGAAAAATACGTAAATAAGAATCAGATAGAAAAGGCAACGCACAGATTAGTAATGTAGAATAAGACTGAAATAAGCCCTTATAGGGCAAGCCACTCTAAAAAAGAAAAATGAGAAAACTAAAGAAATATTTGAGGTAGAATATATAGTTGAACCAATCTAGCATGCCTTCTAGGTCATGAAACTTTAACAAGAATGAAGTGAATCAAAGTCAATAAAGATAGCTTCATAGCATCAGTAGTGAATAACCAAGAAGAAGACTGTAGTCCAAAGTTTACTGGTGATTTGGGTGACTTAGGAGAAGTGTCTTTAAAGATTGATAGCAGCATTAAGCCCAAGGTTCTGCCGTGTAGAAAGATCCCTATTGCTTTACAAGAAAGAGTTAAGGAGCAGTTAAAGACCCTAGTGCAGAGAGGAATCATAGAACCAGTGGTAGAGCCTACAGATTGGGTGAGCCAGATAGCAATTGTGGAATAAGCTAATGCAAAAAATTAGGATTTGCATAGATCCACAAGCCCTAAATAAAGTTTTACTAAAGGAATTCTATAATCTTGCTACTTTAGATGACATATTGGCAGATTTGAACGATGTCTAAAAATTCAGCAAATTGGATGTTCAAGAAGCTATCTGGCATGTCAGACTAGACACAGCGTCATAAAATTTGACAGCAATGATACTTAAACGCAGGAGTAATAATCAAGTTAACACGTTAGGAAAATTAATTCAACCATACTATTTATATAAAGTGTAGTTTGCTTTCTTAGTATTCTGGCTTTAAAATGGTCAATGTCTATAAATAAATTGAGTGTCAATGATTAAATAAATAAAATAAGGTGTAGGGGGGTGTTAAGCTCTCCCTTAAAAGATAAGCTTGGTTAAACCTAAGCCTTGTAGTTTTTTCTACAAAATAATTAGTTACTTGATTTTTGGGCTATGAAATCGGTTTCTGTTCTGTGTAGCAAAAGATCACTCGTTTAGGTGTTTGACCTCAGTCCAGCTTACTAGTTGAGATTTATATGCAAGTAAGCAAACTACGCATTGGTGAAGAAGTGTGGCTTAGCTTTAGTCCAGCCACGTGATTGAGATTAAGCAAACTCATTGTCCGTTTACCACCTAGAGAGGTGTGGCTTAAAGCCCAGCCCCCAATTAAGATTAACAAACTAAGTTTCCTGGCGTGACCTCTAGAAAGTTCCTACGCCCATCGTATTTGAATTGTGGTCACCTGTCTATCAATGAAAACAATGTGATGGACTAAACATATAAAAGGGGGTGGGATCTGTTCATCTATTACCTTTGTTACCCGTGTAGAGGTGTTTCTTACAGTCAAGCTAAATCCCAAAATATAGATTCTTCTCCAAGTAATTAAAATCAGAATGAGTGACCTCTACAGAGTCAAAATATTCAAATCTGGCTTAATATTGTCACCTATAAATTCAATGTTATAGACTAAACGTCAAAAGAAGGTGAGGGCTGTTCATCCCTACCTCTGGCAATACACCCGCACATCTGGACAGACGTCTGGTCAGAGTTACATAGTTAAGGAATATTACATGTTAACTAGCCCACTCAAAGGTCAACTATTCGATAGTGATTTCGACCAAAGCCGAATATTGCCGAATAGTGAAGAAATTGCCGAAAATTCGGCTGAAGCCGAAGCGACTATCCGGTGCACCCCAAAAAAAAAATGCAGATTGCAAACGGATTTGCGTAGTCATCTGAAACACTGCACTCAATCCCAAACATTGTCGTTATAATTTATTTTGGTTTTCAACACTTTTGTCTTTTATGCTTCCTAATTTATTTCTAAAAAAAAAACTATCGCCTTTTGTTAGCTATTTTTTTTTTTTTGTAAAAGAAAAAAAAACAAAGAAATAAAAATACTGTTGTTTTAGTTAGTTACAGTTCTCATTTTGATTTATTTTATTAAAATTCAAAAAATATAATAAATTGTAAAGTTTCCACTGTCATCGACTTTTTTTTCACTCACAGTTTCCAGTAGTCTAATCGAGGAATAAAGGATTATAGCTGAAAAGGTAAATGATATACATATTTTAATTTTAAAAAAATATTTCAAAGAATATTGGAAATATAAATTTAACAATGACAAAATTCATGCAACTTGAAAGTAGTTTTCCCTTCTACTTCTTCTAATACCTGGCATCAGTTATTCTCACTAAGCCGCTGGCTGGTGCTCGCTAGCCTTAACTTGCTACCTAACTCACTGCGTTCTAGTACCACCTCATCTTGGTCTACGAGCAAACACACTGCTCTACCGAGTGTGCCAAGGTATTGGTTGCTTGCTACGGTAAAATGAACAGTTAACCGTTGTAAAATTTTAAAGGGTTCGAGGGTCTATTTTAGTCCTAAGCCGGTCTGTTTAACGCAGCTTTTCTGGGGCTGTATCGGGTGGCCAAGTCGCGTTCATGGACTAGGCTCTATCTAGCCCGTCCCACGATAAGGTAGTAGAAGAACGAGTCGACCCAGAGACAGTTTAGAAACTGGGGGTATCTAATAAGCTTCATGAAACAAACTCCACGTTGTCGGAATCTCTTGCTCTTAAGATGTAGAGAAGATCAGAGCGGACTTGTTTCTTCTAACACTATTACAGGCCTTCACACATGCACTGAAGTCCATGTGCAGTAATTACACCCAGTAACGACCTGAGCTTTAGAACATCTATGATAGATACGAATCATGATAGTGACCACGTGTACAAGCAGACACAATCAGGTTCCTCTACTATCAGCCTCGCGGCATTTATTCTTTCCTCAGTAGATATGGTATGTCAATTACAATCTTAGTAACAGGCGATATAATCGGACAGTCTCCCACGTAGGGCTACAATTCGACTGATTCCTCGGGTTATTAAGTCCTTGACCTTTTACTATAACAAATGTTTTCCTTTTTCAGAACTAAATCAACACGTCAACCTTACAACACACTGGCACTCTAAGACTCGACTTAACAATAATATCTGCAGACCTAAACAGTAAAACGTGCTTTTCATTTTTTTTTGAAGAAATCAGAAGTTAATACAGCCTCCTAGAGATCACTATCACCCTTTTTACGACCAGGGTAAAACCAGTAAAGTCCCACACAAATAGAGTTACATCATGGCTAACCGGAAATCGTCTAGCGCCGAAGTCGATGAAGCGTTATTATCCATTGCAGTAGTAGAAGATGATGACGTCGACAAAATTTACGGCGAAACAGCTTCAGCTTTGTTGGATGTAACCTAGAGGCATATCCTCTTAAACATATCCTGGCACACGGCATGGAACCCTATGACCTAAAAAATTTAATCCGAATAGTCAAGAACCCAAAAAAGGCGACAAATAATGCTTAGAAAGAAGGTAAACCGGAAACCCGCAGGGAGTACAACAAATTATGTAGGAAAGATAACGAAAAGGCCCGCAAGTGAAATCGGACCATTGAAATGATGTCTGTGCTGAACTAGATGTGGCCACGAGTACGGCCCGCTGACATGTATCTGCGTTTACTCTGTAACTAATATGCGAAAAAATAGCTAACTTGCTGAATATCAGCAAGTCTGAAAGGAAGTCCTCTACGCACAAAGCACTAAAAAAAGAACGAAAACTTTAAGAGAAAGGGTCAGATGGCTAAGCGACCCTGAACACATGTAACATGCCTTCTGCGGAACTAAGCTAGATAGTGCGATAGCAAGATCCAAAAACAAAAAGTCTAGGGCCTGATTTGATTACATAGGAGATGCTATAACTTCTCGAAAAGGGGAAGACAATGTTCTTGAATTTGTGAATTGGACATGGGTGGAGTCAACTCCACCTAAGGCCTGACGCTGTGCCATGATTGTACTTATACTTAAAAAAAAAGTAAAAGTGGCGAGGAGCGTTGAGTCCTACAGACCGTCATCATTAACCTATTGTTATGAGTATAATAACCGAGTGGAAGACCATGTCCGTTTAGTATGGCTTTAATACACTGAATAACTACACATACATATTTTCGTGAACACATTCTTACGTACAAGTTACAATCATATGTAAACATAAGAGTGACAACCGATACAGTATCTAATTCTCGTAACATTCACCCCCAGTTCAAATTGTGCTTACTAGTATTGACGACATTGAACGAAGTAAGCAAGTAAACGCAGAACCATAAAAGACATTCAAGAAAACAAAGTAGAATAATGGCATTTAATAACATAACATAACATAACGGGATTAGGGCCTGATTAGCTTTTTTATGTTTAAGTTGCGAAATAAATATATATTTATTATATTTATAGCTTTTATATAGCGCTACTTTCATGCTTTTAGCATGCTAAGAGCGCTTTGGTTCAATCTCATTTGTGGACCAGTGGGGGGGGGGGGGGGGTATCTAGGAATTGGTTTTCCGTGCTGCCTTTAGGCGCTCAGTAAAGACAACTCTGCCCGAGTCCCCTCTCTAGGTAGCCAAACCAAGCTAAGTTTAAGCGCACTTAGCCTCTCGACCACGCTTCCCACAAAATAGTAAAATAAACAAAAGTCGATGTGGAGACAATTGACAAGAAAAATGTTAGCTTAGAGAGTTCTAGTAAGCGGATGAACTTTTACTCTTTGTTCTAGGGCCTAGTTTTCCTTACTCTAAGATTGTATCTATGTGTTGCTTCATCTGTTTGAGTTTCTGACTATGTCTTTGTTGGGGCTAGCAATTCTTCAGCAATCGTAGAATCAATAGATTGATTCCTGGAAGGCGAGCTTTGGACAGGTCATTTTGTATCAAGCTCTGTTCCACTATGATTCTAATTTTCTATAACTCTTTGTTCCTCCCTCGTAATGAGACTGTTTCCTCTCTACTGTTTGGTGTTCGGACAACAGCGTATAGGGGGTTCATGTCGTGCGCTCTTGTAGTTTCTTTGCATTTAATATTGGTGTTTTAGGGTATAGGAAGTAGTTTCTTTTAAGTGCGTTTTGTTGTCTAGAAGATTGTGTGTGTGTGTGTGTGTGTTTACGTCATCCTTAGTTTCCGCAAGAGAGAGAGAGCTGCTTTTGTGAGCTTGGTAGCTGGTTTTTTGGTTCCCCTTGTAAGGGTACGTAAGTACATAGTTTTATTAAGTAAGCTGATCTTTCGGTACGGGTGTCGCTATTGAAAAGTTCTTTCTTGTAGCGGCAGCGCTAGATCTAGGTTTTCTTTTCGTTTCAGGGTGTTCGGTTTGGGCTATGGGAAAGTGTGTCGTCTTTCTGCCCTTGGAGTTGTGTAGTAACTATCGGTGTTGAGGTGTATGGAGTTGAGCTTCTGTTGGGCGCCGAGATGAGTGTGAAGGTGTGTTACGGAAACCTGTTGGTGTGATATTAGACTAATTAGTATCAAATGCTAACTTCAAGGATATTGATGTACATGCAAATATGTTTGAACTTACAATTAAGTTTAATTAAATATTGTTCCTGTTGACAACTGTTGTTGTTCACTAAATGTTCAGTTGAATAACTGTTATGCAATGTTTGTAGTTTACATGCTATTATCTTTAGGTTCTTGTGTTACTCTGTTCAGGCTGAGGATACAGGACCGTAATATCATATCATACCCTAGCTAATCTGAAATCCCACCCTGACAGAAATGGGGGCTCGACCGCTATTGCTAGTGAGAATGACCAAGTAAATTAAAGAAAATATAAAGCCCAGTATGACAAGTATTCATCCAATCGTGACATAGAGGCGGGAGATTGTGTGTTGGTTTTAAAACCGCAAAGAGACAATAAGTTGTCTGTATTTTAGCAGGGCCCGTACAAGGTTGTCCAAAAAATTTCTAAGTTTAACTTTGTTGTACAGAAGGATGAGAAGCTGAAAATGTACCATATTAATAGGCTTATGAAGTACCATTGTCGAGTAGGGAAAGTAGATGATGTAGTTAGTAATAATTCTAGTGGCGATAAAAATGGGTTTTTATCAGCCAATATGGTGTCTGTCGTGAGCGACGAAGACGTAGATACTGATAGCTTATTTTGGTAAGGGGGGAATGTGGTGATTATGTTTTGTATATAATATTGTAAACGGTACGTCATAAAACCTTGGTTGTAAGACTGAAAGAATTCTATGTTTATTTATTAATTTTACGATTATTTCATTGGTTCATTGGTTGGGACAGAGTGATAGCGCTTGAAGTTTTGTTATTGTTGACAGTGACCGGAGTTTTTTGTGATAGCATAGTAAGAGCCATTATAGGGCAGTTCTGATAGTTAATGTATATTTTGAGATTCAGCTCTTGTTGGCGTTATCTACAGTTATAATTTATTCCTATTTCTTTATTAAACATTTCTTATTTCTAATGCATCCCTGGTGTTCTTGAAGTATTGCATACGTAATGTATCCATGTCAAAGTCATAGGCTAGGAGCTCACAACAATCACAACAGCAAGTCTTGAACGAGGTATAGAGGCAGTAGAATTTAATATGGAGGTGCAAAATTTGACAAGGCGTTAGACTTGCCAACGGCGAAGCATTTGTACAGTACCAACAAAAAATAATTTATTAAAAACCAATGATTAATTAACTATCTTTTGAATTTTTAAAAATTGATTCTTGTTTTGTCAGCTACAAGAAATAATTGTGCAAAATTTCAACTTGAACTAAGATTGCGTGCTCAGAGATAACGTGTTTATACTTTGATAAAAGTGTTGTAATTGATAGAAATAATGTTAAATTATTTTAAAAGGGAAGTATGTGTTACACAAACTCTTAGCCGAATAATGCTGAACAATCGTACTTAATTTTACAAACAAAATAATCTTGGATTAAATTTAAATTGAAGTAGCGCTTTTAGATTTCAAAGCGACAGACATTTAAGCAAGAACAAATAATTGTTTCCCAATGTACTAATTATAAAAAAAAAAGAAAATTAATAACTTACGCACAAATCATGTGAGCTCCTGATAAAAACCATCTTTCACTGGTATAAATGCAAAAATTAAACAGATTTAGTTAAAAAGAAAATAAAAAAATTACTTTAAATAAAAGCTTATATTTTTAACTGTTATTGTACTATACACTTTGGATCAGTCTTGTATTTAAATTTGCACTAGGTCTAGTCTAACAATAATAAAACTGTGCGAGTAGAAATAGTTTTTACTTGTATACGTTTCGCCTTTTCTATTTCTTTTTATCCTACCAGTTTTATCTAGGTGATAATGACTATAATCGCTTTTTAAATGCATTTTAAAAACTTTGTTTGACATGAATTCAAATTTGTAAGATCTTGTCTAGTTCTACTTCTAGATCAGGAATGTACGTGCAATCTATATTATATTTACGTATAAACTTCAATAAAATTGAAAATAAATGTCGCAATTTTGGGAATTTTGACTCTAGACCTAAATAGATTTGTTAGTCTGACAAGAGAAGTATACGAAAAAAAAAATAAAAAAATAACTTACACACATCTCATAGGACTACAACATTGCACGTGATGTGTGCAAGGAGTTCCCTCTTGATCACATGGACTAAAGATTAAGATTTTCATATTAGTAAAAACACTTGCAATAAAGATCTTAGCATTACGTCTTATTATGTAATAAAAGGTATCATTTAAGTTGGTTTTATAGTTTATGTCAGAAGTCGATATTTTGTTCGACTAACTTTTTTTAAATTTCATAGCAATCCCGCACTAAATTGTCTACAAAATTTAAACACATTTACAAGTTTTCATCAATATTCTTTCTAGACCTCGATTACTAGGTATAAAACTAGATTTTTTTTGTGTTTGTTTTCAGGGGGTGGGGAAATGTTTGGGTGAATGTTAAAATAGTTCTTGGCATTACTACGTTATACAAACCACAAATTTTTACTATTAGGAATTCTGCTATAGACTGATGTCAGTCTAGGATGTTAATCTATATGACAAATGTCAATATTGGCCTGTTTGGCCCAAACATATTTACAGGGAGGTAAATTATATAAATGCATTAGAAATATCAATTTTTGTTGCTACCTAGCATGCTTAGTATGTACAAGGAAATTGAGGCCTACAATATGCCTATATGGAGGATTTTCGGGAACCAATCAACAATTTTAAGGACATAACTTTCGGTTCATTGTACAAAACTTGATTTAAAAAGGAGCTTAATACAGAAGAGTTTAGGCAATTGAAAAAGGGATTAATATATTTACTATTTAAACAAAGCATAATTTCACAACACATCGTTTAGTCTCAACGCCGGATGCACACACAAAGATAGCTACTTATAGATCATGCCATGCGCCATAGATACACATTTCTAATTAGCTATTTCATGATATTTTTTGGTGGCTTGTAAGTCTATTTAAAAATGTTGTTATAAAATGAGTGTTGTAGAATATAAAAAAAAAAAAGCTAATCCCGGCATTTAGTGAGCCCATTTTATTGTTATCAAATCTTTTACTGTGTAAAAGTAAGATTATCATCATCATCATCAAACTCCATTTGTATGAGGGCTAGAGAGGCTTAAATCCTCTCTTGCATACATGCCACCTTACAGGATGAGAATATTTGGTTTCCCAGACCTGTCAATACGGAGATCAGCAAGTCTGGGGTAGTTAAACAGAATATGAGGCATGGCTTCCTCTTCTTCCCCGCCGCAGGGCACTGTGAATTGAAATTTGTAAATAGCCGTGAGAATTATGAGCTAACAGGACAGTGGCCTGCTCTGCACTGTGCTATAATAGCTTGCTCAGGCCTTGACAGCCTCCCAAAAGGAAAGTGCGTCAGTGCGCATCATGCACTCCCAGACTCCACAGGTTTTTTGGGACTTGTCCGTCCCAGCACTCAAACTACTTTTCCATTTACGTTTTTTAAATTTATAACCAGATCATGAAGAAAACTTACAGCCTGTTCTATGGGTGGAATTTGCCCTCCTTGGTGGGCCAAGGAGTCTGCAATAGTCTCGCCAGTCACACATATGTTACTCGGTAAAACTGCATTATTACAAGGCTGCCGTAGCGTTGCTTTATGTTATGTAAAGCCATGATAACCGTGTCGATAGTTAAGTGGGCATAGTCCAGTGCTTTGGAAAAGCTGTATAACTGGTTTCAAGTCAGTGACCACAACAATGTGATTTGCCCTAAAATGTCCCTTGCCGATTTGAGAGTTAATGACTTCTAAGGCTTCGCAGACTGCTATGGCCTCCGCATAAAAACTACAATCCCTTCCACATGGTTAAAATATTTTGACTAGAGTGAGAGCCAATAAAATTGATGTTTGTTCATTTTGAATTTATTTTTTTGTGGTACCTTCAGCAAACTATTGTAACATAATAAAATTTTGCCAAGACTTGCATAAAAAAATGGCATATATAGATATTAAAGTAGAGAGATTTGGTTACGCGAACTGTCCTATCACAGCTACGTTGAAAGTAAAAGCAAAGCTTGATGCTGCTGCTTATTTTTCAGTTTTTTTAAATGCATTATCTCTACGAGCTGAACAAACCTCTCAATGGTCCCGTGCTCTTACCCAGCCCACTGCCATCCCACAATGTTTGGAACAGGAAGTAAATTTTCTTTAACTCTGAAGGAACATTCGAAACATGTAACAGCATTTATTAACAAATGCGCCTATCACAAACTAATCTATGTAACATTTGAGTATGTATATATGTACAAGACAACGAACTGTAACAATTTGGTTTTGGGTGGTTAATGTAGAATATATAAATGTATATTAACTACTGTTAATTTTCTCAAAGTTCAAGCGCTATCTGGGTTGTGTACGGGGTAAATATATGTGTTCATGTACTTTAAATCGTTTAATTAGTTATCAGGGTTGTAATTTAGAAGCCATTGACCGCTTGTGGTTCTGTCGTCTAGGGCTTGATACTGATAGTGGATGTTAGTTTTCTGTTTGAATTTGAAGCGTTGTATGCCAATATTTAGTAGCTTAGATACATTTATTATTGGCACAAAACTATATTTATCAACAGCAAGAGCATCCAAGTACACCTATTTGTAGCTTCAAACTTCCATGGTAACCAAGTGTATGTTACGACCTATTTAGTATACAGATTTTGGTCGAGTCTATGTGATCTATATGTGGACCTATGAGCATTACAAAAACCTACTCTAGAAACAAAATACCTTCATCCTCCGTACCTAAAAAGTAAATACAGTGTTTAATATATATATATATATATATATATTAAACACTCTGTATTTATATATATATATATATGCATATATATATATATATATATATACAATTCTCACTATCTATACAGGCTCACTACAAACTGCTTTACTGAATTGTGCTGTAGTCAATTATGATGTGGTGAAAGTTTTGACTGCGACATCACTCAATATATAGGGACTTTGCTGGCCTTCAAAAAACTGGAGGAACTTTGATCGATCATTCTGGTTGATCACATGACCTTGCTGGACGTTACTGGCCTGAGTACTATTCTAAACACAGTTCCTTCCCAAGCCGTCGTGTTGTCACTTTTAGTGACTGACATTCGTTTTGTGTCGGCTCACTACTCACACGCTCACTGCTATCCATACCCGTACTACCACCAAAGCTATAAACAATATATATACTTGTGTATATATTTATATTTATATATATATATAAAGTCACCTACAATAATGGACATGCCATCAGAACTTGAAAACACGGTGTATCACAAATAATTAAATATTTATTGACAAGCTGCCAAAAATATGGGACAACAAAACAACAACATGATGGCGAATAGAAATACACTATTGAAATAATAAAGTGGCCAAGACAGAAAACTTGAGACAATGTAAAACTATCAAAAGATAACTGGTCAGTTATTCTCAACAGACTTGAAAAAAAGATGAGTAGGTCCTTATCGAAAAAGATGAAGGCTTCAGATTATACAGAAGCACTATTTAAGAGTTTTTGAACATTAGATTGTTATATGAAAAATGTTTCAGTAAAGGAAACTGGTGCTCAAATTCATTTCAGTGGCACTACAGATCATGGATGGTCCTGGCTTGCTCTATCACATTTTTCCATTTTGTTCTATATTAGACCTGTACTTGTAGTTATTGTTTTTTTTAAATGTATAATGCTTCTTAAATATTTAAACGTTTCTACATTATCAAAATATGTTTTTCATCTTTCTGATTTTCTCTTGTCATTAGAGAACCTACTTGTTTATTTTGGTCATCTATTTCAACTCCTGCTGGTTGAGTTGCTTCTTCCAGTTGTGTCAAAGTTCTAGCATAGCCAGATGTGTCTTAACCAATGTCTAAGTCATCTGTATTTAAGAGGGATTTTAGAAGTTGGCTGCATATCGATCCCATTTGTCTCAGACCTATGTTCTCTTCTAAAGTAGTTAGTAGTTGTTACCCTTGTGTCTGTGTATTCCTTATTATGTTTTCTTTCTAGAGTCAGTTGGAAAAGCTAGCCTTCTTTAATTCTAAATTCCCGTGAGTGTTCCTGTTTTATGATTTTACTTTTTGAGTTGTTTAGTGTCATATGTATAGATCTAAGTCTTGTCAGTTGGTCGGGTATTTCAAAATCATGTTTTCCATTTAATACTTTTAAAAAGCCATTTTATAATCTATATGCTACATCAGTTGGTGTACTGGTATAATGTATTATTGTATGCATCTTAGTGTGAAAATGTGATCGGTTGTGGATTTATTAGGTGTTAAACCACATTGGTATTCACTTAGGATTTCTCATGCATACTTTCCAACACTCTTAGTTATAAGCTTAAATAGAATTTTAAAAATTAGATTCAATAGTGATGCTTCTCTGTATTTACAACAATTTAGTTCTCATATTTTGTGTGTATTGGAGTTATAAGTACTGTTTAGAATAGGCCTACTTCACAGCTTCTTATTTTTAGTCTGTGTATTTAGGAAAGCTGTTCTTTTCCTCCATATTTAATTACTTCTGCTTTAATTTGGTCCTCTCTAGGACATTACTGCCCGCTTCCTCTACCGTGCCCTAATGGAGTAATTCTCAGCATGGTTCGTTACTAATGGGGTTTCTGATTCGGTCTTCTTGTGTAGCACTATCATCCGAGCATCGTTTTTCTCTTCTAGAACATGTCTGCAGTCATCATCATACCATCCGATTCTCCTGTTCGTCTGCTGAAATCCAACTCTCTCTTCTTATGTTCTTTTAATAGCATGTTTTATTTCTTTCCATTTGCTTTTCATGTTTTAATTTTAATTGTCCTTTTCCAACCTTGTTAGTTGTAATTGGAGTCTGATACTTTAAGTTTCTGCCTAAAGTGGGTCTTTTGTAAGCATTTGATAATTGTATTCTTGTGTTCATTTTATTTTGTGATTGTATCAAGTGGTTATTCTTTGTCTAAATTTGACTTTAATTGTCAGGTAGTCTGAGTCAGCATTCGCTTGTCTAAAACTTCTAACATTTAGTATATCAGATACATTTCATCCCCGGTCACTTTATCCCCGGTCATTTTATTTCCGGTCATTTCATCCCCTGGTCATTTCATCATTTTTATCTAACAAATTATAATTTTAAAAATCATGAAATGAGCAATATTTAATGTATTCATTTTTTATTTAAATGACAAAATTGTAACACGTTAATGTTTAAAAGAAATTAAAGCAAAACTTTTACAGGCGACATGATATCACGAGAATGGGTGAACTCAGCCTTTATTAGAAAAAAATAAAACCTTATTTCAAGGCTAAAAATGACGCGCCTATTTTCAAGAAAGAGCGATTTAAAAATAAAATAAAGTGAAACATGGTCGTACTTTCACCACACCTTGGCCTTTGGTGATAAGTTATCAGCGGCACGGTCATAATTATTCTAATCGAGCTTCTATCTCTCAAATGATTTTTTACTACTTCCACCAAACCTTGGCCTTCGATCCGGATAATATTATGATATTACAAGCCCCACAACCAATAGATGATAGAAGCGCTATAGCTAAGTACACACCCAGATTTTCAATATAATATAAGATTTCTCATTAAGAAAACAAAGTGGAAGAGGAAACACTATAAACGCATAAACAAGTCATAAAATGTCAAAAAGCATTCTACATAATTATATTTATAAATAAAATATTTAATAAGGGATGAAGTGACCGGGGAATGAAGTGACCATGGGGTTAAGTGACAAGGGGATTAAATGACCGGGGATGAAGTGACCGGTGAAGTGACCGGGGATGAAATGACCGGTCACCCTATTATGTATATGTGATCTATTTTATTTCTGGTAATTCCATCAGGTGTGATCCATAATTCTTTTTTTATATTCTTACATTTGAATTTAGTGCTGCTTATAGACATTCCTTTTTTTTGAGATAAATTAACTAATCTATGTCCATTATAGTTGGTCTCTTCATCTAAGCGTTCTTGGCTGATTGTTGGTCTGAATGCAGCTTCTTTTTCGATTTTCTAATTGAAATCATCGAGTACTTTTTTTGATGACATGCATCGGTGCCTCATAATAAATTCTTCACATTCAATGTTATCCTCTACATCTTTAGTATGGTCATGATAGTTTATAAATGTTATGTTCAACATTTCCTTATTAAGAGTTGTTATGAACAAAATGAGAATAGAGTCGAAAAACAGGTCCGCTTAGTATGGCTGTAATACACTGAATGACTACACAGCACACTCATCTCTAGCATTTCTCTTTTCGGTGTTGTTTAGCAATCTCCGCTTTAAATTTGCAATCTTTGGATAAAATTTATAATTTCTGCATGTAGGCTTTTATCGTTTGACCTTTGTCACAGGTCAAAAGGTTGCTGACAAAGTCACTCAGTTTTATCACAGCATTTATTATTATTTATTTATTTTATCTCAGATCAACTCTGTTCACTAAAAACTCTTGCGCACGGTAGTTGACCTCCCGCCATACTGTGCCCACAGCGGTACCCCGTCAAAATAGCGCGGACTAAATAGCGCCGAAAAAATAGCGCCGAAAAAATAGCGCGGACAAAATAGCGCCGACAAAATAGCGCGGACAAAATAGCGCCGACAAAATAGCGCCGACAAAATAGCGCGGACTAAATAGCGCCGAAAAAATAGCGCGGACAAAATAGCGCGGACAAAATAGCGCGGACAAAATAGCGCGGACAAAATAGCGCGGACAAAATAGCGCGGACTAAATAGCGCGGACTAAATAGCGCCGAAAAAATAGCGCGGACAAAATAGCGCCGACAAAATAGCGCCGACAAAATAGCATAGAAAAAAATCTATTTTAGTCATTTTTAAAGAAATACTTTAGATATTATGAAATATGAATAGAGCCAATATTTTTTTTTAATGTTATCATAATTGTTCAGTCATTTTGCAGGAAACACTTTAGATATCTTAAAACATAAATAAGCAAAAATCATAATAATGTAAAATGAATCATTTCAAAATATAGCATTTATTTACATTATAAAAGTGTACTTTAAAAAATAACTTGATTCCCATTTAATCAAATTCTCTTTGTAAAATTTCTGTATCTTGTGTTTTTTTTTATAGATAGATAGATAGATAGATATTTAAATACATAGATAGATAGAAATCTCATTTCAAACCACACTACAAATACAAATGATAAATTATTATGGATTTCTGTTGTCTTCTCTTACTCCCTATCTCTCTTTCTCTATTTCTGTTTATATACATTTTTACTTCAGCAAAAGTGTCTCATCAAATGATTTTTATACTTATTTAAACTATAGCGACTTTATTTCTTATTACATACTTACATAGCATAAGGTTCTCCTCCGCAGACTTAAAAGAAACAAGAAAACAGATATATTTAGAGTATTAGCGTCAAACTACACAAATATTTCACTGAAGTTATTTAAGATACAAAGTAACATTAAATGTATAACAAATAGTAAAGTTCCCCTTTCAGACCATGCGGTGTAGAGGGCAGATGATGTTAAGGTGATCTGATTCTTTGGCCAACGGTAATCGAGCATCACAACGAACAATGCCTTTCCACAACTAAAGTGAGGTACCCATTAGAGTGCTTAACCACTCAGTCACATCATACCCATTAGAGAAGGGAACTTAACCACTCAGTCACATCGTACCAATTAGAGAAGGGCTTTAAATACTCAGTTACATCATACCCATTAGAGAATAGGGCTTAACCACTCAGCCACATCGTACCCATTAGAGAAGGGTGCTTAACCACTCAGTCACATCGTACCCATTAGAGAAGGGTTATTAACTACTCAGTCACATCGTACCCATTAGGAGAAGGGTGCTTAACCACTCAGCCATTTCGTACCCATTAGAGAAGGGGCTTAACCACTCAGTTACATCATACCCATTAGAGAAGGGTGCTAAACCATTTAGTTATATCGTACCCATTACAGAAGGGGTCTTAATCACTCAGCCACATCGTACCCATTAGAGAAGGGTGCTAAACCACTCAGCCACATCGTACCAATTAGAGAAGGGGGCTTAACCACACAGCCACATCGTACCCATTAGAGAAGGGGGCTTAACCACTCAGTCACATCGTACCCATTAGAATAGGGGGCTAACCACCCAGAAACATTGTACCCATTCAAATGTATAATGGGACAGAAAACTTTAATTTTTTCAACACGTTTTTAGGTTCGCTATGTATCTTAATGTAATGTTTGGATTTGACAATCTATTTTTCTACCACTTCTACACATCCTATCTTTAAATTTTGCAAACAAGCTCTTAATTAATGAGAAAAATAAATAAATAAAAAAGGCAACCAAATTTAATAAATTAGTCAAAATTATTTAAATTTATTTTAATATACAATACTTAGAAAAAAAACAGTAGAGAATAAGATTTAAACATGCTAAAGGGAGATAAGCCTTGTGTAGAGAATTATGCTACAGAATTGTAAGATAGCTAAAGTTAAACAAAACTATTAAATGTTAATATAAAGATCTAATCAAAGACTTTTTGTTAAAGTAAATTAAAATCAAAGACCATTCTGCATTTTCTTCTATTATAAAAATGTTTGTAATGAATTTATATATAAGCATCGTTCAAATCACCAATTTACAATCAATATTGCTTTGATAAAAATACATTAACTGACAGATGATACACCACAGTGGTAATCCCGCGCCTCTAATAATAGTAACAAGCAACAACTGTTTTTTTTTTCTATAAAATGTTTCCCATGTTTCGGATGTTCCTTGAAAGTTACAGATAATTTGTTTCCTAGTTGAAACCTCCCCCTGGACGACGGGGGGGTGGCAGCAAGCAGGGAATTGAACCCGGGACTGTCGAGTCCAGCACGTTAACTTCACAACCAGGCATTGCGTTTAAATTGTTACGTATCTAGGCATTGTTACCTAGATACTATTTTTTTTTCTTGACCTGTAGGTTGTCTGCCCCTTGTGTAATAAGTTTTTTTTTATTTTATTTTGCGGCGAGTCAAGCCACACAGACAGTGACCGGTCCTTGACCTATGTGTGTACCTCTGGTTGAAAGGAGGGTGGTTTTTTTTTCTTCTTCTGTCTCTTTGAAGAGCGTTCTAGATCTGGGAAATTGATGACTTATTTGGTTCTAGAAACTACTAGATTTGTCTTGATATCGACGCGCGGTAGACTATAAAAAGACCGCCCGTGTAACGTTGACGGACAGACATACGGAGACAGCCGTGAGACAGAATATCGGAGACATTGCGTGACCCGTGCGTGGTATACCTATTTATCGTGTAAGTTAAGATTTTTCTTTTTCAAGGCCTTGCTTGTATTTGTAGTTATATTTTCAAACTCTTGAATTGTAATAATTTACATGCTATTTTTGTAAAAGGGTTTGTTCAACCCATCAATTCTGTATTGAGTAAATGTTTGTTTTTTTTGCTTTATGTGATACAGTTAAAAGTACTATTCGAGTTATCTTTTATTAAACATTAAGTTGATATTTTACCTTCCGATTTCTTGTGTCATTTTTTTTTGTTATTCATTGTAAGTCTTTGATTAAATTCAGACTTAAGATAAGTGACACAACTGCTTTTTCTATTGTCACGTTCCCCTAGGCAAGCCATTTAAAAGTAGAATTCAATTCGTAATACGTGACAAAAGAAGTTTGGGGGCTCGTCCGGGATATTTTTATGAACCTATTTTCGTCTTACTTGAGTAATTTTGTAAAGGCGAAGTTGACTTTAACAAAAAAAATTTTTTGTCAAAGAGTCGGAAGTAAAGTATCAATAGTATTGACCAAACTCTCTTAAGGTTTTTGTTGTACTGATTTTGTACTGTATATTTACATTGTATACATTTTTTTTGCTTGTAATAGTTGTTAGTTAGTCATGGATATTCAGGTTTTTCTTGCAAATCCCTCTGTGGAAGAGCTTGATGCTTTTACTAGGAAGGAACTGGTCCTTATTTCTAAACATTTAGGGTTAAAAATAAAATCAAATGCCCTTAAACAAGAAATCAGAGATAACATTGTAATCCATTATGTAGACGAGGAAGTGTTTTCTGAAGACCTTTTAGAAACCCTTAGACCCGATGAGGGTAAATCAGATTTAGAACTTCAGATAAAATTAAAACAAATGGAAATAGAAGCCCAGTTAGCTTTAAAAGAGAAGGAAATTATCTTGGGGAAACAAAAAGAATTAGAGCTTGCAGCGGCTAGAGAGCAGAAAGAAATAGAAATGAAATTATAAATAGAGTTAAGAAAATTAGAGTTAGCTGCTAATGTAAGACCAGATTCTTCCCCTGCCAGTCATACTGCTGAAGCAACAAAATTTTTGAAAATAATTCCACGCTTTAATGAAGCCACAATTGACAATTATTTTCCACAATTTGAACTTGCTGTGAAAAATTTTAATGTACCTGAAACTTTGTGGCCCACTTTGCTGCAAACAGTTTTGACTGGTAGAGCTGCAGAGGTATTTTGTTCTTTGACCATTGAACAACAAAAAGATTATAATGTTGTTAAGGCCTTAATTCTTAAGGCATATGAACTTGTTCCGGAAGCTTACCGAAAGCAGTTCAGGGATTGTCGCAAATCGGATGGCCAAACCCATGTAGAATTCCTGCGGGAAAGGAGCGACGTTTTGAGAAATGGCTCACTTCCAGGGAAATCGGCACCGACTTTGCAAAATTCAAGAACCTAATGCTGATGGAAGAGTTCAAGAGTTGTGTGCGGCTGGACGTCCGTACGCATATAGCTGATCGTGGCGAGAAAGATGTGCACAAGGCTGCAGTGTTGGCAGACGATTATATAATATCACATCAATTTGCCAAGTATACGACGGATGTCAAGCCAAAACAAGTCAAACAGCCTGAGTCCACTGCTAGCAATTCCATCAAGAACAGCAGTACAAATGACAGAAAACCTACTACAAGTAAAGCTACTTGTTCCTACTGCAAACGAGAAGGCCATAAAGTTGACGATTGCTGGAAATTGAGGAAGAGAAACGAAAAAGCTCCTTCAAAAGTCAGCGCTTGCACAGTACAGTGGTCGTCGAGGTTTACTCCCTCATCATCAAGACATATCAAGAATACCTCGACACCACCTCTTTCAAATGTATTGACTGTACAAGACTCTCCGCAAATGTCTCCACGATGTTCCAATGACTCAAACAAGAGTTTTTCAAACACATCAAGCCGATGTTCCAATGACTCAAACAAGAGTTTTTCAAATACATCAAGCCGATGTTCCAATGACTCAAACAAGAGTTTTTCAAATACATCAAGCCGATGTTCCAATGACTCAAACAAGAGTTTTTCAAATACATCAAGCCGATGTTCCAATGACTCAAACAAGAGTTTTTCAAATACATCACCCCGATGTTCCAATGACTCTATCCAGAGTTCCCATAATACATCACCCCAATGTTCCAATGACTCTATCCAGAGTTCCCATAATACATCACCCCGATGTTCCAATGACTCTATCCAGAGTTCCCATAATACATCATCCCGATGTTCCCATGACTCTATCAAGAGTTCCCATAAGACATCACCCCGATGTTCCAATGACTCCATCAAGAGTTCTCCAAATACATCCAAAAGATGTTCTACTGACTTAAGAAAGAGTTTCTCCACTGCGTCTCCTAGAGATGTCAATGACTCCAGCGAGAGTTCGACCCAAGTCCAGTCTGCATCAACCAAAATTGATGTTTTATTAGAGGATTTTAAGCCTTTCATTTCGGAAGGATTCGTATCACTACCCGGTGATTCTACAAGTCTACGACCTATCACCATTTTGAGAGACACAGGTGCCTCGCAATCGTTACTTTTAGAGGGTATCTTGCCCTTGTCTAAATCATCATCGACTGGGAAGAGCATCCTGTTACGAGGCGTAGAGCTGGGATGTATAGATGTGCCTCTATATCTAATCGATATAAAGTCAAATCTCATTACTGGACCGGTTGTTGTAGGTGTCCGACCAACATTACCATTGGAAGGCATCTCGTTGCTATTAGGCAATGACTTAGCAGGTGGAAAGGTGATAGCCGAACCCATCGTCACTCAAACACCCGACTTATCTGCCACACCCGAGGAAGACCTAGAGTTATATCCAGCGTGTGCAGTAACAAGGGCAATGAGGTTGAAAGCATCTCAAGAAGAGAACGTTATCAAAGCCAACAGTAACCACGATGATGTGGACTTTAGCACCACATTCTTTGCTTCTCTTGAAGAAGAACCAACGCCAAATTCTGAAAAGCCGGCATCAACTCGAAAACAGTTGATTGAGGACCAAAAGAAGGATCCAGAGCTCGCCAAACTCCGAGAAACCGCAATGACATCACAAGAGGCAGAGCTAGCATCAACGTGCTACTACATCCAAGATGATATGCTCTTCAGGAAATGGAAACCTCCAGACGCATCCAACGAAGAAGAATGGAGAATATGCCATCAAATCGTGTTACCAGAAAGATACCGAGCGTACATCATGAATCTGGCTCATGACACACCAATGTCAGGTCATCTCGGCATCCACAAGACATAACACAAGATTATGTCACACTTCTTCTGGCCACGTTTGAACAGAGATGTCATCCAGTACTGCCGATCCTGTCATGCCTGTCAGATGGTTGGCAAGCCAAATCAAAAGATCCCTGTTGCTCCTCTGAAGCCGATTCCAGCCTTTGAAGAACCTTTCAGCAGAGTACTTATTGACTGTGTTGGTCCTCTCCCAAGGACAAAAGCTGGCAACCAATACCTGTTGACCATTATGTGTGCTTCAACTCGTTTTCCTGAGGCTATTCCTCTAAGGAACATAAAAGCATCAAACATTGTGAAGGCCTTAATCAAGTTCTTTACTCTATTTGGTCTACCAAAGTCCATCCAATCGGACCAAGGAACGAATTTCACGGCCAATCTTTTCAAGCAAGTCATGACTCAGTTGGGCATCAACACTGCATGTCGAGTGCGTATCATGCCGAGTCGCAAGGCGCTCTTGAGCGATTCCATCAGACTCTCAAGAACATGATCCGAACCTATTGCTTTGAGCACGAAAAAGACTGGGACGAAGGAATCCACATGCTGCTGTTTGCAACCCGTGAATCCGTCCAGGAATCGTTGGGATTCAGCCCTTTTGACTTAGTCTTTGGCCATTCGGTGCGCGGTCCCTTGAAATGTATAAAAGAGACTTTGTTGTCACCAACAGCCACTGAAGGACTTTTAGACTATGTAAGTAAGTTTAAAACTAGACTTTATGATGCTTGTGTTCTGGCCAAAAATAACTTACAAAACACCCAATCCAGCATGAAACGCTGGTATGATAGAAAGGCCCGTGTTAGAGAATTTTCTCCCGGGGATAAGGTGCTTGTATTTTTGCCCATACCAGGTCAACCCTTGCAAGCCAGATATTTTGGTCCCTATGAAATTGAGACCAAAATTAGTGACCTCAATTACACAATCAAAACTCCTGACCGTAGGAAAAAGACTCAGCTATGTCATATAAACATGCTGAAGCCTTATGTATCTCGGCCAGATCACTCAGAGAAGAGTAATTGTGTTTTAAATACAGTCAAAAGTTGTTCAAATAGCCATGTTTCTCCTATTGATGATGATATTGTAAATGAGAAATTTGGACAATACAAAATACCTAATTCTTTTGTACTACAGAATTTGGATGTAAAACTGTCTCATCTGACTTCGACAGAAAGGCCAGTTATCATGAAACTCATTAATGAATTTAATGACATTTTTTCTGATGTACCAAAACAGACTAATGTTATAATGCATGATGTAGATGTTGGCGAGGCTACTCCAGTCAAGCAGCATCCTTACAGGGTCAACCCTGAAAAACTTGCCATACTTAGGTCAGAAATAAAGTATATGCTTGAAAATGACCTCATTGAACCAAGTTCCAGTAGCTGGAGCTCCCCATGTGTCTTGATACCTAAACAGGACAAGACTTATCGTTTTTGTACAGACTACCGTAAGGTAAATGCTGTAACAAAGACCGATTCGTTTCCTATCCCTAGGATAGACGATCTCATAGATCGTATTGGTGACGCTAAGTACATCACCAAAATAGACCTACTTTCAGGTTATTGGCAGGTTCCCCTGACTGATAGGGCAAAGGAAATCTCCGCCGTTGTCACCCCTGATGGTCTGTACCAATACAAAGTGATGCCATTTGGCATGAAGAATGCTCCTGCCACTTTCCAGAGAATGATAAATGCCCTGCTTGCTGACATGGAGAATTGCCACGCATACATAGACGATGTAGTAATTTTTAGCCAAGATTTTTCTAGCTATTGTAAACAACTGCATTGTTTTTTTACTAAACTTTTACATGCAAAAATTACTGTAAACCTGAGTAAGAGTGATTTTTGCCAGGCTTCCATCCAATACTTAGGCCATATTGTAGGACAAGGTCAGGTGAAACCTGTAATGGCCAAAGTAGAAGCTATCCAAGCTTTCCCTATTCCTGCTGATCGGAAACAACTCCGAAGATTTTTGGGAATGTCTGGATATTATAGAAAATTTTGCGAAAATTTTTCTGTCATTGCAAGTCCTTTAACAAACCTCCTGAGAAAGAACGTCCGATTTACTTGGACGGATGAATGTCAGAAAGCCTTTAACCAAATTAAGCAGATATTATCTAGCTCCCCCATTTTGATGGCTCCTGACTTCGGAAAACCTTTTAGGTTAGCTATTGACGCCAGTGACACAGGTGTTGGGTCAGTCCTTTACCAAGAAGATAATTTCCAAGTAGAGCACCCTATTTGTTTCTTTTCCAAGACATTTAATAGACATCAGAGAAATTATTCTACTGTGGAAAAAGAATGTCTTGGGTTGATTCTTTCTATACAACACTTTGATTTTTATATCAGTGGGTCCAGATGGCCACTGGTTGTATTTACTGACCACAATCCCCTTACATTTATCCACAAAATGTCTGGCAAGAACCAACGACTTCTCAGGTGGAGTTTATTTTTACAAGAGTACAACCTGGATCTTAAACACATAAAAGGCAGCGAAAATGTTATCGCCGATGCCTTATCTAGATTGTAAAAAGTATTTTGATGTATATTTTTATATATATATATCATGATAAATACATTCTGTAATGTAAATATCATTTTTGTAATTATTATAAAAAGATTTCCATTTCGTGGAAATGTAAACTTTTTATTTTTAGGAGGGAGGTGTTACGTATCTAGGCATTGTTACCTAGATACTATTTTTTTTTCTTGACCTGTAGGTTGTCTGCCCCTTGTGTAATAAGTTTTTTTTATTTTATTTTGCGGCGAGTCAAGCCACACAGACAGTGACCGGTCCTTGACCTATGTGTGTACCTCTGGTTGAAAGGAGGGTGGTTTTTTTTTCTTCTTCTGTCTCTTTGAAGAGCGTTCTAGATCTGGGAAATTGATGACTTATTTGGTTCTAGAAACTACTAGATTTGTCTTGATATCGACGCGCGGTAGACTATAAAAAGACCGCCCGTGTAACGTTGACGGACAGACATACGGAGACAGCCGTGAGACAGAATATCGGAGACATTGCGTGACCCGTGCGTGGTATACCTATTTATCGTGTAAGTTAAGATTTTTCTTTTTCAAGGCCTTGCTTGTATTTGTAGTTATATTTTCAAACTCTTGAATTGTAATATTTTTACATGCTATTTTTGTAAAAGGGTTTGTTCAACCCATCAATTCTGTATTGAGTAAATGTATGTTTTTTTTGCTTTATGTGATACAGTTAAAAGTACTATTCGAGTTATCTTTTATTAAACATTAAGTTGATATTTTACCTTCCGATTTCTTGTGTCATTTTTTTTTTGTTATTCATTGTAAGTCTTTGATTAAATTCAGACTTAAGATAAGTGACACAACTGCTTTTTCTATTGTCACGTTCCCCTAGGCAAGCCATTTAAAAGTAGAATTCAATTCGTAATACGTGACAAAATTAATAACAAACTAAAAGCCTATTATTGATTCAGAGATATATTACACATTACATCATGACGTCTACCAGAGATGTACAATATGTCAGACGAGCGATTTTAGACAATCTTTTGACCTTGACTTGTACTAGAAAAAAAACAGAAAAAAATTATGTATCGAGCTTGTACTTCGGCATTGTCTGCTTGATGTCCCATTAAAGTTTTCTACAGAGCTATTGGCATTTTCATTTAAATGGAACTAGAATGAAGATGTAGATCTACCCAAACTAAAACTTCTAATTTAGCACTTTTAAGATCTATATCTACTAGATCTAAATGTCAAATACAATTTTGGATTACTTTACATGTAATTTAGATTTTTGTACAAAAAAACAACTAGATAATCTAACAATGCCCAAATGCAGCATTGAACTTCAAATCGTAGATTAGTGTTAATATTTTATAACATTGCAATATTGATCTAAATATTTGGAAATTAAATCTACTCTTAAAGTCTAGTAATTGATATTCTAGATCTTAATCTACTCTTAATTTTATCAGAAGAGGGATTTTAAACAGTCGTTGACGTTATTTGAAATTTTTATATAAAATTCGGAACAATTTTGGCGACGATATGTAAGAAAATGAAAGTAAAGTACGTCGATTCCTATTTCAAAACAAAATCCGGAACATTCTTTACCAATACAAAAATGTGTTCTGTTTCAGCAAGAAAATTAAATGTAAAATAAGTCTAAACATTATTTTCAATTACCATTTCTCGTAAAGTACATTGTTATTCAAAGATCCTTAACGACCTTTTATCTTTCATTGATAATGTATTCTAACATTATCTCCATTACTTTAAGTATTGTTTTAGGATTGGTGTATAATTAGGAAAAAAATCACTGGCATAATTAATTTTACAAACTAAACGGTTTGCTTTTAGAAAATAAAAAAATAACCGATGCACCTAAAACTTTGAAAGCCATAACGCCATAGGAAATAATAGTTTTCATTTTTCTTCTTGTTTTTGGAGATTTGAGTGTGAAAAACGGACAGAAGGACATATTTTGCACGAACCTAATAGTGGCTTCTCCCCTTACGAGGTCGTTCAAATGTACTGGTGTCTTTGTCTTAGACTTAATTAAAACTTTCATATTAGTTTAATATCTTTGACGTTGTTCAGCTTAAAGAGATAGACGGTAAAAAAAACAACAACAAAGATTGTCGATTGCAAACAATAAGATGACTAGTTTCTTGTTTTTATTCAACATTTCTACTTAGTCTACAATAATGTCTTAACTTTCTGGTATGTGGGAAACGCTAAACTTGACTTCTCCAAGTAAAATAGTATAGCGAGGTAATTTTTTTTATTTTTTTAAATATTTTTCTTTTGATATTGCAATACCCGTTGATTGGTTTGTAATACGAAATGGACATTTCTAAGTTAAAGGGCTAATTTTTCAATGCACTAGATAGTAGCAAAACAATCTTGTACTTTAGATTATTTATGTTATATTAAATTAAAGTTATATATTGTTGTAACTCTAAGGTAGGCACTCAACGAAAAGGCAGGAGGTAACCATAAACTAGGTATTTATATACAGTACAGACATGCATGGACTTCAGCCATCAAGTCCCAGAAAGTCTTATCCCAAGTGACACCAGTCCTTTGTTATTTAACCATCAATGCAGACCACCGAAATGCTTCCCAGTGCCGACACAGGTTCTTAACACAGTTTATAAATAGCACAAAGGACGTTCTCTCGAGTCAAGACAGCTTAGACTTCCATCCCTTTAGCCGGATCTACAACAGTCCTTCTTCCTGTCTTATATCAACATGGCTTCTCCTGTGCTCAAAGTTGCTCTCATGCGCTACATGAATGTGTCCCAAACAGATTAATGTGCTTTACGGGGCGGTGGACATTGTTCAGTGCAGATGGAGGTCGTTCTGTACAAGCTACAGACGGCATGTAGAGTGTTCCCCATAAAGTCATCGCACTTTATAATACATTTACAAGTATTTACAATTTGAACCGCGGTAAATGTGACGGATTCTAAATCTATTGCTGATCTTATGTTTACTTATGTTCACAACAAGCTAGAGAAGTTCTGAGTTAAGTCATGCAGTCTTTCTTTACAGACAGGTTTGACTCTTTGCGGTTTAGAATGTTAAGAATTTAATATAATTTAATAGCTTTTTTCAATTAAATACAATTCTTACAAGATTGATTGACACAGGACATCAGGACACACAATGTGAAAAGCAGAACAATGGCTCTCATTCTAACCAACTGGAGTTGTTTGTTCTAAAGTGTTTAAAATGAAATATAAACAAGTAATATAAGTTAAACAACTAGTAACTTATTTTAACAAATGAAAAAGAGAGGTTAAGGACTTAAGTTTTAAAAATGAAAAAGAAACAGACATAATGTATTACATTGAGTATGCACTAAACATTTATTTTTGGTGAGGGGGGGCAAGCAATCACATAATATGGGAAAATGTCTTTTGAACAAAATTAAAAAGCTACAAAACATGTTTATCCATGTTTACCTTTTATTTCACAAAAATATGTTAACCATACAGATTGGAAGATTTTTTCTCCCCCCGCACCCCCCCCCCCGGCGAAAAGACAAATATATGTGTATGTACGTATGTATGTATGTGTCTATCTAAATAATTAATCTTTATCACACTCTGACCCTTCATTCTTTCAGAAGACGTTTATTTGCCATAGAATATGTTCTTCCTGGACTTAGTGAAGTTGTTTCCCCAGTGCGGGGCGGGGCCCCGACGCCAAACGCTAATTCCGGTATTGAAAGCAAACAAAATGCATATTTTGAGGTATCTACACAGTGCATTATCCTGCTATCAATACGTTTTATTTCAAAAACCTAATGTGCTATTCTTCCTTACTTAGATCCTCCCGCGCCGTTCGACGCATTTGGCGGCAAGTTGTTCCCACAAAAATCACTGGCAATGTCTGAAGCTCTCTTCCCACATGCTCTAAGGACCCCCATGAAAAGGGTGGCGCCAAGTTGTACTAGGACGTCATTGCAACCCTTATTATGCATAATTCATTTTGTCGGAGAACATTTCACGCAAACCTCATGCGACGCACTTTCACAACCTTAATAAGGAATCGACTCCCAGTTCGGCAAAGAATTTCTTTGATTTAGACCCGATCTCTATTGCCACATTTAGTGTTTTTCAATTTCGGCAGATAACTATTTACTGCACTTTATTAATGTAGCTTAGCCACTTGTAGAAATGTGTCACCTTTCTTGACTAGGCTCTTGTAATTAGATGACTGTAGTTTGCTTAGATTTTATATCGAAAAGGGAAGTTTTATCGTCCAAATCATCTTTTGGGTGTTTTAAAGTAAAAAATCTCTGGAGTTGATATTTTTAAAACTCAAAATCCCCATTTAGCTACGGTCATAGAATTTGGGGACAGTAGTTTGCTTAAGAATAATATTGAAGAGAAAGGTTTTTTAACCCCAAAATTCTCTCTGTAGGGGGATTTCAGACTCAAAACCATCTGGAGAGGTTTTAAACTTTTAAAAAAGTCATCTGGAGTAAAGGGTTTAATTCAAAACCTTCCGTTGAATTGGCCACGCTCAAAGAATTTTAGTTTGAACTTTCATTTTTAGCGGCCCCAGAAAGGGGAAAAGACGCTATTAATTTTGTGTGAAATTACTGTCCGTCTTTCCGTCTGTTCGTCCGTCCCGTTTAGATCTCGTAAAATAGAAAAGATATTGAAAATCCGACATCACAATATTTTAGACCATTCAAAGTTCTTTCTCAAAGCGAATAATCTAATTTTTTAAATCAGTTATGCAAGCAGTTTTTTAAAGAGAAAAAGCTAATTAGTATGCATTATAAATTAGACCTTATTTAAAACCCATTTGGCTATGCTCATAGAATTTTGAGTGCGTTATTTGCTTTTTAACAGTTATTATGTATTTTTTTAGATTTGAACCCCACTGGAAAGGGGTTTAAACTCAAAAGCTTTTGGCTACGTTCATAGAATTTTGAGTTTGTAATTTGTTTTTTTTGTATTGAAAAAGGGGTTGATAATAAATTCTTGAGGGTGTTTTAAAATTAAAATTTTTTTTAACTGTGTTCTTGGAATTTAGGGATTATCGTTTGCATTTTTTTTTGCTTTGTTTTATAGAAGAGGGGATTTGACTGCTCAACTTCCTGGTTGAGCACTGAGGCAAGTGATGGTTTAATATTAATTTGTATTAAAATTTCATCTAAAATAAACAAAATCAAAGCAAAAAATCAGTGACTAAATTCCGACAAACCCCCGTTGCGGGGAGGGATTTCATTTTTGGTGGGGGGTTGAACCCCAACCCCCCATGAATATGCCCATGATGTTAACATTTCTAAAATACTCATTTCCTACAAAATAAGTTACATAAATTATGGTTTTTACTCATTTTTTCCTTACGCTAAATAAAAATAAATAAATTACAAAGCAAGTTTGTGGGGAAACCCAAACACAGAACCGGTCCCTGATGCGATTCACTTAGGCAGGTCAAAATTTTCAGCGTGATTATCAATAGATATAAGCTTCAAAATATCGAAAAACGCAACCCTGTCGCAGCCATTACACAAACAAAATAAATGTACGTATGTACTATTGCATTGTTAGGCCAACTGACGACATACTTACGGAGTATTATTAAAGTATTAATTTTGTAATAACTTAAGAGAGACAATTCAATGATATAGATGTTTATTGACATGGGGATATCACAAACACATAATAACGACGACTTCCTTGTGTAAAGCCTCGTCAGAAGATCTTAAATTGTGTGGAACTTCGTTCTTCTGATGTCAACATCCTTCTCAGTCTAGTCTCTAACAGTGGCACCTTCTGCACTAGCTTGGATAGAAGTGTGATTGGAAAGGTTACAACCAACAGGGAGGGGGGTGCTAGGGGCAATCGTCCCCTTCTCTCGGCAGAGATCATTTCAGCTGAAGAAATCACACAATTTGTTTAGAATTCTTTACTTATGTTAATAATATATACTAATTTATTTATTTTATTATTTATTATTTATTTTATTGCCCGCTTGTCTTGTATGTTGGCCGTTTTGGGAAGAGGCAATTGTATCGATCCAGCCCCCACCCTAAGCTTTCGAGTAGAGAGCGGTCATTTTTTTGTTTGTTTGCAGAAATTACGGTTTGTTAACAGAAGTAGATAAAAGCTTTGTAATGATATTTTGAAAGATTTATTTTATTATGTCTTTCCCTTTCTGGTAGGAGGGGGGGGGAGGAGAAAATATCCCAAATAAACCCTTTGAGTGGAGCGGGGTGGTACATTTTTTATGGAGAATTCATAGTTTGTAAACAAAATTAGATGAATGTCTATATAATGTGTATATGTCGCTCCCCACTGTACAGCCAATGCGACAAGTTTACAAGCAACGTTTATTTCTGAACAGTATTACTGGCTCAAAGGGAAACAACAATGAGAATGGCGTATGTCAGATCAAATTTAGACTTCTCTGGGGAGTTAAAAGAAATTCTGAGAGTAAGTGCTAATATATAGGTCATAAGTGATATTACAATACTAGAAAAATTGTAATGTCCTATAATACATAATGTATATTGGATTGAAGATGAGATCCTTTTTAAAATGTTTTACATGTTTCAAATGTTTCTTCAAGTTGGAAGATAATTACATCCTATCACAAAATTTCTTATAGGACGACAGGGGACGACTCGAAACTCAGATCATCGAGGCCACAAACGTAATCGACAGAAAAATGATTTCAATAAATGTAATTATTTTCTTGTACCTTAAAAGCGAATGACTTACCGGGCGAACTAGAAAGTTGTAAACAAATGTTGAGAATAGTAATCACTTTTTGTGTAGAATGCTGCACTGTCAGTGTTAGTGGATCATGTAATGATGTTCTTTTTATTGACAGTGTTTTTAATTATGCAAGGGTAGGGGTCATTCAATGGGACACGTAAGCAGATTTTTGAACAGGTGTGGCCAATAAGCTTGTCAATTTTAAAAAATGTATATAAAGAAATAAAATTCCTTCACACATAGGCGTAGCAAGGGGCTGGAATTTTTTCGAATGCTTTTTTTTTTAAATTGTGTTTATCGTAAGTGAGATTGTAAAGTTAAACATCACTAGCCACAACGAATTCAAGGTGGGTTTAATATCCACCTTCACGAAGTTTTTAGATTGAATTCCCCCCTCTTCAATTAAACAATAAAAAGATAAAGAAAGCAAAACTACAATAATCAAATTGCATGGGCGTATCCAAATGCGGGGAAAGGCTTTTGGTGTGAAACCCCCTTCAGAGAATTTGACGTTAAAACCCCTTTTCAATATACACTAAATGAAACAACAGTCACTATGTGAGCCACTAGCGGATCCCTGAGATGAACTCCTATTGAAAAAACAGAGCAGGAAGGACTAATCCTCCCGTAGTGCTCTGGCAAGAAACTTAGCCGTCCGGCGTAGTGCCTCATAGCTACCATACAGTTCGAGTGACTGCACAGACAGGTCCCCCCTTAGCTCGCGGAGCTGGGGACACTCGTACAAGACATGCGCCACTGTTTCAGCGCTCTCTCCACAGTGGCGGCATCGGATCCAGAACTTTTGAGTGGGGGTGATTTTTCTTTGAAATCCCTGTCGCCCAGTAAACCCTAACCCTGTTTTAAAAAATGCATATACGTGTGTGTGTGTATAACAGAATAACAAAAATTTGGTATGTCTTAGGTAAGGTCAAATGTGCTCCTACATAGGTTACTAAACAGGCAGTACTGAGATAGGCCAATCTCTCCTGGTGCTGCTATAGATATGGTACGGTTCTCTCAAAAAATCCACTGGTCCAGTTCCACTTGCGCTGATATGTTGATCTGGTGATGCTGGCTTCTGTCTTCAGGTCAGGAAAAAAGTGGCAAACGTCAATACTGAGACAAGCTAGTTGAGCTGTATCAAGAGAGATAAAGAAAGACTCTCTCTTTAATGAATATAATAAGCAACCTCACAGGTTGAATAGACGATCACGCAGAGTGGTAGTAGGTATACCATCACTCGTGTGTACATCTAGTAGATTCCAAGCTCAGCAACACTGCAACAGTCAATAACACAACAAGGTGACTCTAACGTCTAACGGTCAGCTTGTAAATATGTATACGTTCAGTACTTTTAATAAAACTGCCAAAATGAAGTATCTTCATTCTTGAGGTATACAGTGGTATACTGACGACGGACTGCCCTAAATTACTTCAAGGGACGAAATAGATCTAGATTCGGATGTTGTAGATCCACACAGTAGACAAAAAATACAATGTGGCTGGCACTGGTAACGTTTTTAAAGTCTCTAGATCTACCGAAACAAATGACGCTAAGATCTAGCTGTAGTCTAAATCACATGAAAAATGTAGACCAGATCCAGTAGAAACAACGAATAAACAAATGTTAGTCCAGTAATCCTCCAGTAGTGTACTTCTCCAAATGTAGATCTAGATCTAGCAAAACTAGAAGATGACTACCTAGCCTTTGGCCATTGTCATTGATCTTGCAAACACCATGAGGTAACAAACATTTTGGCAACGCACCGTTTTTAGAACCAACTCGGACATTAAAATTTCCATTCATATAGAGGTGCACGGACCTTTTTTTTTATATAACATCAGTTATACATCTGCTTGGATCTTTCCCAGACAAAAGTTTATTCCGACAGACAGATGGAGGCAAGAGTCTTGACTCAACTCTAAGGACAATGACAAACATTAAGGGACATCCTTGCCTCTTGACTTGGGAAAATTCCCTATTTCTTCTGAACGATTTACTAGCTTGAGACATTTCCGTTTGACATGAGCATACAGTTTACAGAGTTTTTCATCACTGACTCCAACGGGCCACGTGACTTTGTGTAGTTTGTTTTTTATGTAGAGTCTAGCTTTCTATGGATGCAAACCTTAATAAAGAGTACGTTTCATCTTTGACATAGACTGATCTCCCTTTTTTCTTATTCTTTGATACATTTGCTGCTTGGATGGGTCCTGCTACATTTGATTCTTTCGCCCTAGTTAAATTATTTAAGAGCTAACATGTATAAGCTTCCCAGAATTCATCTGTTTTTGTTTGTTTTTTGCATTTGTGTTGCCTCCTCCTCAGCCGAATAGGCTTGCCTAAATGGATAACTCAAATAGCCTAAACTTTTGTTTCCCATAAGGATACTGCATGGGCCAGCATTTAAAATTGCTTTTTCAAAGAGGCTGTAAGTATTGTTGATGTTCCCATCTAAAACAGTCTGCCTGTTAAGGACGCATCAGATACTAATCTGAAAAAGTTTGAATAAGCCCGCTTATATAGCTATTTTAGCTCTGAGCACGGGTATTTAGCGTCGAACTTTCCGAGTTTAATTAGACCTGGAAAATCATTAC
This sequence comes from Biomphalaria sudanica, assembly GCA_036873155.1. NCBI lineage: Eukaryota > Metazoa > Mollusca > Gastropoda > Planorbidae > Biomphalaria > Biomphalaria sudanica. The sequence continues at coordinate 4,310,165 of JAZGLO010002325.1, read as the reverse complement.
TGACGTCTATTACAACAACAATATTTCGATGCTAGAACACCATTTTTTTTTCAGATTCTGCAATTCTGAATATTTGATACAGAAATGCTTTTGTTGACACCTAATCTATAAAATACTGAACTATAAAAGTGGCAAACAGAGTACTCCGAGTACTTGACCAAAACAACAACAACAACGAACAATGAATCTCTATGGAATCAACACAGTACTATTCAAACAGAGTACCCCGAGTACTTGACCAAAACAACAACAACAACGAACAATGAATCTCTATGGAATCAACACAGTACTATTCAAACGGAGGGCGTATGTACGCCAAAGAGAACAGCTTTTAAGTCCCCTCTCTTACGTTAATATTGTTAGCTATGGGAAAAAATGAACAAAATTGTTGATTTCAATAGAAACAAAAGTTATTATAGAAAGAAATTTAAGCATAGAACAAAATTATTTTTATTGAAATAAATGCAATTAATTCTAGCTCTAATACTAAGTCTAATCCAATACAAAAATCTGCTTGACTTAGAGGACAATGTTTATCTTTCAATGCTTTAATGATTTAAAATATTGTAGTTTCGACTTAAATCCTGACATTATCATGACATAAGTATTGAAAACGGTTGTCACCACCAGGGCCGCCGATACCTATTGTGCAATGTGTGCATCGCACGCACGCGGCCGAAGGCAAGGGGTGGCCAAATCCTTACTTCAAAGTTTTCTTTTTTTGTGTGTAAATTTAAAAAAAAAAAAAATTATTTTTGAAAAATTAATTGAATATATTGCATAGTTCTTATTATTATTGTTCTTAAAAACATAAAACGCAGCAACGACATTCGTACTTCAAAGTTATTTCGGAATCAATAAAAAAAATCAGTCGTGCACGCGAGGGATTCCCAATGGTTTTTCGACTCATTTCCTGACTTTGAATTTTCGCAGGTAGTTTATAAAATTTAATATGTATTGAGTCTTCTTTCAGGAAATAGACAAGTTTACATATTACAAAAAAACTAAAGTACGTAGATCTACTACAGATATATATAAATATTTGTTATTTATTTTGAGTAACCCTAACCCATAAGTAGTTATTGAATGTATAGTATTTGTATAGTCTTAAATATTCACACTCTCATTTTAAATGTATTATTAATCTCAAACTAATGAAGCAGAATATTTTTGGGTCATTATAGATCTAGAATAATCTAAATCGAGATCTTCACCTCTTCTCCTTCAACTACCCCTTAGTTGGACGTTTGGGGCACTAATGTCACAGTCTCAGTTGGCGTTGCCTGATTGAATGTCACAGTCTCAGTTGGTGTTGCCTGATTGAATGTCACAGTTTCAGTTGACATTGCCTGATTGAATGTCACAGTCTCAGTTGGCGTTGCCTGATTGAATGTCACAGTCTCAGTTGACATTGCCTGATTGAATGTCACAGTCTCAGTTGGCATTGCCTGATTGAATGTCACAGTCTCAGTTGGCGTTGCCTGATTGAATGTCACAGTCTCAGTTGGCGTTGCCTGATTGAATGTTCATCTCAGGTTAAGACGTTGAAAGACTCGTGAATTTTTGATGTAGAAAACTGGAAGTAGAATGAATAAAATTGAATTTGAGCGCAGTCAGTCCAGTCAGTTCAGTCAGAAAGAGTCCTCTGAACGAGGTAGTTATGTATTATCCTAGACTTTGTTAGTCGAGTTGTACGTACTTAAGTATTTTGATAGTTTTTCTCTGGATTTAGAGAGTAAAGTAGTAACTGTGCAGTATTATTGTTACCCGCTGTGTCGCGGACGTTACTTGTGATTTATTGTGTAACTAATCGTCTTGGATATTCAATACCGCTGTTATGCGGATGTAATTAAATTTCACATATTTGCAAATGCTGATATCGCGAATGTCGTGGGTTCGTTCCACATACTGGCCACCAAAAATGTAAAAGGTTCTATTGTGCGTTCGCGACACACTAATAGTAACCAGTCCCATGTGTAATACTATAATGCTACGTCAACGCACATTAGAACCTTTTCCAACCACACAAGATCTGTTGACAGTGTTTCTCCTTCCCTTTTTGGTTTTTTTTTCTGCCTTGTGTAGTATATCTTCCATTGTAGATCGAAATGTACATTTAAATATAGACCTAGATTATTTACTTCCTTCTAATATTTTCATGTTAAATCTTTCATTCAAATCAATAAAAACTTATTTATTTTATTAATACATTACGTCATATTCAATTCCAATTATTCCAATATTACGGCATCGTAACCTATTGTTTGTTTATTTTTTTAATTTGAAAAAATGGTGAAGTGTTAAAGTGGACTGTATTAAGTGGGTTTAGTTGCTAACGTTTGCTAATTCGTTATATATTAAAGTGATACATTGCAGTTTTTTAGTGTTTAGTGCAAACTTTAAATTAATTTTCGCTACAAATTTATCCCCCAGTTTTCAAAAAATGTCAGAACGAAAAAAAAAAACGCTTATGAAGTGCTCAATAGTGACAACAAAAGCTACGAAAAATCGAAGTCGAAAAAAAAGTGAAAAGGATCATTAAACAATTTTTTTTACATCTTCCAAAAATACTGAAAGTGAAAACCTGCTTCCAATGATTGTGCAAATGTCGTCTATCCAGTGCTGAAGTGTCTATTCCGTCATTATATCGAGGAAAACTAGATAGTGAAAGTTATAGACCTCCAGAAGAACAAGTTTTTAAGGAAAAGGATCAAACATTACTATCACAGACTAGTTCATCTAAATATAAAGCGTCTGGACTGTCAAGACAATCTAGGATTTATGTTTATATCAAATGATCCAAGTCAGTGGCCTGAAACATGTAATGCTCATGATAATCAAATGTTTAATTCAAAATGATCCCAAACAAATATCTAACATGGTAGAAACTTTTCTTCATTTTATTATTAGCGCCATTTACCTAACGATGAAAACGTACACGTCAATGGCTTTGTATTTATATTTTGTATTCTTTAGATAGGGTCCCTGCTGGCCTTCTAGAACAGGACGGAACGCCGCTCGACGTTTCTGGGTGGTCGGATGACTACAACACTCGTGACGCTCCTGAGCTCTGTTCACGACGTCGATCCTTCCTGAACCGTCATGTTGACACTCGTCTCGGCTGACCGTCGTAATTCGTCAGGGTTGACCGCTCGTCTAGCGCTGACCTGGGGCGATTTGCCTCATCTGTGCCACCACCAAGTTTATAACAATACATTCAAAATTAATAACATGTTACATGTAATAAAGAGAAACTAAAAAAGATTTATTCTTCTAAAAAGATTAGATAAATTGGCAACACGAAAAAAAAAATCTTGATCTAGTTTAAGCTACAGTGGACCTCATTCACCAATAGTAAACAAACAATATTTTGCAACGTGGTTATCTATATCTTCTATACAAATTAGCAATCCATAAAGGCTGTAACGTGATACGTAATTTTCATTGTTTAATCAATATTACCACGTGGCTAAATTTTGTTTGATTACGATTGGTGAATTAGGTCCATTGTATACAAATGAAAACAAGACTTTCCCCTAGCAAATAAAAAATTTTAAAAAAATTAATATCTCCATTGTGATTTGTCATACAAACAAGACATAGATCTAGACTTAGTTTTAGATCTATATCTAGATTCAAGATTCAAGTCTAGGTCTAGGATTAGAACTAGATCCAAGCCTAGATCTAGAAATAGATCTAAATTTCTAAGTCTAGATCTAGAGTAAGATCTAAAACTAGGTCTAGATCTAAGTCTATATTTAAGCCTAGATCTAGATTTAGAACTAGATATTGAATCTATATCTAGACTAGTACTCGTATTATAATTATGTAGATCTGGGCTCTATTTGGTCTTATTTGGACTGTCACTGTCAAGTGAAGGCCCCTATAATGAGGATATGTCAAAAATGCGCGTAGTTCGTTATTTTTGAAACTTATAACTAAAATAAAGTTCGTATCAAAATTTTTTTTAATAACATTTGAATCAATTGAATCAATTCAATGAGTTAGTTAATAAATGGAAATATATTTTATAATGATCCATTCACACGCGCGAATCTATGAATGAAGCTTGATTTATTAATGAAGAAGTCCATTACCTTTTAAAAAAATTACCTCCCCTGAATTTTTTCATTAAAAAGTGATAATTTTTTTTTGAAAAATCTGCTTGCATAAACATTTTTAAAAATTTGATGGTTCACTTTCGAAAAAAAGTAGCCGTTGCATCAGAACTTTGAATGATCTAAAATATTATGATGTCCGATTTTCATTTTCTCGTCTAGTTTCTGAGAGCTAAACGGGACGGACGGACAGACGACAGACAGGCCACACAAAATGAATAGCGTCTTTTCCCCTTTCGGGGGCAGCTAAACATGTACCTCATTATATTGGATCAGAAATACAAAATGAAATTATTTTATTAATAGCAAGTGAAAATCGTCAAATCGTGCGAGAATCCAAATACTTTTTCATAATATTAGATTGTACACCAGATGTGTATCATACCGAATTTTTTACAATTATTATTCATTCTGTTTCTTGTACACCTCATGTAGAAATACTTGAACTTTTCTAGTGTTTTGCCTAATTAATGATACAACTGGAGAAGGACTTTGTAACTTTACAATAGAAACAATTGCAAAGTTAAAACTGAAAATAAAAATCTACGAGGACAGGAATACGATAACGGCGCGAATATAAAAGGAAAAAAGAATGGTCTACAAAGAAAATTTTGGATTTAAGTCCTAGGCTTTTTTTGTGCCATGTTCAGTTCACATTCTTAATTTAGTAGTTTATGATGTCGCAAAAATATCATTTGAATCCGTATTTTCTTTTAACATTGTTCAAGGCTATATGTGTTTTTTTCTGCATCCAATTCAAGATGGAACACTTTGACAACACAATTATCAAAATTCACTTTGAAACCTTTATCTATAACACGATGGGAAAGTCGAATATTTCTCTCTAAACACAAATTGGTAAAATTCATGATACATTGGTGGAGATAAGTGAAGATGATTCCAAAGACATGAAAACTAGAACTTTGGCAAATTGTCTTGGCACTAAACTAAACGATTTTAAATTTATCTGTTCTGTTGTTATATGGTATACTATTTTAACTCGAATCAACATCGTCAGTAAAATGTTGCAGCAGCCTAAATAGAATTTTTAATCAGCATTGCAAAAGTAAAAAAATTATTGTATAGAGCTAAGATCTGATGAAAACTTCGTAAAATTATATTGGAAGCAAGAGAAAGCAAGAGAACTGGCTGCTGTAAATAGAGGCTGATACAGAAGTTCCACCATCAAAAAATTCCCGGATAACAAAAAGAAAACGTATGTTCAATGAATAAGTATTGTAATGAAAGTGTTAATGACAAGTATTGTCATGAAAGTGTTAATGACAAGTATTGTGATGAGAGTGTTAATGACAAGTATTGTGATGAAAGTGTTAATGATAAGTATTGTGATGAAAGTGTTAATGACAAGTATTGTGATGAAAGTGTTAAAGACAAGTATTAGGATGAAAGTGTTAATGACAAGTATTGTGATAAAAGTGTTAATGACAAGTATTGTGATGAAAGTGTTAATGACAAGTATTGTGATGAAAGTGTTAATGACAAGTATTGTGATGAAAGTGTTAATGACAAGTATTGTGATGAAAGTGTTAATGACAAGTATTGTGATGAAAGTGTTAATGACAAGTATTGTGATGAAAGTGTTAATGACAAGTATTGGGATGAAAGTGTTAATGACAAGTATTGTGATGAAAGTGATAATGACAAGTATTGTGATGAAAGTGTTAATGACAAGTATTGTGATGAAAGTGTTAATGACAAGTATTGTGATGAAAGTGTTAATGATGAAAATAATTTTAAAATTTTCTTTTTCTATGCCATACTTGATACAACGATACATGCATTCAATGACAGATTTGAGATGTTGAAAGATCATACAGACATTTTTCAAATTGTATATAAAATAACATTAAAAAATATGAGCAACGATGATTTAGAAAAAACGATTTTGTTCTAATCTGTAGTTTAAACGAACTGATCCTTAGACAAACTATATTTGTTCTAATCTGCAGTTTAAACGAACTGATCCTTAGACAGACCATACTGATAGAAATGGAAAGAAGCTATATGGAGAACTAAGAGCATTCGAAATTTAATTAAACTCTGAAATGGGTCCTGTTGAAGTACATGAATATATTTGTAAAAATAATTTATCCTCAACCTGCTCAAATAAAGTAACTGTCCTTCCAATTTTTCTACTCTAACCGAGTGGCGAAAGGTCATTTTCAAAATTAAAACTGATAAAAAAAAATTACCTAAGATCAACAATCTAACAAGAAAGACTATCGGCGCTAGCGATGATATCAATAGAACACCAGATAAGTGAATCACTCGATTTAGAATCGCTCATTTAAAAAATTTGCTTCACAGAAAGCAAGGAAGAAATTTTAAATTTTGATTTAAATTAAAAGTATTAAATAATATGTTTATTGTTTTATTTAACATAGTGAAAATGTTTAGATTTTTTTTTCATGTGAAATATTTAATTTAAGAACCTATATTTTGATGGTGCTAATGTTGGAGTACATTTATTAACAGTCAACACTTGCACCTTTAAATCCCGCAACTAAATGCAACTAATAAGAAACTCCAAAGTAGGAATTTTTTTGTTCTACAAAAAAATAAGGGGCGGCATTTTGTATTTCGCACGCAGGCGGCCACAACCCTGGCGGCGGCCCTGGTCACCACTTTGCTTAATGAGCAAGATATTTATAAAATACCAGCAAATCTTATAGTTCCCATTGCATGTATAATACTATTTAATGTTAAATTAACTCGTCTTAATCTCCTTAATCATTGCAAAAGCGTAATGCCACAGCAATAATCTTCTAAATTTAATGATATTGTCTACATGATTTAAACAATGATCGACGTATCTCTATCTATCTATCTATCTATCTATCTATCTATCTATCTATCTATCTATCTATATATATATATATATATATATATATATATATATATATATATATATATATATATATATATATTTATATATATATATATATCTGTCTGTCTGTCTGTCTATGTATCTATCTATCTATCTATTGATCTATATATAGTGATATTTATATATTCCATTCCATTATATATATATATATATAACTATCTCTCTCTCTCTTTTTATCTCTCTCTTTCTCTATCTATCTATCTATCTACTCAAATTCAAGTTGATATTAAAAACGTATTGACATTATAAGACGACAAAAACAATCTATGGTTGTTTTTATCTATTGGCTGGGTAAATCAAACAAAAAATAATAGACAAACACTTAGGAAATTCTTCTTTTGAATACTTCACATGTGCTTACTAACTATGAGATAAAACAGCTAATCATTAGCCACTTTGCGACTAAATTAGACAATAAATATAGTACATCTAGTTCTATCATAGAACTCTATTAATACAATTGAAGCCAATTTGACCCATTTTTTCATTTTTGGTATTCATTGTTGAGAATTGAGAAGATATCTTTTAAAGATTCATTTAGGCTTTAGATCTAAATCTAGACCAAAACCAAAACAGCATTTATATACTATATAAAATTATTGGTTCTGGCTACTCACTCAAATCCACTAATACTCTCAGTTGCCGAGGACGATTTAATAAGAATATCTAACCTGTTCTTATTTCATTAGTTCCTAGCACAAGTAAACATTTTCAAGGTCAAAATTGACCAAAAAAAATTTTTTTTTTTGCAATTTGTACAAACAATGTATTTCAAAGCCGACGTTTTAGTCACTTATATACAAACAATGTATTTCAAAGCCGACGTTCTAGTCACTAATATACAAACAATGTATTTCAAAGCCGACGTTCTAGTCACTAATATACAAACAAAAAATTCCTTTCTCTTAGGAATGAAGATTTTGTTCGTTATGTACCAATTCTCACAGATCTTGATCTTTAATCTAATTCTTCACTAGGCGTAGATAATTGTCAGAATGTGAGGGGCTGACCTTAGATCATTGTGATTATCAAATCTGTTTTTATATCTGTATGAAAGTATATATGTACGAAACCACTAGATCTAGATCTATAAAATGTCCTTTATTTTAAAGAAAATTAAAAGTCATACAAATTGCCAAAATGGCTATAAGAGCCTATTAAACGTTTGAATGTATGTACATGTTTGTATTTGTGGAGGAGTGTTTAATACGTTTTCTGGAGATGGATTATTCTAAATAAGATGCCTTTCTAGATCTATATCTATGGCAAAGTGAACATAACTATTTACATTGGACTTAACTGCGACTAGGGATATTATTGTAATATTGACTGTTCCACTGAATATACAAGAACAAAAGTGTGTATCGTTTTGGAAGGGTGTTTCATTCAAAATAGTTTGTGTTTGCGAGGGGGCATTGCAGGTAAGGCTAAAACTGGTGGGCCTAAGAAGTAATTGTGTTTATCTGAAGGCGAAACGATACAAAAATAAAGGAACTTAAAGGGCTATACAATTTATTTTTATTTTGTTGGGGGTGCTGGAGCACTGTTAAGCGAACGTTTTATTAATGGGATTAAAAAGTTTTCAAAGTCATAACAACATTAAAAATATAAATAAACCTTATAGAATCCTAAATACTGCTGGTAGCCGTTGCATCAGAACTTTAAATGATCTAAAATATTGTGATGTCGGATTTTCAATATCTTTTCTAGTTTACGAGATCTAAACGAGACGGACGGACAGACGGACAGACATTTCGCACAAAACTAATAGCGTCTTTTCCCCTTTCGGGGGCCGCTAACAAATCACCCTTTTGGGTCAGGATTTGTGATTTTTACGTTATAAAAGTCACAAGACACCGATAGCAAAGATATACACAAAAACTCTTTTTCCCCCTGGGAATCAAATCATTAAACTATCTGATATAAACTTTTCACATATAAATTATGAGTGAGTCTTGTGTGAATGTATCCTTTGGTTTTCTATAGTTATAATGTTTTGTTTGGTGTAATGCACAAATTTTAAGACAATTTTCCTTATGTACAATAAAGAGTATTATTATTATTATTATTATTATTATAATTATTATCATTTTCATTATTTTTATTATACCAACTATTTCATTTAAAAAATAGAAAATCTCCAGGGAGTGATGGCATCCCACCGAAAGTAGTTAAGGTCAACGAGTCACTCCTGCTCCCTGAACTCTATAATCTCCTCTGCCGCTACTGGAAAGTAGGTCATGTCCCACAGGACTTACGTTACGCGAATATAGTCACAATATAAAAGAACAAAAGAGATCGGAGTGATAGCAACATTTATAGGGGGATCTCTTTCCTCAGCATAGTTGGCAAAATCTTTGCTAGAGTGGCACTATCTAAGCTGCAAGAAATAGCTTCTTGAGTCTACCCAGAGTCTCAGTGTGGATTCAGGAGTGGAAGATCAACCATAGACATGATATCATCTCTACGACTGCTGCAGAAGAAATTCAGAGAGAGAGAGAGACAGACCCCTTTACATCGTTTTTGTTGATCTGACTAAAGACTATGACATTGTCAGCTGAAGTGGCCTTTTCAAATTCCTGAAAAATAGGTTGCCCTCTAAAACTACTGAAGTTCATTGATTTCTTTCACAAGGAAACGAAATGTACTTTTAAATTCATTGGAGCCCAATAAACACCTTTTGAAGTTAGCAGTGGTGTCAAGCAGGGATGTGTGCTCTTACCTACTCTGTTTGGCATATTCTTCTCCTGTCTACTGAATTATGCGCACAACGACATCAACGAAGGTGTCTTTCTCCATACAATATCCTCTAGAAAACTATTTAATGTATCAAGGCTGCGGACAAAAACCAAGGTTAGGAACATACTTATCAGGATACTTCTATATGCTGATAATACAGCTATAGTGGCTAATTCTAGTATTGAGCTTCAGTCTCTGGTTGACAAACTATCTGCTGCTTAAATATTAGTGAAAGCAAGACCAACTTACTAGTCCAGAACACATACACTGCACCTCAAGTAAACATTAAGTGCCAACCATTACAAATTGTGATCACTTTTGCTATCTCGGCTTCATCATATCCAACAAATGCTCCTCTGGATAACAACATTAACAACAGGATAGACAAAGCAATGAAAAGAGTGTGGGACATTTTGTTGACTAACAATACTAAAGCCTTAGTCTACTGGACCTGTGTGACAACAGAAGCAGAAAGAATGGTGAAAATGCAATGGCGCCTGGTGATTACATATGCCCAACCTGCCACCGCAACTGTGTATCAAAGATTGTCCTCTTTAGTCACACAAGAAGTTTTAAAGGGAAAGGATTTTCTATCGAGACATAAAATGCCAGACAGATTTCATTGTTTTTGGGTAGGGAAAGGCTGTTTTGTTGATGAGTTTAAGAGTTAAATATATATATCAACTTTTTTAACCGTGGCGTAGGACGGGTATCAGCTAGTTTAAGTATATTTTTAGAGATATAGATCTTTAATGTAGTACTGCTCTAGGTGTAGATAATTGCCCAATTGAATTTGAAGAATTATCTTTAGATAATTATCATTATCAAATTTGTTTTTACATATGAAAGCGTGTATGTGTGTAAATAAAATTACAATTTGAAATATAAAAGATTATAGTTATTGATAATGTGTAGAACAATCTTTAAACGACTAGAAAAAGATCAAGATAAACTGAAAGACCCCAAAGTAGCTGCCATATTCGAGGCACAAGTTGGAGGACGCTCTGCAGCCCTCAATATCTTGGACTTTAATGACCAGGATATTGACACACATGTTAATTATATGCTAAACACATCAGTCAAAGTCACATCCTTAGAAATACTAGGGAAGCTCCGTCCGACCCAAAAAACTGGGTAACAGAGGATATATTCCAACTCTTTGACAAGCGACGGGAGCTAAAAGAGAAAAAGTTGTCCGACCCAAATAATGTCCACGAATACAAAAGCGTCAACAACAGGAAAAAAGAACGAAAAGAAAGGTGCAAAGAAAAAGTGGATCACGATACTACCATTAGTTACATTGCTACTAATTGGGTGATAATTTCCGGTTTCAGCTAGAGAAAAAAACTCAAACAGCAAAGCACTAGAGCAAAGTTTCGTTCAGCTGTGCCATATACTACAAACATCGATATAATCATCAGAACGTTATACAAGCACTCTCTCACTTACCATTATCATTGTACAACGAGGGAATATTCATTTAAGTAAAACTATGTCTTAACTTAGGAAACCATTACATCAAAAACAATTCCCCTATTTTAAAAAATCCAGTCTTGCAAATATATATTAATTTAAATTTTTCACAAATTGTTTTTTTTTTCCAAAGCCTGTTTCCCGTGCATATGTTGTGGCTTAGCAAACTGCGCATATATAAAATCATAATTTAAACAATATAGAAGACATGCACATTAAAAATACACTAGTGGCCACATCTGGGGGTGCGGTGGTTGAATGGTTAAGCACTTGGCTTCCGAAATCTGAGGTCCTGGTTTCGAATCTCGGTGAAGACTGGGATTTCGAATTTCAGGATTTTTATGGCTGCCCTAAGTCCACCCAACTTTAATATGTACCTGACTTTAATTCGGGAAAATAAAGGCGGTTGGTCGTTGTGCTGACCACATTACACCCTGCTTAGTAACTGTTGTCCAAAGAAACAGATGACCTTAACATCATCTGCCCCAAAGATCGCAAGGTCTGAATGGGAAGCTTTACTTTTTTTTTTACTTTTATTTGGCACATCCACAAAACTTTTTTTTATTTTCTTTGAATCTATTTAGTCTACTTGTTTTTATTTAGAAAATAGGTCTACTTAATTTTCTCTATCCACTATGTTTACTTTTTTTTTAGCTAGGTGTATATTGAATATTCAATATCTTACTTTGAAAGGATGATGTAAAATGCTCTCGAAGATTTGAATGTTCTGTAAGCTTTACAGGAAGAAAAATGACAAACTTGCGCTTTGCTTTAGATGCTCTGGCAGTAACAGAAGTAGACATAGCTGACATAGTGATGCGCTTAGAAAAGCCTTTTGTAGCAAATGTATGCAAATCAATGCCAAAAAAGAAACACACAGATTATGGCCAACAGAGCTTTAAAAGGGACATTGGTGGCGATAAGCTGACTCGTGTCAGTAGTTTTAAATACCTCGGAGCTAGTGTCTCAAATTGTGACAAGTCAAAAGCTCGCTTTCAGAGTCACTCAAATTTATCACAACATTAATTATTATTATTTAATATTTATTTATTTTATTTTAGTTATTTCCTTGTCTGTCTTCACCCGCCCCACCTTTACCTCTTCGAGCTAGACTTGGTCCGCCACCTTGGCGTCCTTTCATTTATCTTCCCTTGACCGGGGTAAAGATAAACACAGTCTCTTTGATATCACCCGCAGGAACAGGATGTCTGACAGCGCAGTGGACACCACCTTGGGTGGAATGTGAGTCAATCTTTCTCCCCCCCTCTCCCACGTCTCTCTTTGATCTAGGAGATCACTCGGACCGACACGCCTCGTGACGCTCTAAGGTGCGACTCTTGTCGGAATTCACCCACGTGTAAGATAATCCTTAGCCTAGGACATTTCCTGTTTCCGCCCACATTTTCCAGGCCTATATATAAGGTAGATTAAATCAAGCCGGACCCTCTCAATTCTCTATTGCTATCAATCGAGTTTGGACTATATCATTTATTCTTACTCCTAGAGGAATACTAGGAGGTATGCCGAACTTAATCACAAGTTCCATCTTAATTACTTTGTGTGCATATTTCTCACTGGATATTATCATGTGTACTTTATTATTTCATTTAAAGTGCATTTTGTATTTCTCATTGTCGTAAGTAGAAAACAAAACATGGCATATGTATATATTTATGTATTGCATTAATCTATTAATGCTACGTTGCTCAATTGATCATTGATGCAACCATGTATGTATTTGTACATCTTATTTTATTTCCTTTATCTCGGCTGACCGCCTTGATAATTTTACTAGCGCATTAATACTGTTATTAGAAAAGAGATATGAATTATCTCCCCTGTAGTCATTTTACTTTGACGGGAGTTGCGCCCCTTGAACGGACAGTCTCCATTCAAGTACACTCCATTGTTCTCGGCCGAAGGTCTTATGTAAACAAACCGTCATGGTCACTGACCACCGTACATTTCTCCCCCCCCCCCCATCTTTTTCTCTTTCCACTTGTGTTGTTTATTTGAGATTATTATTTCCCCTTTTATGTACATTTGTATGTTGCTACTATCAGCCATCTGTTTTCCAAATCCCATCTCCACTTTGTGCTCAAAAACAATTTGACCAATCTGACGAATGCACCTCAGTCGAGGGCATCGATACGATGCATGAGAGACATGTCCTAACTTGTCTTTATTTATCCGCAGCCTCCCTCAGGTGTCTGCCTATTTCCTATTTATCGGATCACTCACCTGCTTATTTATTTGGCATTGTCAGCCTATTTATCGGATCACTTGCCCACTTGCTATTGAGTATCATCTACTGCCTACGTGGATCTACTCAACTCTACTACTTGGCGTTATCGAATTTACTTGCCCGCCTATTCAACAGCCCACCTGTCAACTTATTAGGTGCAACGTCCCTATAGACCCAGATGTGTGCGAGACGTCATAGCTACGCCAAACCCTCTGCAACTCACTGGACTTATCCTGTCAACTACGCTGCCCACGGCAGATCAGCTCTGCCCGCAGTAACCTTGTGCCTACAGTAGCCGGCCACCTGCCCTACTGTGCCCACTACAGATATCAGAACTTTGGATTGAGACTCCACAAGAACTGTATCTCCGGGGTCCCTCTACCCGCTAGAGCGCCACCTCCAGCTGCAGAACCTCAAGCCAGGACACAGCCAGCTGCGACCCAAACAGGACAACCAGCTAAGTTTAGAAGACAAAGTGACATACTCTCTTATTAAGTGCAAGAGTGATGATTAGATATATTATTGATTAGAGATAGATGCAAACCTTCCCCCTTTATTCTTATATGTAAATATTTATGTAAATAAATATTCTTCATTTTAACTTTGTATCTGTCTTTCATTGCTTGTCTCGTTGCGTGCCTGCTCCCGATTTATATGCTGATGGGTTGGTGTGTGATAGCCTTAAAAATAATCATCCCCTAGACATTAAACGCGCCAAACACACGCCACTTTCTCCAACCTGTCACACAAATGAAGGAACCAAACCTGAACTACTGGCCATAATTGTACAGTCTACAGAAGCACCTTCAAAACTCACAACAATCTAGGCAGACAAAGGCATTGACATCGTCAAAAAAATCAGACTTAAGCGCTCCCTGGTTACGGCCGCATTTTTATATACTTGCAATTCTTAAAAACTGACCGCATATTTCGAGTAGAACATCCTTGCAATGAAGTTAAGATGCTACAGAAAGATCTAGATCCTAGGTGTCAATTACAAGGACAGCGTCACAAATGAATAGATAAGAAACAGGATTAATACAGCAATTTGTCCCCACGAGACCTGTAAAAAAACGTTAACTCAAACTCTACAGCCATATCACAAGGCCCACAGGTCTTGCAAAGACATTCCTTAAGCGAACAACACCAGGAAGAAAATGAAGATGAAGACAAAGAAAGCTATAAAAGACAACATCAAAGAATGGACAGGCCTGTTATTGAATGAAATTATATTCAATGCAAAGGACAGAGATGAATGGAGAAAGATGCTAAATAAATCACGTGAGGTGCCCCAACGGTTCAACAATCTAAGGGATACTTGAAGATGAAGATATGTTTATTAAATCACTAAGTCTAATTCTTTTTTTGGATTCACTAGGTCAATTGTTTTTGTTTGAATCACTATACCCTATTTTTGATTTTTCTCTTGCCTAATAGGCTTATTTATAATGTCGTTTTATTGCTCACTAATCCTTTTTTATCCCCCCTTTTTTTTTCTTTAACGCTACAAACGGTCGATATTGCTAGATGCGTTTTGTTTCTTTGATCAAAACTAAAAAGAGCCGGTAGTACTATTTCCCTATACAACTTTTACACTTTTCAGTACTCGTTTAAAATTAAATTGACATTATTATGTTGTGAATTTCAGCTTACTAGATAGAGAGAAAAAATCTTCACAAAAATATGGGAAGTTGGAATCAAACCCAGCACAGACTATATAAAAGAAAAGACCTGAAACAAGGCATTTGAAACTACACATCTACAGTACTTTCTTTGACAAGTTTTTTCACTAAGATCTGTGTATCTTTTTAAGACCTAGTTTATTTCAAGTACCCGGCATTTTCCGATACACAATTTTATTGACAAAAATAATTGTAAAAATAAAAATTGTAGTGATTTTAAACATTTTTGTTGATTACATCAATCGTAAAATTAAACTAAAGACCACAACAGAAAGAAGTCATCTTCATAGCTTCCATTATGACACTAACTGGCATCCTCCCTTCCTCTTGTTACCTTATCTTATAAAATACAGACGTTACTTCAAAAAAAGATGATTACGTTCTATGCGGGTCCTTAGGTCAATCTAATTCATGAATAAGTGGCGTAGCAAGAGTGTGGGGATGGGTGGAGGAGAATTTAGAGATCCCCCGGGTCACCCACTTGATGGGGGGGATCAATAAAGTGTCGAGATTTGTTTTGTTGACATCATCATGGTTCATTAGAAAGCTTCCAGCAGGAGAAATTTGCAACTGATACTGGCTCCTTTTTAAACTACTCTTGGGATGTTTGTTTTGTTTTGCATGTGTACTGTTTCCTGAGGCATCAGAAACATTTATTGCATTGAGCTAACCAGGAGTTGGTTTCACCAAAATGGAAGAAACCTGAGAGACTGAAAGAACTTGAAGAAAGAGTCCACCACAGAGAAGCTTTTTTTGTAGTGGAAGTTAGAAGACAAGCTTAAAGCAGAACCAGATGAACTGTCACATATGTTTCATGCGCAAAGTTTTTAAAAATCAGCGTGTAGCAAAACCAATTAAATACTTAGCAAAAACAAGCTCAAGCTTACGTGGTCACAAAAAATAAAATTAATTCAACCAATCCTGGGAACTTCGTATCATCTTGAAATTTCTTACAGAATTTGATGAAAAACCACTTACATAGAATTGAAAATGGGAAGACATTATTTGTCACCGGAAGTTGAAAATGAGTTCATTAAATTGATGAGCAATTAAGTTAGGGAATCAATTGTTGGGAAAGTAAAGCATGTTTGTTCCTTTTTTAATGCTTGATTCCACTCTAAATGTTTGTCATCAAGAACAGGTATCCCTAATAGTTTGTTACTTGGATTTTGATAATTTCGAAATAAGAGAGTTATTTATTGGCTACTTCAAAATTTTGAAACCCGATGCACAGCATTATAAAGAGCTTCTTCTGAAAGCTCTTACAGACATTGTACTGGATTTTGATCTGTGCAGAGGTCAACCCCATGGTAACGCAGCCACAATGAGTGGCCCTCTGTCAGGCCTGCAGAAACGTTTCTTAGACATAAATTTAAAGGCTACAGTTCTGAACTGTTATAATCACTCTCTCAGCCTGGCAGCTATACATTCTGCTAAGATAGATCCAGCAATCGTCCTCTTTTTAAAAACTTTACTAGAATCGCTCAACTTGTTTCACCCCAGAGATGGGCCAAACTGAAAGAAGTTGGAGCCGGAAACTCCGGTCAAATCTCCTGCGCCCAATAAATATAGTTCAGAAGAAACCACAAACGTCTGGACTGCTCATACGAGAAGCTGCTGAAGAAATTAAAACCCTTTCTTGTTTTCTACAAAATGATGAGAAACGGAGAAAACTGAACACTCAATCCATCAAAAAAGCAAAAGATGGTAGTGAATATTACGGATTGTCTGTAATCAAAACAACCAGAAGAAGGAAAAGACTTTCTAGGGGAGTTGACTAGACTAGGAAGGATGTTGACATGAGAGAGAGAGAGAGAGAGAGAAACAATTTCCACCCAAGTCTAGAGCCGAGATGAAGATGCTGTGTTCAGGGCA
This sequence comes from Biomphalaria sudanica, assembly GCA_036873155.1. Taxonomy (NCBI): domain Eukaryota; kingdom Metazoa; phylum Mollusca; class Gastropoda; family Planorbidae; genus Biomphalaria; species Biomphalaria sudanica. Next base: position 4,293,125 of record JAZGLO010002325.1, on the reverse strand, counting down.
GATGTCCTATGTGTTTGTCATGTCTCCATGTAAATAAACATATATGTCTCGTTGAGTTGCTTCCCTTCAGTAATTACAGTATTATACATTAAAAAAATCTTTATGATTCTTTTTTGTTAATTTTATTAATATACTGTACCAATTTGAGTTTAGACTTAAATATTTAATAAGTACATTATCTCATGTCATGATGTCGAATGTAAAAATGCACGGGGCCACCAAAGAGGTATCTCTCGGGGCCCTAAAATCCCTAGCTAAGACCCTGTCATGAATGTTAAACAATACTTAAACCCTGTCAAGCAATTGGTTTCCTGGCTGACTCAGGAAACCATTTCATGCTGTAATAGCACAAGAGAAGACGTTTTTCTAGCATATGGAGCAAGGCATGTGCCTTTACTTTGTGTCTTCCTGAGTATTTTCATTAAGTTTCGTTTATGCATTTGAAGTTTATGGTTTAGTGTTTTAAGTGTAATTCTTACTTTACATTTAAGTCTTCTCTTCTAATGGTTTAACGATTTTAATAAAAGTGTTACTGTATACAAATATAAATATATGTTTGTTATGAATCTATATTTTATGTCTGTTCTAGTTTCTTTACTTACTAACTTAAATCTACTAATCTTATATATAATATGTAGTTTTAGATCTATACTATGACGAACACTCTGATACAGGCAACATCTATTGTATTATATGTAGAGAGAGATGTATTTCTATACGGTTTTTACAAATGATGTTACACACGAAACGAACCTTGGTCTTTCTAAATACAATTACTAAATGATCTGTATATAGAAATCAAATACCAATATATTATAGAATATATAGGTCTGTGGTTTTATATCACATATTTTTTATAACTTCTTTTATAGAAAAATAACTTTCATAGCGTCTTTTACGTTAAAACTGAGCTCTTCGTCACTGACACGTATATAATGTTTACTTATAATTAAATTAAAAAAAACAAGATTGTGGTTTAAGTTGTTTACAGTTTGTGTACCAATTTATTGCATTTAATAATAAGGATATTAACTCATAGATTTCGGTGTATGCTTTATTTATTACTTGTCAATTTATTATAAAATATAAAAAAACAAGAAATTAAAACAAGAAAAACATACAAAAATATTTTGTATAAAAAAAATAGTTCCGTTATATAATTAATAGAGCTATTAACTTTCTCTTAATAAATAATGAATATTAGATTTAAGCAGGTAAAATGTATGTATTAATGGCTTTTTCTTATATTTAATTTCAAATATTTTTTTACTTTATTTATTGACGATAACAAGCTGGATGCCGTAAATGAATTCGGCTATCTTGGATCTACAATTCAAGATGACATGTCTCTAGAAGAGGAAAAAAAATAAACGCATAGAAAAGGCTGTATGAATCTTCACTAGACTCAGACCAAGAGTTTATGAAAACCAGAAGCTCATTACAGCGATCAAAATGGAGGTCTACAAGGCCTGTGGTCTGAATACGCTACGCCACCTACGCAAAGCAAGAGAGGAAACTTAACTCATTCCACTTACGCTGCCTCCGAATGATCTTAAAAATCATATGTCAAGAAAGAGTTTGCAATACTGAGATCCTTGCGCGAACAGGTCTTCCCAGCATCTTTACAGTCCTCAGACAACGCTCGGACATGTTCACCGGATGGAGGGCAATCGCATCCTGAAAGTCATTTTCTACGGGCAACTCGCGTCTAGCTCAAGAACAACTGGTCGCCCTTACCTCTGTTATATGGATGTAATCAAACGGGAAATCCAATAATTGAAAATTGATACTGGCCATTGGGAAGACGTAGCACTAAACCGCACTAGATGGACAGTGACAGTGACCAATACAAAAATGGACAGCGAAAAAACATGGGGCTCCGCCATGGATGAAGAGCGGGCCTGCGGAAAATGGCCAGCTCCTCTAACAGCACAGCAAAAGCCACCTAACCAGCGATATTTGTGGACAGGAATGTCTCTCTAAAATAGTACTCTACAGTCACACGAAAAAAGTGTTCAAGGTGAACCATAGTCACTCTATGACTAAAGGAGGTCAACATTTATATAAAGAGACGCTATTTCCCTTGTTCTACATTAAATTAGATAATTATTTACAAATATATATATTGACTTTTTGTTAAATTTTTAAAAATTGATTCCTGTTTTGTAATGCAAAATAAATTATTGTATAATTCAACATGATCCGAAAATGTGTTTGGGAGAAATAGCGTGTTCAATTAGCTAAAGGAACGAAACCTCTAACTATTGAAAGATGAGATTCCCATGTTGGTATTGAACAAAAGATTAATTACTAGTGATTATTATCTAATTGTTGTTTTTAATTGATTCATAAAATGTCTAGACCAATGAATAATTGTGCGAAGTTACAACTTGATCCGAGAAAGGATGAGTGACAAGTAACGTTACGACATTTTTACCAGAAAGATAGACAAACCTACAGACACATAGGCAGAGTGAAATGATATAAGCTTGTAGTAAGATATTTTTTTCTCGAGAAAAAATCTTGGTTTTAGCAAATGTATACATCTTTAAGGCTTTTTGGAAATACCCAAAGATGTAAAGGTCGTTCAAGATCAATTTATTCTCGTTCTGTATCTTAATTTAAATTTATTTCTTATTCTACTTTTGAAAATTATAATGGTCAAACCAGAGTTTTCCCAGTATGGCCATCGTGGGTTCCAATCGCTACAGTCTTTAAATATGATACCTAGGATTTTTCTGTAGCATCTCAAATCCATCACTAGTATCCTCCTCTCTAGCTATGCTGTCAGTGTCCTAGACTCGCAAGCATATACAAATGTGGCCATGAAAAGATTATAAGTAGTAATAGCGTCAAAAGAGATTTACAGTAGTACTAGCGTCAAAAGAGATTTACAGTAGTACTAGCGTCAAAAGTAGATAGAGTATTAGGCAGACACTCATTAGAAGCTGCTAAGAAAACATTGACTAGTTAGAACACTCTCTTATGCATCTTGTCTATGCTTTCAATTGAAGTATATACGTCAGATTCATAAAATGTTTTTAATTACTAACAGGAAAGATGCTGAGAATTATAACTTATAAACATAATTTTACTTTCAGATTATTTGAGAACAACAGTAATAAATACTAATCATCGGCCATCTTCCTTCCTCTGTTCTCTATCGTGTCCTCTGGTACACAATGTCGCGCCAAATGACGGTGCCAAATGTAGAGTCATAACACTGCATCCTCCTTAGTTAAGTTCGTCCCGAACATGACCAGATTTTCGACAGGGCTAAAGAATTGTCAGTGCAGATGAAGTTCTGGCAAGAAAGTTATAGTCCCACTGGAGGCCAGGTCATAAACACACTGCCATTTTCAGCCATCTCCAGAAGGTGGGCCTTTCTACAAATGTCCATTAACCACATTATCAGTGTCCAGTTTCCGCCGAAATTGATTCATCTTTTACTCTGCTTTGTGAAGGCAGACGTACACACGTTTGTCAAGTCCAGACCTGTTGATGGTTTTTCTTGTATTTGCATTGTTCATTCGAGGTGCCGCCCGTACAGTTCTTATTAAATTTCTGTCTGCGGTTAGTACTGGTAGCCAAACAGGAGTATTGGACACAGACCCAACGTTGTCTGATTTGGTCATGCCCATTGAAGCACTCATATCAAGGACATCGAGAGCAATAGTTTCACTCTGCTTATAAGCTACTCCTCTAGTTTCTTCATCTAACGTTTTCTTTTTGGGTCTGCGCTTATCGTTGAAAAGGTTGCCACTTTCTTTATCTTGAAAGCTAGACGCATCTGATTTGTCATTATGATCATCGACGACGCTGCCACCACCAACACTTTCCTTGTAACTACCCGTATAGCCACAACAATGATTGGTTGATGTTTCAATCTCCGCTCTTCTAGGATGTAGCTTGCCTTTCAGTTTGTTCCACTTCAGTTTGTCCCTTTTATGATACCTGTTTACTGACAGATTAGACCATTTTGGTATGATCGTATGTTCGATTCGTTTCACCTGAATGCCTTCCACACCATCATCAAGCAATGGGAACTCTATGTGTCCATATTGTACAGTTCCACTTCCAATGTTTAGAGATAAACCGAATTCCTGCATAAAATCCAGACCAAGGATGCAATCGTCGACAACATTGGCGATCAGAAAATCATGACAAAATGGTTGACTTCTTATTTCAAAATTAAGCCGTACCTGTCCTAGTATAGGTAACAGTTCGCCACCTGCCGTTTTAAGAGTGTAGCCATTCACTCGTATTATTTCCTGATCACCAATCAGACTGGTCCAACTATCGACCACGTAGCCTCGTGTCCAAGAGGAACCTATAAGAACCAGCGCCAATCTTTCCCTGCACTCTCAAGGTTCTGCTTTGTTCTAACCAAGGAGATTATATTTAGATGGAGATGGCGGTTGCTATCAAATGTTCATTATCGGTTGAAGCCAGTGGGCGGAGCCTATGCGCCATATTGGTTTACTCAAAACATTCCATCCATTTTCATTGCGATACCAGTTTTCTAATTCTCGTAACGACTCAAATTAGCCTCGTATTTTGTCATCATGTTTTTTTTCTAAACTCCTCTAAGGCCCAAGTTTATATCTGGTGGTCTAGATATTCCAATGGATCAATTCAAAGCGCTGTAGAGCATGTAAAATGATTTATACGATCACCTGATCGAGGAGTACAAAACCGAAATATAATGATTACATCGAAATTAAGCACTATTGTGAGCTTAAAAAAGCACAAAAATGATTTGCAAGAGGTTTGTTATATTTTTTATACTTTTTACCGCACTGAAATTACCACAGAATTGATAAAATTGAAGTGAAAAGAGTACTACTACCTACTACTAATAATAATGTTACAGTAATACTAACTAATCTTTCCCTAATTAAACTTTGGCCTACATCTAAAATGTTTAGTATGTAAAATGTGGGAAGATACATTTTATACAAACATGAAGACATTATATAAGAACACACTGATAAACCATACTGAATATACAAAGTCAATGAGCTAGTGTTTATGTGCAGCTAAAACAACAACGTGCAGATAGGTAAATACACACAAAAATATGCCTAAAACAAAATTTAGGTAAAAGTGCATTTTAGCGGCGTCTATTAATTTCGTAATCTAAGGTTTAGGATCAGGGTTAGGGTTAAGGTTAATATTAGGGTTAGAGTTACGATTAGGGTTAGGCTAATCCTTACCCTAACCTTACTTAGATAAATACGTTACAAAAAATAATAGACGCCGCTAAAATGCATTTTTACCAAAATTTATATAAATAATTAAATGGCACTAACAACATTAATTAAACTCTAACTCACTAAAGTTTAGTCTTTAGTGACTAAAAACCAAACTAACCGATAAAGCGATATCCCGTTTTCTTGTCGTCGTTGCGTACAACCGTATGCCGAACAAGAAGGCATTTGTAATGTTTATTTTATTCTATACACTGTGTTTTTAACGTTTTATAACATATTGTACAATGTACAGATATTTAAATAATGTCGTGAAATATTGTCGAACAAATTTCTCAAAAAAAACAACAGACTGCACGTTTTAATTTGAGTAGACCATGATGGCTGCAATTTGGCTTCAAGCTAGTGACGTCACGCCATCTCCATCTAAATATAACCTCCTTGGTTCTAACACTCTGAAAGGAGTCTTTATTCTCGGAGTTTCGATTTTCTGGGTAGCCAGTTCTTGCTCCCTAAGCCCGTAGAATCGTAGCGGTTGACCTTCCGATGCACAGCCTTGGCCCTGGAACAACATGTTACAATTCCTCCCTAAATGACCTGGAGTGTTACAATTCCAACAACGAAAAGTCTTTTTACTACACCTTGAGGTCTGATAATGTTCCTGTTCATTTAAACCTTTTCCTCCATTCTTCGAATCAGCCTCGGCAGATCCTTCTCTTCCGCCACATTTAACGTCCGACAATACTGTATGTTCTTCGCTGAAACTTCGGCCGCCTCGTAGGGCAGGACATAGATGAGGGCTTCGTTGATTAGCAGTTTTCCGCTTATTCGGATGGCCTTCTTAAGTTCTGAATCTCTCACTCCATTTATGAAAGCATCTGTGACCAGAACATCCAAAAGTTCCTGTGTTGCCGATGGGTAAGCAAGACGGGAGAGACGTTCTACGTCTGCTGCTAATTCCTGTAATGTCTCTCCGCTCTTCTGTTGTCGCTGGGTAAGCAAGACGGGCGAGACGTTCTACGCCTGCTGCTAATTCCTGTAATGTCTCTCCGCTCTTCTGTTGTCGATGGGTAAGCAAGACGGGCGAGACGTTCTACGTCTGCTGCTAATTCCTGTAATGTCTCTCCGCTCTTCTGTTGCCGCTTGGTAAGCAAGACGGGCGAGACGTTCTACGTCTGCTGCTAATTCCTGTAATGTCTCTCCGCTCTTCTGTTGTCGCTGGGTAAGCAAGACGGGCGAGACGTTCTACGCCTGCTGCTAATTCCTGTAATGTCTCTCCGCTCTTCTGTTGTCGATGGGTAAGCAAGACGGGCGAGACGTTCTACGTCTGCTGCTAATTCCTGTAATGTCTCTCCGCTCTTCTGTTGCCGCTTGGTAAGCAAGACGGGCGAGACGTTCTACGTCTGCTGCTAATTCCTGTAATGTCTCTCCGCTCTTCTGTTGTCGATGGGTAAGCAAGACGGGCGAGACGTTCTACGTCTGCTTCTAATTCCTGTAATGTCTCTCCGTTTTTCTGTTGTCGATTCTTTAATTGCATCCTGAAAACTTCCTGCAGGTGTTCATTGCCGTATCGTAGTTCCATTGTTTTGACCATGGCATCGTTGTCTTTCCGATCTGTCATACTCTGTAACAATTCGGCTGCCTTGCCTCTGAGTGCCAACATGAGACCAGTTGCCCTCTCTGCCTTGGTAACCCATCTGTTGACTTGCGTTGCCGCCTCGAATAGTGATCGATACGCCGACCAAGACACAGAGCCGTCAAACACCGGTGGTTTAATCTTCCCCGCCATTTCAGTCGCAGCGGCCCCCGCATCTTGTTTCTTTTGCAGCTCCGCCTTCATTTCATTTCGTAATTGTTGAATTTTAGAATCAACATCTCCCATCATTTGGGACCTTAATTCAGCGACCTCATTTCTTAATTGTTTGTAATCGTCCATATCCTTTTTTAATCCAAACACAACGGATTCTATAGAGCCAAGTTTGTTACCTAATTCATCTTTCATCGATTTCCAAATCTCCCCCGTATCGGGTTCTATTTCGAATAAATAGGTGTCCGGATCCTGTTCATCATCTATGTTGCTTTGCTTCAGACGCTCCATGAGCGCCTCTTTGTTGCCGCTTACCTTCAGCTCTCTACATCTGAGTTCTCGTCTAGGTTCTATCAACGAAAGCTGACCAAGTGTTTTTGTTGACGCCTTCCCGTATCTTTCTTACGTTGGCCTACCAAAACTTACGTTGGATTATCCGAAAAGAAAATGTTGCAACGGTCGTGTACCAAGACCTTGTTCCCACTTTCGTTGAGGATCCCACTTCTGACACCAATTGCTATAACTTAGCAATTAACCTTAACGAAAGTGATATAAAACAGAACGTTTAATAATTATAATCAATTATAAACTAAATCTAGAGCCAAACTTAGAATCACACCTCAGGCCTTCTTGTTTTCATCTCTAATCATCGGTCATTTTCCTTCCTCTGTTCTCTATCGTGTCCTCTGGTACACAATGTCGCGCCAAATGACGGTGCGCAATGTAGAGTCATAACAATATATATATAAATATATATTGTATATATATATATATATATAGAGAGAGAGAGAGAGAGAGAGAGAGAGAGAATGAGAGAGAGAGAGAGAGATAGATAGATAGATAGATAGATAGATAGATAGATAGATAGATAGATAGATAGATAGATAGATAGATAGATAGATAGATAGATAGATAGATAGATAGATATAGATATAGATATAGATAGATATAGATATAGATAGATATATAGATTGATATAGATATAGATAGATGTATAGATAGATATAGATATTGTTAATTTCGACAAGGGAGGCTAATATTTCAATTAAGTATAGGCAAGGGAAGCAATACAAATTATTACGAATTATTGCTCGAGATGAAATGTAATGGGTGAGAAGGGTGATAGTCAAATGAAATAAAATTGAAACTGCTACAGGTAACTGGAAATTTAGGCACTGGAATCTTAAACACCGGTAATTTAGGCACCGCAATTGAGGTACACGGTGATTGAGGCACTAGGCAAATTATGCACCTGAAAATTAAAGCACCGGTAAATTGGGCACTTTCTGACAAGGCTGAAAATTAGGTATCTGAAACTTAGGCACTCTTTCTTTATAACTCTTTTCAGTATCGCATTGAGTATTGTAAGATACTGATGGATGCCAATTAAATAAATGGAAATATAAGACCAGAGAAAAGGAGTGCTGTTTGTACTATGGATGTTTAGCTATTAATTTGGCCAAATATATACAACTAAAAAGCAGGAATGGTAACAAACTGTCTAATATCCAATACAATATTACGGCAGTAACAAAACGTGTGCGAGTCGGCTGAGATACACTTGAAGATTTCAAAAACTTTTTATTAGAATGAAATGAATGAAAGTAAAGTATAATGTCACGATTGGTTTCAAGAGACTTGTATCGTCTGACATGCGGATGAGGACGTGGCGTTAATAAAAACACTACTAAGAAGTAATACAATGACTGTAGTAATAATTTTTTTGAGTCTTATTCTTTTAAACTATAACTTGAAACATTAAATATAGAGAAAATATCAAAGGATTCTGTACTACTAGTGAAGATGAAATAGACTAAACCACTATTGACTTTCAACTAGCCACATATAGCTCTCACTCTTGAAGTAGTACACAAACTTCTCAGTTGTAGCCTGCACTTTTAAATGCTTTAATAACATTGCCCTCATTTCAACGACACCCCATTGTTGACCTTACTTTCTAGACCACAAATTCTATAAGTTTCTTTATTTCATCCTTCAATCAAAAAATCGCAAATTCCTATTATGGAGTATGCATTCAGTATGCACAAAAACTTCGCAGTTGTAGCCTTCTTGTCTTTTTGGCCCTCGTATAGTCAGTGGAACAGTCAGTATTACAACGCTATCACATACTATCGGGCCATTCTATTTCCCAGCCTTTCATTGTTAAGCTCCCCAATTTTGTGTTCATTCTTAAACTAAAAGACCGGTAAAGCAAAGATTTAAATACAGCTTACCAACCTAGCCTATACAAATGCACCAGCACTACACACATTTTATCTATGTAAATAATAAAAGCACATCAAAACGTCGATTATCCGGATTAATTAAGAAACGGCGTATGTCTAAATAATCGATCGTATAGATAACCGAATAGTATAAACCGTCCATTTTAACGTCATTTTATGGGCCCTTATATTCACTTTGAAAATTTGTAGGACTTAGAAATTGACGACCTACTTGTAGATCTTCATCTTTCTTTACCTTTACCAATCGCTTAGTCTGTTGAACCGTTTGGGCACCATCCAAGATTCCTCGACGGTCTTTCTACATTCCTCTCTGTCTTTTACCTTACTTAGTCTTTCAATGACAGGTCCTAGTCAGAAACCCATTGACAACGAAAAACATGCTGAGAATTACTCCCTTAGAGCACGTGAGAGGAAGTGAACAGTGAGTCTTAAGGTTGCCTTGTCCCCGTACAAGGACAGCCTCTGTGTCGGCCATGAACCAGTTATCTCTCTATCTAATCCTTGTCCCAATCGTCCTTCGTGCAGAACTCTGCATTCGTAAAGAATGTGTTATATTGTTTCGTCGTCCTCCATGCAATGGCAACACCGTGTGTCGTAGTTTTCCTTCCACAGTCCGAGGTAAGCACCAATTGGACAGTGTCCGACCCGGAACTGGGCTAGGACTGCCTGTTTCGCACGATTCAGTTTCCACCATGCATCTCTTTTGTCTGGTCTACTCATTGCCCGGTGAAGCTCACGTCCCTTGTCCGAAGAATCCCAGCCATCGTGCCAAAGTGTCAACATGCGTTTGTCGACTAGGGATCGTACACTTTGATAAGTGCACGGTTCATCATGTTCGAGCGCCGTTGCGACCGCAGTTTTCGCGAGCTGGTCAGCCAAGTCGTGGCTGACCACCCCACAATGGGCGGGCACCCATTGCAAAGTAACGTTCACACCGAATCGTAGGAGACGCCCTCCGACCGTTAATACGTCCTATACCCTTCTGACACCTTCATCTAGCCCTTCTAAGGCCTCTAGCGCGGCCATCGAATCCGTGAAAAGGACTATGTCTTTCGCTGACGCAGTCCCGTTACGTACCTTCGTTGCCACCCAGTCCAGTGCCTGGAACATTGCTTCGAGTTCAACCTCTGGCTGCTTGTAGTAGTCGTGTGGGGTGACTCTGCCTCGTCACCACTGGGTCAAGTAGGCCCCTCCGAATCGTCGGCATGCCGAGGGCCTCCATAGGGAAGATAGGACCGGACGGGGAAAGAGCACCCGCTCCACTGGCAGATTCGCCTCTCTGATCAACCCACGCGCCACATGCATAAAGCAGGGCCGATTTTTGAGGCGTCTCCTACCCTCCCAGTTGTCGACCAGACTTTTGAGTGGGCATCCATCTTCCAGCCGCATATATCTCTCGTGAGCTAGTATGACGGCTCCCTCTCTGCGCAATTTCAACAGTGGGATGTTTGCCATAATCTCGCCAGCGGCAATTAGCGTTGTCCTAAAGGTTCCACAGATTAGTCTTATGGCTTGGTTCTGAACAGCATCTAGGCTTGCTAGAGTCGTTTGCGAAGCCCAGACCTGAACAGGAAGACTGTAGTCCATGTGAGAGCGTACTGCACCCATGTACAGTCCTCTCAGCACATCCGCTCTCGCTCCCCACTTCGTTCCAGCTAGTTTCTTCACGATGTTCAGCTTCTCGGAAGCTGTTTCCTTCACCTATGATCGCACATAGTCAGTTTCTGATCGAGAATTACTCCAAGGTATTTGGGCTTTTTATCCCATTGCAGAATCTTGCCATCCATTCCTAGCTCGACAGGTTCCTTCAATATATCACGGCCCAGCGTAGGCCATGAGTAAACCGACTTCGAGTGGTTTACCTCAAGGCTCCACATTCTGGCGTAGCAGGATAGAGTTGTTAATGCCTGCTGGAGAGTGCTTAATGAGCTGTTGGCGATCCCTCCCTGACTCCCGCAACACGATATCATCTGCAAACAACAGCTTCTGACATTGCAAAAGGGCCGGCAAGTCGTTGATATAGACCAAAAACAGCGTACAGCTGAGTGCCGATTCCTGCGGCACCCCCTGCTCGAGTGGAAGTTTCCTCGACAAGTGCTTACCAACACGAGTCTGTACCCTTCTTTCCGTGAGGAAATTTTGGATCCACTTAAGCATATTTGAACCGACATCTAAGTTCATCAGTTTCAACAACAAACCGGGCCTCCATACCCTGTCATAGGCCTGCTTGAGATCGATAAATACCGCTAGCGTCGACTGACCAGGTTAATTTGTGTTGCCCCACTGGAAGCCATCCGCCACTTTCTGCATGAATAACGTCACTTGATCGATCGCATTTCGTTGCCTCCCGCCCTGTTCAGGAGCAATGAGACCTTTCGTTTCTAGAAACCATGTGAGCCTTCTGTTGACCTTGCGTTCGGCCGCCTTCCCGACGTTGGACGTCAACAAAACGGGTCCTTCCCCTTTTTGAGCAGGGGAACGATCGTTGGGAAATCCCCCTTAGTCCAAGTACGATTGATCAAATCCAACAGTTTCCTTCTGCCAATAGGACAGAGATGTTTCAGCATTTCGTTACTGATCCCATCTGGCCCTGGTGCCTTGCGCAACTTGCACTTCCGAAGCGCAATATCTAGCTCTCCGTAGGTAAAAGAGTTAATGAATGTGCTCGTCTCGTCATCACCATAGACAAAACAGCGTTTCGCTTTAGCCTTCCTGATGCCGTCTAGAGCTTTCGACACTTCGCTCCTCTCACCCGTCCTAGAGATGGCCGCATAATCATGGTTTAGAGAGTCCGACCGTTTAGAGTCAGTGACCACCAAAGCCTTGAGCCGTTTGCAGGGGCGCAGCTGCTTTTGGTTCTCTCGCCCTGGTTAGGTTGTTGAGAAGTTTCCTTGTCTGTCGTCCGTCCGCAAGATCCAGGTTAGCACATGTCCTGGCCCATTTCTGTCTCGTACCCTCCGCAATGGCTTCCTTTACCTACCTCCGCCGTAAGCTTGTCGTAAGCTCTCCTGGTATCATCGGTTTTTCGACGACTGTGCTGCCTAAGTGCAGCCCGCCTCAGTCGGATTAGGCGTGCCAAAGCGGGAGACCAAAAGTGCCTAAAATTACGCCCCCCGTAGGACCTCGGGATAGCTTTTCGAGCAGTTAATGCAATCTGCTTGGATGTCCAATCCGTTCAGAGATACATCCGATGCACTCCTGAACAGATCTCAGTTAGCACGATTATACACCCATTTTGGTTCTGTGTATGGGGTACTCACGTTGAGCTTTTAGAGTTCGATTGTGACCAAGACCGGCAGGTGATCGCTACCGACGTCGTTGAGCACGTCCACTCTCGACTGTGACCTCAAGTCAGTTGACACCAGTGACAAATCTGATCGCGACATGCCCCCATGCCCGGTGTGCATAAAGGTCGAGGAGCTGTCTTTGCCCTGCAAAACAACCAGGTTTGTTTAGTCACATATCTCAAGTAGTCGGCGCCCTCGGATGTCTGTATCCTGGCATCCCCACGCTGGGGACTTAGCGTTAAAATCACCTGCGACGATCGTCCTTGTACCAAATGGCTCACGCAGTTTGAATTGCAACTCAGACTTAGGTGGATTGTAGAAGTTTACGCATGTGAATCGCTGACCATATTTGTACACCTTTACTGTCAATGTGTCAGTCCCACCGGGTCCCGCAGGGGCGCTGGATTCCACTACTCGGGCCGTAAGCGTATTTCGTACGAACGTTACTAATACCTGGCACCTCGAGCAGGAACACCGGTAGGCTGTTAAGCCGTAAAGAAGAGGTTGCCCCTCGTCTGAGCGTAGAGTTTCTTGACACAGTAGGACATCTGCCTCGTATTGCTCTGCTATCGTATAGACCTCGATCCGTTTCAGTGAGAACTGCGGATTCAGATTGAGGTGGATAATCCGAAGCTGTTTGCTTCGGTCGTTACCAGGTGGGAGTGCACCACGCGCCCTCGCCTTTCCTCCTGGTGCGTTCACCTTTCGGGTTTTGAGAATGAGGGTGTACCACGCGCCCTCGCCTTGCCTCCTGGTGCATTCACCTTTCGGGTTTTGAGAATGAGGGTGTACCACGTTCTCTGGCCTTGCCTCCTGGTACGGTCACCTTTCGGGTTTTCGTGGGGGGCACAACTCCCCCGTTTGTGCGTGAGTCCATCGTGGCGCTCTAGGACAGTGGGCTGGGCCCGGGCGTCGCGCCCGAGGGATGCTGGCCACCTGACTCACATCCTTAAGTATCGCCGTTCTTTAAGGGGGGCACGACTCCCCCGTATGTGCTTTAGGCCATCGTGGCGTCTGTGATAGTGGGCTGGGCTCGGGCGTCGCACCCGAGGGATGCTGGCCACCTGACTCACATCCAGAGGAAACCGTTTCCTCCCGTGTTAACTTATCCGATAGTAGCACATTTTTCGACCACAAACCTTTCGTTGCCGTTGTCTGGTCGGAGCCTGTTTGCCCGGTAATGCTCGTACCCGCGTTTTCGATTATTGACTTTTGCATAGATAGAGAGAAATTTGCCCCGGGGGGGGCGGAATGGTTGCATGTTAGACACATAGGCTGTCCCCATCGTTGAGACAGTAGCTGAATGTCTTGGACTGGTGCCCAAGACCGCTGAACCCATTGTCGGCACTGCAAGCTTGCCCTTGAGAGAGGGGAAATTTTGGAGACCGTGTTTTTCAACGTTCGTTACCAATGCCGTCGGCGTGGCGGCTTAGTGCAATGCCGGTGTCTCCGGAAACACTGGCCCCAAGGTCCCCCAACGTTTGTGGCGCGCCGTATCGTAGCACGTTGGACTCCGATCTTTTCATTCCCGTACTCAGCCTTGTGAGCCGAATACAGTGACTACTAAGTTAGCCATGCTCACCCACTCGGTGGGAGGCGGAGACGTGTGGCTGTTTTAATTTTACATTGATTACCTGGCCTTTAAAACCTATAATCAAAAACCAGTTCCACTTAGCCACTCCCACATGGGGTGTTCACTCGACAACCACGATGAGGTGGGATTTGGAATTGCCGCGTCAATGACAGGTCCATCCATTCTTTTAAGTTGTCCTCCCATCGATTTCTCTGTCTGCCCCCTCATCTTTTTTCCAGTAATTTTCCCTAGAGAAAGGTCTTTTTTGTGTTATGTGGTAACCTTGTCTCTAATCTAATGGTTTGTGATGCGGTCTTTGAATGTGCTACCTAGGATCCTTCTGTAGCATCTCAATTCCATTGCTAGGATCCTCCTCTCTAGCTCTGCAGTCAGCGTACAAGACTCGCAAGCATATAAAAATGTGGCCACGACCAGGGAGCGCATCAGTTTGATTTTGGTGCCGAGGGCTAAGCCTTTGTCTTTCCATATTTTTATAAGTTTTGAAAAGGCTGCTGTGGACTGTGCAATTTTTGTCAGTAGTTCAGGTTTCGTTCCCTCTTTTTTAAAGGATTTCAAAGCTGCCAACACTAGTCAGCTTTTCACCTCCAATACTGATGCCCCCCCCCTTTAAAGCCCTGTTGGTCATAACCTACCTTTTTTTTTCTTTTTGCATACCATATGCTGCGAATTTCTTTTCTATGCGCATTACAAGGTTAATAGTTTTTCTTCTGTCTCTAGTCCATCTTTGTCATCCTTAAAGCGCAAGTTAGTAATTCTTCTTCCTCCAATGCTTACAGTACCTTCATAGCACTCGAGAGCATCTTCCGTTTACTTGTTTAGAATAATTATTTTCTCGTTCTCTAGTCAAATTTAAATTTATTTTTTTTTATTTGAAAAATTATGACAGTCCAACTAGACTTTTCCCAATCAGGCGAATGAACTAGTAATGTATTAACCAATGATATACAACAACTGTCGAACGTTGAAGCCGTTTTCGAGATCGGTGTCCAGGTTCCACAAAGTTATTAATTGAATAAAAGTAGTGTAAAAACTCAAAGAATATTAAATCACGATTTCAATAAAGATAATATTTATACAACTGGATCGGAATTTATCCAGGGTTCATTGAAATGAGTTTTCATCACTACTACTTCTTATTTTTATTTATGTTAAGGGCAAAGTGCAAATAATGGGCGTTAAGATTTGGTACCGTCAACAGTACAACAATAGGTAATTAAACTTTCATAGGACCCGCGTTAATTCTAGGTGTATAAATTATTAAATTAAACCATATTATAACTTTCCCGCGCCCTCCTGTCGATTTACCAGTAGCTCCTGAAATCTCTAGAAATTACAAAATATACGTAACAGGCCTTAAAATATACGGAAATATATAGACAAAAATTGTCATTTATGGGTGTCATTCAATATGGAAAACGCCAATCCTACGCGCAATACACAAAAAAGTCATTACGCATTAGCCTTAATTGTGTAATCTGGTGAAAGAAGCTTCTCGCGCCTCAAACTAATGAAGAATTACCCAAGGTCAACAATTCATAAAGATAGATTGAAACATTTGGTGATTCCTGCTATTGAGCGTGATCTATGTAGGAAACAGAATTATTAAGATATACTGTATGACTTTGCTACACGCAAGGCTCGTAAAGTAATTCTGTAAGTAGTAAAGAATGAATAAAATGCAAAGACGAATTTATTTTCTAATACAAACTTTTAAATTTCACTTATTATCTGCTTCCTTACCCAAACTTGGCCTCGCGAAATCCGTTTCACATAGGGCCCCAAAATGATTATGTCCGGCCCTGCTATTTAGTTACCTGTAAATATACATAGTAGATTACTTGTTTTCTTTCCATGACTTCTTGGTTACAATGGTTAAGTCCAGCGCTGCTATTTAGTGTTTGCAAAATGTTTGCTTGTAAAATGTTTTACATATTTCCAATGTTCCTTCACAGTTGACGATAGTTTACTTCCTAGTCCAAACCTCCCGCAGGACGAAGGGGGATGGGACAGTCCAGCGCGCAAACCGAACGACCAGCAGCCATCCTTAGCGAAGGGTGAAAAAATACTTGTTCCCCCCCCCTGTTTTTTCCCTGAGCGGTGCTCTGTCGCCTTGATAGTTCCTAAAGAGTAGATTACTTGTTCTCTTGCCACAAGCTTCATCTGTACATTTCATAACTCTTCCGCGATCTTCAATTTTTAAACATTCTCTCTTATTGTCTAAGAAAAATAGGACAGAAAAAAAACTATGTATGCTTCTTGTTGTGTGTTGTCAACTGCTCTGTACTGGAGAGCCAAACTGGCTTAGAGTCTAGTTCAGTTTGTGAGTGTGTACTAGAGAGCCAAACTGGCTTAGAGTCTAGTTCAGTTTGTGAGTGTGTACTGGAGAGCCAAACTGGCTTAGATTCTAGTTCAGTTTATGAGTGAGTACTGGAGAGCCAAAATGGCTTACAGTCTAGTTCAGTTTGTGTGTGTGTTCTGCAGAGCCAAACTGGCTTAGAGTCTAGTTCAGTTTGTGTGTGTGTACTGCAGAGCCAAACTGGCTGAGCGTCTAGTTCAGTTTATGTGTGTGTGTATTGGAGAGCAAAACTGGCTTAGAGTCTAGTTCAGTTTGTGAGTGTGTACTGAAGAGCCAAACTGGCTGAGAGTCTAGTTCAGTTTGTGTGTGTGTATACTGGAGAGCCAAACTGATACTTTGAGTAGAGACCCATCAGAGGAAAAGAGTGATATCCCTGATGTTTGTGTCAATACAGTCGGACTGGTAATACCAGATGCAGTGCTGGAGAAAGTCAGAATCGAGACAGAGAAAGATAGAACAATGCAAACACTTATTCAGTATATCCTATATAGATGGCCAGACAAACATAATAGTCTACCTGAACTCAAACAATATTTTTCACTAAGAGACATGTTATCATACGAAGACGGACTCTTGTTGAAAGGAGAACAAATAATCATACCGATATCACTTCGCAAGGAAATAGAAGAAAAACTCCATGCAGCACATCTGGGAGTAGATTCAATGAAAAAAAGAGCAAAAGAAACAGTTTTCTGGCCTGGATTATTTGCGCGAATAAAGGAAATAGCCAACTCATGTTACATTTGTCAGAAAAACACACACCAACGAATCAGAGAGAAGAAATTATACAGCACGAAATAGGTTCTAATCCGTATGACAAGATTGAAATTGATTTATTCCAAATGTGTGACCAACAATATCTAGCTATAGTGGACTTTCATTTAAATTTCATAGAGGTAGAAAACATGCAGTTGACAACAACACACGCAATTATAAAGAAACTGAAAGTTTTATTTGCAAGATATGGGGTGCCCAAAGTCTGTATATCTGATAGCGGGCCTCAGTTCACATCGGAATATTTTTCCAAATTTATGATGGAATGGGAAGTGACTCATTTGAAATCCTCTCCAGGACACCATCAATCCAATGGAAAGGCTGAGTCAGCAGTTAAAATTTTGAAGAACATAATGAAGATTTCTGAGAATCAAAGTCAGATGCTTATGAAGCTCTTCTGGAATTTAGAAATACTCCAAGGCACGACACAAATCTAAGCCAAGTTCAGATGTTTTATGGTCGGATGACTTGAACACTGATACCAAACAAAAGGAGTAACATTAAGATTTCTACATTTCAAGAGAACATTTTAAGAAGGAAAGAAAAACGTCAGATGAGTGTAAAAACATCTTATGATAAGAGGTCAAGAAATTTAAGTCAGCTGAGAACTGGACAGATGGTCTATTTCCAATCACCTAATGACCCTACATGGAGACGTGGACGAATCCAGTATCAAGTCAATCAGAGAGCTTACATTATTCGAGGTGACAATGGTGCAGTGTACCAAAGAAACAGAGTGCATATTAACCCGAACAGAGAAACAGAAGAAGATATATTCCCCGATACTAATGACAACATACGGGATAATAGAACCCATACTCAACACATTCCTCACTCATTAACTCATCATTCCCTGCGACCAAGGAATCAGTTGAAGAAACCGACAAGATTCAATGACTATGTGTCTTAATGAACTATTGAATGTTGATTTTTAAATGTGATATGTTTCATATGCATTGACGCGTATATATATATATATATATGTTATGTTTAGTTGTTTATGTTGTGTTTTTTTTTTTTTTTCTATGATACTCCCAGAAATTATTTTTTTTAAAGAAAAGGGGATGTTGATATGGTGCGCAAAGGTGCAAGCGTTCAATATATTAAAGTATCAGGACACAAAAACATATTACTGAATTTGAACCAAGTAGACAACATAGAAGATATAGTAGTACAAGAAAATGGAATTCAAAAACTATTAGCCAACACCAAACCAAATAAAGCTTCTGGACCTGATGGTATTCCAGCTAGATTACTCAAAGAACTAAACAATGAGCTAGTCCCAGTGTTCAGAATACTCTTTCAGGCTTCACTTAACCAGGGCATGTACCAAAGGACTGGAAAGAAACTAATGTCACCCCCTATTTAAAAAGGAGAAAAATCTGACCAAGGAAACTACAGAACAGTAT
This sequence comes from Biomphalaria sudanica, assembly GCA_036873155.1. Lineage (NCBI taxonomy): Eukaryota > Metazoa > Mollusca > Gastropoda > Planorbidae > Biomphalaria > Biomphalaria sudanica. Next base: position 4,274,442 of record JAZGLO010002325.1, on the reverse strand, counting down.
CACTTACCAGCATCGCATGTAAAAACCTAGAACACATAATATGTAGAAACATCAAAAACCACTTAGACAAACAAAATGTTCTCACACCATACCAGCATGGCTTTAGGAAATATAGATCATGTGAAACACAACTAATAGGACTAATTGATGATTTTTCTAAACGTTTAGATAATAGTGAACAAATAGATGCTATCTTACTAGATTTTTCTAAGGCTTTTGACAAAGTTCACCACCATAGTTTGCTTAAAAAATTAAAATATTTTGGCATTAATGGTCCACTTCATCAGTGGATTAAAGATTTTCTGATAGGGAGAGAACAGACTGTAATAATAAATGGCTCTAAATCAACAACGATAACAGTAAACTCAGGTGTACCTCAAGGAACAGTATTGGGTCCAGTACTATTTTTAATTTTCATAAATGATTTACCAAATTGCATTACTTCAGGAACAAAAGTCAGATTATTTGCAGACGATCGCATAATATATAGAACAATAAAAACAACACAAGACACAGATATTTTACAAAGAGAATTAGATGAATTACAGAAATGGGAATCAAATTGGAGCATGTCTTTCCACCCAGAAAAATGTCAGTTGTTAAGAGTAACAAAAAAACTAAAACAAATTAATTCCACTTATCTTATTCATGGCAAACCAGTAACACAGACTAAAAACGCAAAATACCTAGGTGTTATAATAAATGAAAAACTGTCATGGAATCCACATATTGATGAAACTATTAAAAAATCAAACAAAGCATTAGGATTTATTAAAAGAAATTTCTATAAATCAAATAAGAAGATACAACTAAAATGTTATTTAAGCTTGATTAGACCAATAATAGAATATGCATCCTCCGTTTGGGATCCCTCAACTCAAGAAAACATTAAGAAACTGGAACAGACACAAAATAGAGCAGTGAGATTCATAACAAATGAATATTCACATTTGACTACAGTAACACCTATAGTAAAATTACTAAATTTAGAAAGCCTTCTGGACAGAAGACTCAAAAGTAAAGTAGCAATTATACATAAAACACTGAACCATAATCTTCAAATACAAAAACACAATTTAATAAAATACTCTGAAAGACACAAAGATAAAGGCACATTCCTCGTCCCATATGCTAGGACAAATTTGTACAAATACTCCTTCTTCCCTAGTGCTATTAGAGCATGGAATGGGTTGCCTGAGCTAGCCAGGAAAACCAGTGACTTGGCAGAATTTAAGTCATTGGTTAATATGCATGACTAAATGCATGACGCGTAGGACGTAATCATCTTTTTTCTTGAAGTAACGTCTGTATTATATAAGATAAGATTCTCCGGCATGACATTAATGGTTGTTGTTTGTTTATTGCTAGAGTTGGTCAACGTTTTTTAGAGGGTCATAAGTTTGTTTTAGGGCTACAATACATACACTACGTTCTAAGTTTGTACCCAAGGAGCATTTCTGCCAAGTTTTATCAAGATTGGTCAAACGGTTTTGATTTCTATTCCTAACATACATACCTACATACCTACATACATACATACCTACCTACCTACATACATACATACATACATACATACATACATACATACATACATACATACATACATACATACATACATACGCCTTACTTTCTACTTTATATAATTGATAGGATATTAGTTTGTTATTAAGTTAGCAGCACTGCCTTGTGAATATGCGGATTCGACAGGAATCCGATTCCGACGGGGGGCCTCCTTTGAGTTTGTTTAAAAACACAAACTCTCTTTGTAATCTTTTTATTTTGTTTGTTTGCAGTGAAACACCCGGCGGATATATTAGAGTACTGTAGTGTTTCCTTGCAAAGGTTACGCAGTTATTTGTCTTAAAAATATATGATGTACTCCCACGTTCACCCATCTTTCAAAACCTGACATTCTGAATCAACTCCAACTTGCGACATTTAATAGTTTATATGTTTTACAGACATTTACAGTGAAATAAAAGAAACCATGTAGCCTTCAGCAGCATGTCTGAAGAACATCTCACATACACCGAAAATGTGTTTACTGTACTCATGCGAATTTCAAATGATTTCAGTCAACCAGTTGTCGTTATTACAAATAAATTATCAATATAATTCCAATGTTTTAACTAGTATTCAAAACCGTTAACAATTTGAGGGTTTTTTTGTAGTTGCGGGCCGGATAGAACCATTCTAGAAAACTAGTGGATTGTTGGAGATGCAGAAGACGTATCCAGATGCAGTCTTTTATGCATCATGCTACTAGACTATCTGATGAAGCTGGCCTCTCCACCAACCGACAAAACATTCAACGCTTTCATCCCCTTCCCCCTTGGTGTCGCCCAACGACCCCAGACATACGCTTGAAATTAGTAGACCATAATGCCACTAAGCAAAGTCGTTTATCTAACGACCTTCAAATCCTAGCTATGGAGACCATTAATACCTTCAAGCCCAGTGCTATTTGTGCATACACTGATGGGTCGGCATCAATAGATTCTGGAATAGCAGGCTATGGAGCCAACAGCGACTTTCTTAGCTCTTGGGACCATGTGGTAGTGTTTGCAGTTTTGATGCAGAGACCATGGCAGTCTGTGAAGCCTTAAAAGTCATTGACTCTCAACTCGGCGAGGGACATTTGAGGGCAACACAGATTGTTGTGGTCACTGACTCAAAATCTGTACTACAGGCTTCGCAAAGCCCCGGACCATGGCCCCCCAAAATCAACACTGTCATCATGGCTTCACATAACATTAAAAAACGCTATGGCACCCTTGTAATAATGCAGTGGGTACCGAATCACATAGGTGTGACTGGCAAGACAATTGCAGACTCTTTGGCCCACCAGGGAGGGCAAATTCCACCCACTGAACAGGCTGTAAGCTTTCATCAAGCCCTGGCTATAATACAAAAAACAGAAATGGAAAAGTGGTTTGAGTGCTGGGACAGACAAGTCCCAAAAAGCCCGTGGAGCCTGGCAGTGCATGAGGCGCCCTGACTACACTTCCCAGTGGTGGAGGCTGTCCAGACCTGAGCAAGCTATTATAGCACAGTGCAGGACAGACCACTGTCCTGTTGGCTCATATTTCTCGCAGCTATGGCCAAATTTTGATTCACGGTGCCCCTGCTGCGGGAAAAAGAGGAAACCGTGCCATATATTCTAATTGACTGCCCCAGACTTGCTGATCTCCGTCTCGACAGGTCTGGGAAACTGTCGACCTGTATAGCGACATTTATGCACTACGCAAGACAGCAGGGTTTCTGCAAGAGAGGATTTGAGCCTCTCAAGCCCTCACTCTAATGGAGTTTGATGATGATGATGATGTTTCAGCGGACAGGATTTGACCCTCGGGCGATAGTTTTCCAATCACTGGACCAGATCAACCCCAGGCAATATAGAAAAATGTGTTAATTAGAAAAATACGTTTAAATACAATATAAATAAATGAGGAAAAAACCACATATAATGAATCACAGGATTTCTTTAGACAAATTAATACTGTCAATGTATTCGATTCCGCATTTCGTTTTCCACCGTTTGAAGTTTTTTTCAATGAAAGCTGTCCTTCCCCGGGCTCAAACTGACTCTTGTAAGGGGAAAAATGTGTCTATAAGAATTAAAATATTACAAACTAGTCGACCGGCGGTGTAGCATACGCCGCTTTTTGCAGGTAGGCCTTAGGCCACTACAACATATGCGACCGCTGTGGGCACCGCACTTTCATAGGACCCGCACTTTCATAGGACCCGCACTTTCATAGGACCCGCGATAATTCAAGGTGCAAAAATTATTAAATTCAACTATTTTATAAAAACAGATTTCTCGCCCCCCCCCCCCCTGTCGATTTACCAGGAGCTCCTGGAAATCTCCCAAAATAGCAAAATATACGAAAAAGTCCTTAAAATATACTGAAATATATAGACAAAAATTGTCATTTTGGACTGGCATTCTATATGGAAAACGTCAATCCTACGCGCGATAAATAAAAACGGTATGATGCATAAGCCGTAATTGTGTAATTTGGTAAAAGAAGCTTCTCGCGCCTCAAACTAATGAAGAATTATTTAAGATCAACAATTCTCAAAGATACACTGAAACATTTGGTAATTCTTGCTATTCAGCGTGATCTATGTAGGGAACAGAATTATTATGATATACTCTATGACTTTTCTACACGCAAGGCTCATAAAGTAATTCTGTACGTAGTAAAGAATGAATAAAATGCATAGACGAATTTATTTTGCAATACAAACTCTTAAATTTCACTTTTTATCCGTTACCCTACCCAAACTTAGCCCCCCTCGAAATCCGTTTCACATAGGGCTCCACAATGGCTAAGTCCGCCCTGCTATTTCGTCACGGGTGAATATACATAGTATTACTTGTTCTTTTTCCATGACTTCTTGGTCACAATTGTTAAGTCCGTCGCTGCTATTTAATGTTTGTAAAATGATTTACATGTTTCGGATGTTCTTTCAGAGTTAAAGATAGTTTACTTCCTAGTCCAAACCTCTCGCAGGACCAAGGGGGATGGAAGCGGGCAGGGTTTTAGTCCGGGACTATAAATAAATCCAAACGACAGTTCAGTGCGCAAACCGCACTACCAGGCAGCCATCCATAGTGACCGGTGAATACTACTCGTTCTTCCCCCCTCCCTCTAATTTTTTCGTTGGGTAACTATCCGCAAAAATAAGAGAGTGATCTTTCCTTTACTTCTTCGCGTCCAAAATCTTAAGCCATGAAGAGAATTATATAGAAAGATAGATAGATTGTTCTAATATTCAATTTCCTTAACATTCATTTATATATACACTAGTTGAATTACATGAATTAATAGTATAAGTACGCAGTTAAATATAATGTATTGTACATGTCAAGCAGCTACAGAAAAGATACATAGGTTGGATGCTTAGTCTGACTGCAAATCATCCAACGAATATTAAAAAGTATTGTTATATAATACATTTTCACCCGCTATTAGAAAATGACACCTCCTATTATTACTTAAAGTAATTTGTGTTCTTTAAATTAATGAGCTTGAGATCACAATCAACCTTATACTGAGTAGGAAAAACAGTTATTTTGTAACGAATGGGATTCAAACAACTTTTTGGCTCCTATGAAGTAAAAGTAAAACACTCATTTAGGACAATAGCGCTGTGGGAAACCTTTAGGTTCATATACTTGTAACAAGCAATGCGGCACTTAGAATATCGGAAGATTCAGCATGTGACGAGGAATCCTAGCAAGTTACATGGTAGAGCAATGACATAGATCTTTCAATTAATTCGAGACCTCATTTTCAATGACACCACGAGGAAAGTGCACAGTTGGAGTTTTGCCTGTTGTATACATTGTTTTCATGGATATGTACTCTCTCATTAAATACAGTCGAGCCAAGTTTTGGTTCAATCACATTCAACTTTACTGGAGGGGGCCTAACGTCGTATTCCTGAACCCGGACCCTTGGCTACCTTGCTTCGCCATTGATTTGAGATCTAGCTCTAATATTACATTTTATGCTTGTTTTAATATTTTTAGCTTTAAAACTCGCCCTATAACCTCTGTATTCACATGTTCTAATAGCTCCTAGTTTCCAGCGCATGTTCTTAGCAAATCAGACGTGCTAAAGAGCTAAATAAACAAAAGAGTTTTTACTTCTAAGGATGCTTATGACATAGATGAATTAGTCAGTATCTTCATTCTTATTTATATTACATTTGTTAATGTTAACTTGCGTAAACTTCAATTGACCTCTTTTGTGAATGCATCCTCAATTTTTTGATTTGTGAGAATGACCAGTGTGTCATGTATATACAGAAAGCAGGTAACGCTGTAACTTGTAAGAGGAGGACATGCTATTGACCTAAGTAATGTTTGGTGTAAGAGGTGGCCATGGTAATGTTTGGTCTAATATCTGATGTTGTTGATGATAACTCTTGTCCACTCTTCATGGGGAAGTTCATTGTGAACTTAGATCTTAGATGGTTGTAACTGTAGAAGAATTTGTTTAATTGTTAGAATTTGACTATAGCGATTGTTAAAATATTATTGTTTTAGGGCCAGTTTCAATGTGGCTTGAAACCCTGTATGTTGACTATGACTGTATCCACAAGAAGAGAGAGTTGGTATGAGTCAAGACATGAGGAATTAGATATTGTAGTTTGAGAAGCAGTTGATGAGGTGATGCAGTTGTGAGCTTTCGCTCCCAGAGCTATTTTTATATGTAATTTTAGCTATTTTTATATGTAATTTTATTTTTCTACTTTTATAGGTCAGAGCTATTTTTATGTATTCTATTTTTTATAGGTTAGTGCCAGAATTAATATTTGTACTTCCGCTTTTTGTTATATGGGTTAGGGCGGGTAGTATAAATAGTTAAATCCATGCTACATCCTGTACAGTTGACCAGCGGTAAGTAAAGTATATCATGTCTGTGTGACAGTTGATGATGTTAGTGATCTGGCGTTTACTTATTTAATCATTTCTATATTTCTGTACCTGGGACGGCCTGTAAGTGTAGAAATATTTTATATTTTCTTTTACTAGATCTATGTCACACTGTGTGTAGATATGCTTGATATATTTTAATTTAGTTTTATTTTCTAGTTGGCAGTTGTTCCCAACATGTTGTATTAAAAATGGCGGCGCCCAGCTTAGCCTGATATAAATATGTTGTTCATGCTCTAGATCTAGTAGAATATATGATTTTGTATTTATAGTTTTGCATTTATGTATTGCAGGCTATTCTTACTGCTGAAATACATGCTGCTGAATATTACTACTGAATATAGCTGCTGTATCTAATATTGCTGCCCTGCTATAATTGCTGTTGTAGATCGAGACTAGTGACTGTTATTTTGTTTCTGTAGAGTGTAGTGTTGCCTTAGTCGGCTTAGTGGATTATACTGTAACTATAGTCTGTTCTTAGTGATTACTAATAGTAAGGTACGAAGGCTAAGGTGTTCTTGTTTTAGTGTTAGTGTTATGGGTTGGTTGTAGTATTAGAATATTGTAGATCTAGACTAGTTTATTGTAGTGTGTTTGTGTAGATCTAGGTCTAGAGTCTAGTGTAGTAGTTGTAGTGATTTAGTTAGATAGTTGGTTTGATCAGTTTGTGTTAGATAGTTGGTTTGATTAGTTTGTTGGTGTTTGGTAATGGCATAGATTTAGAAGGTTTTAGTTAGTTTCTGGGTTCAGTTGTAGTGGTTAGTGTATATATTATATTTTATTATTGATTTATGTTTATGTAAATAAAGTATCTTTTTGTTTTATGTATCCTAAACTAAAGTTTTATTATTGCTTCTTCTTAGTTAGTTAGTTTAATCTAGTTGTCTGGTTACTTAGGTGACTCTAGCCCCTTGGTCGTAGACTGAGGTGTTACAGATGAAACCCACCCAGTAGCGCTAACATCTGCCTACTGTTATAAAATTTAATGTTGAGCAGAGAATAGGTCTCACTCAGCGCCTCCTGACCTGCTCACACAGTATAGGTTTAGAAGAGCATGGAATTACTACAACAATGCTGACAAACATTTTAATGTTAAGCTGACTAGGTAGATGTTTTATTATGTTTTCTATTTTAAGTATACATTTTTTGTGTAATTTTGCATAACTTGTTCAACTAATTCATATTGCTATTTTATAGAGTACATTTATATTTTTCATATTTTTATTTCATGTAAAGAAACTTATGTTACGTTCATAAAAACACCCCTTGGCGTCAGTTGTTACTACAGTAATTAGTTTCTATGTCCCTTACAGCATTAAAAGACAATATTAACGATAGCATTATCATCCTAATTAGGAAATGAAACACTGGAATGATGTTTGTTAACAAACTCTGACAAATAGTTCTATAGTCTTCTACTTTTTTTGTTTTACAAATTCACCAGTTGGCCAAGATACAAAGAAGAAAAAAAAATTTGGGGCTTTGTAAATGTATATGTAATAATAGCTGCCTGATATGCTCTCCGGTAACGATTGTCCCTCTGTCAAGCACTGCAGACCTGCAGTAGATCTTGGCTAGGACATAAAAGTCCTCACTTCTGAGGGAACGTCCGAAACGTATAAAACAAAACAAAACAAAAATTAATGACCAATATTAGATCAAACTTTATTTATTTATATCCACTTTACAACCACATGTCAGAGATGCAGGTCAACGAAGTGTGGGATGTTTTTGCACTTTGAATGTCTTTTATTTCTTTGGTTGCAGCGTAGGCCTGCTGAATATAAGTTACTGGTCGCATGCTAATTTTAATTATTGATTGCAGGGACATTTGTTGTGTGTGGCCGGTAGAGCATTAGCAGCCTGCAGATGAAGGATGCCAGCAAGAGCGCCCTGGAAACCTGAATTATAATCGGTAGCCACCTCGTTGTGGACAAAGTCATTTCTCAAGTCGGTGTAATTATCATTCTCGTCAGGTCCGCCAACCAATGCCCCTTGAAGAACCTGGGGGTTTGCCGAACGAGAGTTGAACTGATCCCAACCGCAAGGGGCTGGTCTGTTAGGGCATGAGGCGCCCCTGTGATGGGGCTGTGTTGGATACTTAGAGCCGTATCCAATCTCGAAGCTGTAGCAGCCTCCGGCATGGTGGTTGTCTCCTAACAAATAGTTGATTTGTTCTGTAGCCCACTGGCGATTCTTGGCAGCATCTATTCCAGCTTCAGCAGCCACAAGAGCTAACAAGGCGGAGTTCCCAGCGTACCTAGAATAAAAACAAAGTATATTGAAAACAATAAAAACATTTTAAAATACACTTTTTAAAAAAGCAATACCTCCATTATACTGATTAAAATAAAAAAAATAAAAAATAAAATAATTTAATAATAAATGTTTGTTACAAACAGGGTATCAAGACTTGAACTGACACTGTCAGCTGATTGAACAAACGATGCTAACCATTAGGCCAGTGGGTAATGCAAAATTGTGGTATTTTTTTTGGTACTTTCTTTATATGGACATCTAGATCCAGAACTAAATCTATACTTCTGATTTAGAACTCTTAAGATCTAGTCTAGATCTACATCTCGAATCTGGATGCATAACGTACTAGATTTACGTAAAGAATAAAAGCACCGCTTAGATCAACTTTAAATTGAATCAACAACTCAGTTATTGGTACACATCGGCTGGCTACGCCATGTTGTTTTTTTTTAATTGAATAATTTCAATGAAAGACCTTTAAATTTGGACTTAGAAGACGATGTCCAAAATTAAATTATTAATACTCACCATGGACGATAAAATACGAAAATGTAACTTGTTATTACTAAGCTTGCGCCTAAAACAACTAAGCCATTTCAAGATTTAAACCTAAGGTATAAATTTAACACACAATTATTTATAATTTCGAAATTTAACGCCGACAATAGGGTTTGTTGCGGAACATAAAAATTATATATGTGTCAGACGCGAATAGCCCAATTTTCAGTAAAAGAAATTACAAAAGTCATTTCTCTATAGAAGAAGTTAAGAAGGCTATATAAAATACAACCACAGACCTATATATACTACAATAAATATAGGTTTTTGATTGCTAGTTACGATTTATTTAGGTAGGTGCTGTTTTACTATTACATACCAAGTATTAGAGTTTAGAAAAACCCAGGTATATATAAAAATCGAATAGATCTAGTAATAGTATAGATTCTATCTTGAGACTAGATTGCCGAGTCTAGCCTATGCTATGCCTATGGTCAGTTTTTATTTTTTAAAAAGTCTACATATTAATAAAGACTAAAGTTTTTTTAATTATTAGATATAGATATAAGACATAGATCTAATAATACTGTAATACGTTTTACTATACTCTATACTTAATATACTAAACTAGAGATCTATCTATAGATCTATATATAATCTAGTCAATCTATACAATATTCATTATAATAATTCTACTTATAATGACTTATTTAATAAGTTAGTACTTGGAATTAGATCTATTATAGTTTATTAACAGATTTACTATTCAATGCCTAGACCTAATTATAAAATTGCGAATGATGTCTATAATGACTGATTATTTAATTACTTTTTATAATAATAGGCCTACTAAATCTAGGTCTAGACTCTACTTAAATCTAGTCTAAAATAATGACTGTCTAAGACTCTAGATGATTGAGAAGTTCACATAGAGGTGTTTTTAATAATACGGCATGTCGGCTGAAAGTATATAAAGTGCTTTTTTTTTTGTAAAAATAAAAAAGAGGCTCCGGTACTCAGTGATAGATTGCCTAACTTTCAACTAATTAACAATTACGTTGAATTACAAGAAAAGTAATAATTTTTTCCCGACATTGAAAAAAGGTGCCGGTACCCCGTACCGGTGCGTACCGTCACAAAAATATATGTATATCTCAATCTTCTTTCATTTAATTTTTTTGCGGGGTTATAACTACTTAATACATTGATACCGGATTGATTTAAATAAGGCATAAGTATACAAGCAGGATCTCGAGCATTGGATAAATTTATTTTTTAAGTACAAAGTTTTATGGAAGAGGCAATATATTAGTTGTTTGAAGTTTGTAACTTCTTAAATTAAGGCTAAAAATATCGAAGCCTACATTTTTACACTCATTTCTAAACAATTAGAGGAGATGGACTGACTCATAGTGTAGCTTGTGTACATCTGCAAAAACACAAACTCAGTTAGACTTTCAAAACTATTAAAAGAAAAACTTAGTGATTATTTTTACTGTATAATTCTATTATTATTCCTTTTTAGAATTAGGATATAAACAAAAATTTGCCATATGACTTTATCTAACAGAAAAAAAATTAAACTTACGTCTATTTATGCGGTTATTTATAGTTACCTAGTAATATAAAATATATTGAACTAACACGTACATTCATCATAATGCAGTCATGCGATTTTTCGTTTATAAACATAGCATTATTTAGGACCAATATTTTACAAAGGCTGCTTGGAGAAATCAGAAATTAGGAGAAAAACGACCCCTTTACTCAAGAAAAATTTAAGAAACTAGAACAGACACAAAATAAACAGTGACATTCATAACAAAATAATATTCAAAATTGATTAGAGTAACACCTTTTTAAGTAATCATTTAAAGTTTAAAATCACTACAATTTTTTTCAACAATTATTTTGTGTATGAAATTGTGTATCTGAAAATGCCGAGTACATGAAATAAGCTAGTCCTAAAAAAAAACCCACAGATCTTGGGTAAAATACTCATCAAATAAAGTACTGTAAATGTGTAGTTTCACGCGCTAGTGTCAGGTCTTTTCTTTTTATAGCCTCTATCGGGTTATATCCCAACTACCCGTATTTTTGTGCAGAATTTTTTTCTCTATCAGGTACACTTAAAATTATAGCATAATAATGTCAGTTTAATTTAAAAAGAGAACTGAAAAATACAAAGATATATAGGGAAAAAAGCGACTTGAGGCCCAATACTTTTTAATCAAAGAAACGAAACGGACTAGTCCAACAAACCCTATTAAATGTTTAAAAATACAAATCAAGTGTTCCTCGGCTTAAAAGAGCATGTATGAACATTTTGTGCTGCGCACAAATTTTGGCTCCAGTTGTTTTCTATTTTTATTAAAATTTGTTTTATTTCTACACAAATATATCTATATCTATATTCTAGTGTACTCTGAATCTAGATTTATCTAAGATGGCTTCAATATTTCAGGGGCGTAGCTAGGAATTTCCCATCGTTTGTGTGGCCGGTGGGCTTGACCTTTATGGGGGCCCCTGCATTTTGAGTAATATTTAATTCTAAAAAAAAAAACTCATTTGGGGGACCCCTCCAGGTGAAGGCCAGGGTGATTTTCTAATTCTTCCCCATCATTCCCCCACCCTAGCTACGCCACTGTTCATAAATATTAATGAGTGAAGTGAAGGCCCTTACTTTATCTGGCCAGCCTAGGATGTAACCGGTGGTCCAAAGAAAGGTTTGGTTTGTTTCAAAGCGTGAGTGTTTGAAGTTGTTTTGTGTGTCGCATCCTGAGGACACTTTCCACCTACGGCTTGACTTATATATAATATCATATAAAATTGTTACCTCCCTTGACTAATTATCCCACGGAGGTTTACACAAATAAAATAAAATCTCCAATACTAAAAATATCCTAGTTACAGGTCTTATAGTCAATAAAGGTAAATATCATCCGCCCCCCGCCCCCTAAACTATTTTGATAACACGGATCGTTTCTTTTCATGAACTTAGCTTCATGTTTGTCTATTTGACATTCAATTATTTTTGGGTTTGACAAACATTAATAAGCGTTTGGGTTTGACAAACATTAATAAGCGTTTGGGTTTGACAAACATTAATAAGCGTTTGGGTTTGACAAACATTAATAAGCGTTTGGGTTTGACAAACATTAATAAGCGTTTGGGTTTGACAAACATTAATAAGCGTTTAGGTTTGACAAACATTAATAAGCGTATTCTAAAAAGTGTTTGTATTCCCCTTCAACTCTATAGTAAATAAAAACATTTTCTGATGACAAAGTTATTGACCTGCAACCATAACAGGGAAGTGAACTACAAAATGAACAATTCCATCGGATCATGAAAAATACTTACGGCGAGGAAGAGTTAAACTCATCGCGGTTGATCAAAGTCAAGTCTTACCTGGCAGATCCCCATTTATCTCTCCAGGCCAGACCACATGGTGTGTACTGCACTGAGCCACCAGGCTGCCAACTGTGGAGGAAAGCTCCCACCGCATCTCTGTAGTGAGCGTCATGAGTCTCCTGAAACAGGAGCAGTTGGCATTCCACTGTGGACACGCGAGACACAAGGAGATGAAGTTTATCTATTGAGAGTCTATGACAAGGGATAGTGAAATACATCGGAAATAAATTTTCTAAGTAGTTTGTCTGGATGAACTCATCAAAAGCTGTGTTATTGACATCAGTCATCAGAACAAGTCAGAACCTTTTATAGCATAGTACTTCCAACAATTAGTTGGCCTGAACACTTACCTGCCACGTCGCATCCTGAGGACAGTTTAGACCAATCGTAATAGAAGGCCTGAACACTTACCTGCCACGTCGCATCCTGAGGACAGTTTACACCAATCGTAATAGAAGGCCTGAACACTTACCTGCCACGTCGCATCCTGAGGACAGTTTACACCAATCGTAATAGAAGGCCTGAACACTTACCTGCCACGTCGCATCCTGAGGACAGTTTACACCAATCGTAATAGAAGGCCTGAACACTTACCTGCCACGTCGCATCCTGAGGACAGTTTAGACCAATCGTAATAGAAGGCCTGAACACTTACCTGCGACGTCGCATCCCGAGGACAGTTTAGACCAACAGCTCTTTGGCACGGCATAGGTCTGATAATACGATTGGTCCTGATTACACGCCAAATTTGTGAATTCATTTTATAATTGCTTTATTTTATCAAATTTCGTAACATTTCGTCCAACTCAGTTGTGTTTTTATACTTAAAGTAATTTTATTGTGCTCTGATTATTTCCACTTTCACAGAGACAAAGAAAGAGAGATTCACACACACACACACGTAAAGACCAAAGAACTATTATAGAATGTATGGCTAAGTGTTTACACCAAACTGACATGTCTCGTGTTCAGATCCATGAGAACTATTTTGTTTTTAAATTCGAGACTTAAGCTGAGTAAAGTTTGTTGAGTGCAGACTAAAGGCACCACTATGACCTTTTCTTAGATACCCCCTCACTTTCGTAAAGTTAAATTAATAATAATAAGAAATGATAACTTTGCAGAACATAGTGACAAAGAGAGAGACAGACATACAGACAAACAAGTACATCAATGTCCTTCACCTTTCTTGTCATCCCATCCAAGGCCCCAGGCTGGGGTTGTCTCAACAAAAGATTTGGCGTCATTCAGGTAATTGGCGTGTTTCGTGGCTTTGTACAACCAGATACTGGCCTCACACAGCTCGTCTTTATCTCCACTTGATGAATAGAAGCCTGCGGAGCCGGTGAACACGCCCCTGGAGAGATATGTAATAATCGTTATAATAGACTTTTAAAAAAAATCTGTATGAGTTATTTGACTCAGTTGACACTAAATGTATATCAATTCTGGAGATCTAGTAACAACTGGAGAAATGATCAAATACTAAACAAGCGAAATAGATAAGAAAACAAAAAAAAAAAAAAAAAAAGAGTCCAAGCTATCTAAGGGAAAGAATCCATTAATTACTGCGATTTCTATCAAGATGGCAATGTTGAGCTATATAAAACAAAATCAATTAACTACTACTGATTGATTAACTAATTGTTAATTTTATTTTTTATTCTTCGATTGTCATGAACTACGAATAATTGTGCCAAATTTCAATTTAATTCATAAAGAGGGAGAAAACACGTGACAGAACGTCATAAGTGGAACAAAACCGTTTCTCAAAATATTTCATTAAGTAGGATAAACTCCCCTTACTTTGTTATCAAACAATATAATCAATGACCAATAATTAATTAATTAATTAGTTATTTTTATTGATTCATGTTTTGTCAGGTACAATGAATGATTGGCAAAAGTTTCAACTTGATCCGAGATGTGAAGTGGAAGAACAAAACATTTTCAAACTTTGTACCAGACAGAGACAGACGTGAGTTCATATAAGATTTGTAACCAAAATGTTATTTAACTGTGTAAAATGAGAAACAAACAAAATAGAAGACTTTTAAAAAATAATAAAGCTTATCTGGGGAGAAGAACTTCCTATTTATACATATATCTCTAAATAATGAAGTTATTTACCTATTTCAATGTCGCACAAAATAATTAATCACCAATAATTAATTGAATACCGTAATTATTTTCCTTTCAACTGACTCATGTTTTGTTAATTGTAAAAAATAATTGCTTAAGGTTTCAACTTGATATGTGAAAGGATGTGGGGAAAATTATTTGTATAATTATCTAAGGGGACAAACCCAACATATTTGGCCATATCTATGATTACTTAGTTTTCTTAATTTACCTTGGCGGTATGAAACAAACTGGCCATATCTATGATTACTTAGTTTTCTTAATTTACCTTGGCGGTATGAAACAAACTAATTACCAGTAACTAATTGACTAATCGAGTTAATTTTGTTAAAATTTATTATTGTATTGTCTTCGACAATGAATAATTTTGCAAAATTTCAACTTAATCTAAGAATGAGTGAGGAACAAATCACGTGTTCAGATTTTCTTACCAGACATACAGATAGCTTGAGTTGATTTAAGCTTTGTAATACTAGCAGGAAAAAGAATTACCTGTTAGCTTTGGCGAAAGCATACAGACTTTCAGCTGCACTTAGAAGCTGATTGCTGTACGCTGCGTCCCCTTTATCCTTGAAAGCTATGGAACCTGCAGCCAGAGCCGCGGCAGTTCCTGCAGCAATGTCACTGCCCTAAATAACGAAGTTGTTTGTTTAAAATGGTTATTTATCCTTTGAAAATTGATCGACAATATAGTTTAAAGTAATGAGACAATCAGCGGACAACGGATTTGCCTGATTAGGAGATTACAAAAAATATACAGATGAAAACTGGTTCTTTGTATCCAATAGAAATACTGCACTCGTTCTTAATCTTGGGTCAGAAAGGCAACGGCAGTCAACCAAATATTTAGTTTGATCATTTACTTTGTTTGTTTCTATTATGGATACTTTTTATTGTACATTCTATACGTAACAGGCAGTCAGACACATAATACACAGACGATGCTGTCGCTAACTGCGAAAGATTGCATAAATCGGAAAGTTTTCAGTATAAAAATATGTTCTTTTCATTTTTTAAATAATTTCTTTAAATTTAAGGGGACATTTCATTGAGAAAAAGGGTGGGGGCTATGATTACAATATCTTAGAAGACAACAGCCACCCGCTCCATCATATCTACGTCAAGTCGTCGCAAAGTGTGCGACTTCTGTCAATCAAGACAAGAACCGAGCTGTACAAAAACGTTTTCGTTCCTTATTCGGTCAGATTATATCAACCACACACTCGTTGATCAGGAAACATTAAAATATGTATGTGTAGTTGGAGAATGAACTCTTTATGTTGTGTCCTATTTATGTGAATGTTTCTGCTGTATTGTCTATATATGAAAAAAGAGTCCTTTAAAACACAACAAATTTGCATAAGGATCAATAAAGCCGTCTTAGTCTTAGTCTTAGTCTTAGTCTTAGTCTTAGTCTTAGTCTTAGTCTTAGTCTTAGTCTTAGTCTTAGTCTTAGTCTTAGTCTTAGTCTTAGTCTTAGTCTTAGTCTTAGTCTTAGTCTTAGTCTTAGTCTTAGTCTTAGTCTTAGTCTTAGTCTTAGTCTTAGTCTTAGTCTTAGTCTTAGTCTTAGTCTTAGTCTTAGTCTTAGTCTTAGTCTTAGTCTTAGTCTTAGTCTTAGTCTTAGTCTTAGTCTTAGTCTTAGTCTTAGTCTTAGTCTTAGTCTTAGTCTTAGTCTTAGTCTTAGTCTTAGTCTTAGTCTTAGTCTTAGTCTTAGTCTTAGTCTTAGTCTTAGTCTTAGTCTTAGTCTTAGTCTTAGTCTTAGTCTTAGTCTTAGTCTTAGTCTTAGTCTTAGTCTTAGTCTTAGTCTTAGTCTTAGTCTTAGTCTTAGTCTTAGTCTTAGTCTTAGTCTTAGTCTTAGTCTTAGTCTTAGTCTTAGTCTTAGTCTTAGTCTTAGTCTTAGTCTTAGTCTTAGTCTTAGTCTTAGTCTTAGTCTTAGTCTTAGTCTTAGTCTTAGTCTTAGTCTTAGTCTTAGTCTTAGTCTTAGTCTTAGTCTTAGTCTTAGTCTTAGTCTTAGTCTTAGTCTTAGTCTTAGTCTTAGTCTTAGTCTTAGTCTTAGTCTTAGTCTTAGTCTTAGTCTTAGTCTTAGTCTTAGTCTTAGTCTTAGTCTTAGTCTTAGTCTTAGTCTTAGTCTTAGTCTTAGTCTTAGTCTTAGTCTTAGTCTTAGTCTTAGTCTTAGTCTTAGTCTTAGTCTTAGTCTTAGTCTTAGTCTTAGTCTTAGTCTTAGTCTTAGTCTTAGTCTTAGTCTTAGTCTTAGTCTTAGTCTTAGTCTTAGTCTTAGTCTTAGTCTTAGTCTTAGTCTTAGTCTTAGTCTTAGTCTTAGTCTTAGTCTTAGTCTTAGTCTTAGTCTTAGTCTTAGTCTTAGTCTTAGTCTTAGTCTTAGTCTTAGTCTTAGTCTTAGTCTTCCTCTAGTTCTATCACTTCCATGACATTTAATGGTTTGGTTTCTTGATTTCCGTCTTTCTTTATTCATAGTTTGGTCATTTTACCCAAAACAAAAGTCTTGATATATCTGAATTACCTTCTCCTTGAGCTCACTATTATGTATGCGCATTACAATGTGTTTCTATGCCAGTGATGGTAATTAAATCAAACTGTTTACCTTCCGAGAAGTGGTCACTGTCTGGCATGGTCTGGCCATGGTCATGTCCTCAGGGCGGCCCCACCAGGCGTGATCAGCGTTGCCGTCGCCGACCTGAACAGTCAGTGTGTGAGTAGAGGGGTTCCAGGCGTGAAGGAAGTAGTCCAAGGGCCACTTGATGGAGTCGTACATTTGATTCAGTTGGTTAGCTCGGACATAACCACTTTTGAATCTGAAAGAAGTTTTTTTAATCCATTGTAAATTATTTTTTTTTGGTTTAAAGATTAATTTAAATATAGCAGGGAGGGGTGGATATGTTTGTAACCTCATGTTGAAATAACACGTCCAACGCTGTACAGCGGGTTATAGCTATGAACCTGTGATGGGAATTTAATTGACCCTCAATCTGAAAAGGTTGTGCAGCACTGAAATAGAATCTAGGCTTACATATTAAAATTTGTTTTTCGTATGTTCTTCTATGTTTTCCTGTGGTTTTTTTCATATCATTAAAAGATTCTAATCTTATGTTTACAGTGTCTTTATTCAATTAGAACGAAGTTAGCCGATCCATATCAATGTACTGACTGAGTCTTCTAACCATTCTACCGAAAGTCATTGATAGTCCTATCAACTTACTGAATGAGTCCCCACAGTAGTAATGTAGTACTAGCTGACATGGGCAGTCCGAACTTGACGTGGTCACCGGCATCGTACCATCCTCCGACCACACAGTCGTGCAGGGCAGAGTCTCCTCTCCAATGAATGGGATTGTTGGCTGGAAGTTTACCTGACCTGTTTGAGACAATGAGACATTCAATCAATGAAACTTGTAGATATATCTCTTAAATCTCGTACACCACGAGCAACTATTGTACTCGCAGATCCTCACATTGTGGCGTTGTCTTCTTTGAAAGAATTAAAATAATCTCAATCAGACATTCATCTTGGCATATCTATTGTCTTTCAAACCAAAAGAGAGCCATATATAAAAATACAAAGTTACAAAATGACACATTTACAGAAAAAAGTTTTGTTTTTAAGTAAGATGTAAGAAAAAAATATTTCAGACATTTTGAGATCATGTGACGTGTCATGGGATATATACAGTGCTCGATTTACCGCCGGGGATGCCGGCGTTATCCCGGCACTGTGAGGCTCTATCCCCGGCTCTGCTTTAACTTTTATCATCCCCGCCGGGGATGGTATTTATCCCCGGCTCTGCAGAAAAAAAATGTTCATCCCCGGCTTTGGTTTTTTAAGTCGAATAAGTGCAATCACGAAATTTTTAGTTAAATGGAAAAATTTGGTACGTCCATCTACCGAATTAATCGAAATAAACGTTTGTAAAAATAATTCTTAGTGTTTCGTTTTCTTATATTCTTTGGTTTCAATTTTAAGTTCACTTTTCGTTTGTCACAAAGCGGAACAAACAAAGTTTCACAATTTTAAGAAAAAGTTTTTTCAAAGTTTGGTTGACAACATCTCCTTCCGTTTTGACAACAGCACACTTGTGTTGAAACATGCTGAAGTTTTATGTAAGAATAATTGGCCCAAAAAACACAGAAGAGTTAATGTTGTATGGAGATCGGGAAATTATGGAACTTTAAAAATTTTTGAGAATTGAAGCACGTCATACTTCAGCAATAGTGCACCAATTTCGCATGACAAAAGATGGTCATGATGCTGATGCAGAACTTAATGAATTGTACAAGAGATTAGATGTTCTGCCAATATCTACTGCTGATTGTGAGCGAGGATTCAGCACGATGAATTTAACTCACACATCTCTTCGGAATTCATTAGATGTTGAAACTATCAATCACTTGCTTTGTATTAAAATTAATGGTATGCCACTTCAACATTTTGATGCCAGGTTGTATGCCACAAAGTGGTTGAAAGACGGAAGGCATTCTGCTAGCGACCTACCTTCTGGCAAACCAACAGAAGAAGTAGTTATGGAACAGCGCCATAATTTGTTGAAATAGTTTTGGATTTTTAGCAAAAAATTGTTTAGAATTGATTAGACCAATTTCAAATATACAACATTAACGACAATAACATAAACAAAGTCATCAACAACAACATCATCAATAACATGAACAACAAACGCCATCAGCAACAACTACATCAACAACAATTTCATCTACAACATCAACTACTGCATCAACAACAACATCATCTTCTGCAGTACCACCAACAACAACACAAGCTACTAAAAACTGTAAATTCAACCATATATACAACAACATCAACGACAAAAACAATAACAATGTCATCAACAACAACATCATCAATAACATGAACAAACGCAACAACAACATCTACAACAATTTCATCTACAACATCAACTACTGCATCAACAACAACATCATCTACTGCATCAACATCAACAACAACATCTATTAGCTAAAAAATGAAAACAACACACTTTCCATTTAAAAGTAAATTCCATCTCAACAACAAGCTTTTTTTAAAAAAAAACAGTAAATTCAACCAAGATATTTGAAAAAATGAAACAAACAAATTAAAATTAAAATAAATTTCAACATTAGAACCTGTTGTATATCATTTGTTTTTAAGTGTTGTATTGTAAATTATTTGTTTTCGCTTGTTGTGTCATGTTATATTGTAGTAGCACTAGTAGTTGAAGTGTTAGTAATAATAATAGTAGTAGTGAGAGTAGCAGGATTAGTAGATGGGGTCAGATTGTTGCGAAACCGGGATATTCCCGGCACTGTGAGGCTCCATGCCCGGCTTTGCTTTAACGTTTACCATCCTTGCCGGGGATGGTATTTATCCCCGGCTCTGCAGAAAAATTATATATATATATATATATTTACATATAACTTTGATCAACGGTTTACAGAAGATCATGTAGTCAGCACAACGGCACAACCCTTTAACTTGTACACAAGACTGACAAGTAATTCTCAGCGTTAGAAATCACCACTGACATTTAAACATGTAGTACTTCATTTGGCAATATTTTTTTTAATGTACTTCTTTCAGACCTTAAAATCTATGTGCAATAACATGTAGAGCTCATCTGTTTATATGACCAACTTTTGACGAGGGTATCATGAGGCCAGCACCATGACCTTTTTCGTAAAAATACTATATTATTTTATTGTTATATTATAATGAAATACAAAAAGAATTTGATGGCAGTCGTCCTGTATATTTGTTAGCTGTCTTGCAAAGTCCGACCGTGGTTCGAAGCCCTAGCTATGTTTAATTCACCAAATTTACTTCGCCTTTTCCCTAAAAAATACTGTGCCGTACTGCTGCTATGTAACGTTGGAAGTCATATTTAGTAAATATTTGTTTAAGCCTTAGTCTTCCAGCTCACTGTTAGATAAGATGGAAAATGTCCTAAAATAAGTATTCCTTTGTGTGTACTTTTAATAGTCTTATATTATTGTTGTACTCAAGCAAACTTCGGTCTAAGTCTTAAATAGTAAAACTATCAGCACATACACAGTTTAACATGTGGTACTTTCGATAACCAGAGTTGGTGAACTTTGCATCCTATAGAACTTACCTTTGTGAGTCATAGAACAAAATGGACTTCTGCAAGGCCGCGCCGTAGTTTTTGGCCGCCTCGCTAAGACTCAGAAAGACAAAAAGACACAACAGCAAGACAAAGGAAGACATTCTTGTAAGGTTAATGAAATACTCAAAGTTATGTTCTACATAGTTAATTTATAGTCAGTTGTAGCAGTACACTTGTCCTTAATAGTTCAGAATATTTTTTTAAAGAAGTAGTAATGTCGGTCTTAGTACAAAGGCGAAACATTTTGTAAGGACTTCAAAGATAAGTCAACTGTTGCGCTAAGTACTGGACAAATACAAACTACAATATTGCGATGTTTAAAAACAGTAAGTAAAACAAAAAACTGACTAAAAACATGAATTTGGATGTTACACAGATTTCAAGACTAAAACAGATTTGCCAAGTATTATAAGACCATATAAAAGTAAAACACTGAAAAGAATCAAAGAGATCAAAGCATAGATTTCATCATACCAATCTCTTACACTAAACAAACAATAACATCACAAAGATGTGTGGTCAAAGAGGTTTGTACAAAAACAATTTGATGTTATACATTTTACGCATGTTCCTTTACAGTTGAAGATAATTTACTTCCTAATCCAAGTCTCCCGCAGGTCGACGGGGATGGCAGCGGGCAGGGTATGAACCCAGTATCATTAGAAGTCCAAACGAAAGTCCAGTGCACTTATCGCACGATCAGGCAGCCACCACGCGTCCTACTAATACATTGTGCTGATTTAAGACAACACGTACATTCCAATCAAAACATATTCAAATAGAGTCCAGTAGCATGCAGCCAGACAAGTAATAGAATCTTTTCCTATCTGGGGCAAGGAGATTTTTGCAAATGAAATTGTCTAGATCAATTATCTACATAGCAAACGGATACGACGTATAGATCGTCATGAATACAGTAGTAGCTGCAAGGCAACAAGTTGGGCAACAATGGGCATTCATAACGTGAAGCGATAGAACAGTTTATCTATTAAGACATCCTTAACACAAGCGATGAAGATGCATAAATAATTTGCACTGTCACACTGGCATAAAGAACATACTGTCACACTGTCATAAAGAACATGCATTCGCACTGTCATACAGAATATAGTCACGCTGTCATAAAGAACATACATTCGCGCTGTCATACAGAACATAGTCACGCTGTCACAAAGAACATACATTCGCACTGTCATACAGAACATAGTCACACTATCATAAAGAACATACATTCGCATTGTCATACAGAATATAGTCACACTATCATAAAAAACATACATTCGCACTGTCATACAGAATATAGTCGCGCTGTCATAAAGAACTTATCTTGGACATATCATAGAGAACATATCCAAACTGTGAAAAAGAATTTAAGGTCATACTATCATACAGAACATGCAGTCGCACTGTCATAGAGTACATGTTTAATGTTGAATGTTAAATGTTTAATGTTGAATGTTTATTGTTTGATAGTTATTTTTAAGTAGCCCAAATAATTTATTTGTAAAAAATTGTGGCTTACATAAAAAGTTATGCAAAATTGAATACAACATTAAAGATATTGACCTTTAACCAATGTTAATGTATGAACAAATGTAGGTTAAAGTTGAATGAAAACAAAATTCTATAGTCTCATTCAATGTCCTATAATCAAAGTTTACTACATGACTGTCTTTAAAGTAATAATAATTCTAAACTGTAAACTAAAAACATTTCTTTAATGTTTTGTTTCGTAAAATACTTAGTTGAATTGAATTAAAATTCAAAAGCCTTAACAAATACCAATACATTAAGAGAGAGATATAAATTTAGGGGGGGGGGGACTTTTTTTTTTAGTTAATATTCCTCCAGGTTCAGGTCAAGTTTGACTCCTCTGCAGGGAGGAAAAGTTCTTGACCTGCATGGTGACATACGTGCACTACGCACGACAGGAGGTTTCTGTCTTTTACAAGAGAGGATTTGAACCCCTCAATTCCGAACTCAAATGGAGTTTAATGATCATGATGATGATCTAGGGTTAGGGTTAAATCGGAATTTAAAAGTTTTAATCCCTGAGTGAAGTCATTTATAACAGCAAGAAACAAAATGTTTTATATTTATGTTTGTTGTGAATATTTGATTGATTTACTGTAGAAGTCGAAGATGAGCAACGCTATGTGAAATCCAAATGGAACAAAGACTCAGCAGCTGATTTATATTTGTATATTCGGAAATGTGTTTGTGAACTCAACCAGATGTATAATGAAGATAAGAGACTTTACAGCTTCAAGGTTATAGGCTATCTCCAGTTACTAAAGGTTCACTAAATAACAATTATGCGCGTGTTTTTTAAATTAACATATAGACAACTATAGGTTTAAAATTTGTGTAAATCATAACAGTACTTACAATTTATAACAAAACTTTATGCAAGCGTTTGACTTCTGAAGTTAGGTCAACCTGACATTCTGCTAAGATTATTGTTGCATGTGATTACACACAAGACTATTTGATGATTTCTGGTTTAAAGAGGCGAACTTTGAGTCTTTTTAAACATGGCCATCCACATGTAATAACACTTAGTATATGCCATATTGAGTTCTGCCCCCCCCCCTTTTTATTGGCACTCAATAGACTAGATAAACTTTGCATTGCTAAACAATATTTCAAAATTCAACATAGCGACATTGACAACACTTGTTTGACCTACTTGTTCACCTCAAACGAAAGATAGCTTCTAGAATCTAAATGTCCTTACATATAGTGAAACGACATTCCATTCTCTTGTTTCAAGAATAATAGTTCTTGTACCTGCTAAATACAAAGTGTATATAAACGTGGCATTCAGATTCCATTCTAACATTGACAAGTAAGTGAATCAAACAATGTTAAAAACTAGATGTGATTTAGAAATCACTTTGTTCTCGATACAGTCTCTGTTTTAACATTTGATGTTGTTCCTAATGATGTGTCATATTATAAGATAGAAGGGGGGGGGGATGACTGGGGGGAGGTATCATTGAATTATTTTAATTATTTCTCCTTTTGTTTTACAATGTGATGCTTCAACATGATTATCAATGTTAATATTTCAGACAAATTTAAACTAAATCTGTGCAATATTTCAAATGTCACTGATGGCGTTGCTATTGGCAGTGGTGACTGTCCTACTGCTATTAAGTCAAACAGATGCTGCCAAGGATTACGCCTCGGCCCTCGGAAAATCTATTTTGTTTTATGATGCACAAAGGTAAATAGCTCTACAGACACATTCTCGTAGTTACAAAGTGAGAACATTTGTAAAACAGCTATGTTTAGTTATTCATTTGTATACAATTAGTACTAGTAGTACTACACCCGTCGAATTATCCACAGTTTTTAAATTGTTCATTGTGACCATAGCATCTCCTTTTGTTTAAATTTCAATAAATGGGCCATATTTAAACACTCCATCTTACTTACTTTTGAGTCAGTGAATTGTTGCATCTGTTACGATGGAATGAAACGGCCGCTCTAGGTCTCTCTCTCTTTTTCTCTCTTTCTCTCTCTCTCTCTCTCTTTCTCTCTCTCTCTTTCTCTCTCTCTCTCTCTCTCTTTCTCTCTCTCTCTTTCTCTCCCTCTTTCTCTCTCTGGAACCCCGTTTGTTTTCTTAACCTGCGCATCGTAAATTTCCCCGACAAGAACTTTTGACTAGTCTTGCAAAGACTCGCTTTATAACGCAACGAAACCCCGACATATACACGCAGACATGCTTTAGTCCCATTTGAAAGGCTCTGTAATGCTTTCGAACACCATAAATCGTTAAAAATCAACTTAGGATGGAGTTAATACAATCTGTTTCATCTTTTAAGTAGATCATCCAGGGATTACTAGAGTTCTTCACTTCGTATATACTAAGAACTGTTCCTGTGAGAACGTCCGCAAAGCTGTTAATCAATGCAAAACTTGCGCTGAACTGAAGCATAGATTCTTTACACAGTTTTTAAGCACCCTTATCAAGGCTACCCAACCATTTCAGAGAGTAAGCATTGATTTTATGGGGACACTCCCATCTGCTACTCACAATAAATATTTATTAACAATGATGGACGAGTACTCACGCTTCCCTTACGCATACCCATGTCCCGCTATGTCCTTCCCTACTGTCATAAAGTGTTTGGATCAGCTGTTGTCCAGAGTACGTCCATCCTGACAGAGGTACGTCCTTTATGTCGAAGGAGGTGCAAGCCTTTCTGCACGAGAATATACAGAACCATCATACCCCACTGGGCACTCAGGAACTCATAACTCGGAAGCCGTAGAACACTGTATTAAACAGTGATACAACGTAATAGAGAGAAGAACCAGACCGAACTACAGAGTCCATTATTGTGTATCTATTGTACTACTTATATTGACTACAAAAACTAGTGCTGTTTATCAATCGTACGACTGATACTAGTGTTTTTGTTTACTTGTTACATTATTTGCTATTGTTTACAACAGAAACTAATATTTGTTGATACTATTTGTTTATCTATTGTACTACAGATACTAGTATTAATATTTATTTATACTACCCCTATTATATTACATTGCTGCTATTTTAATCCTAGGTGGGGTGAGTGTGGTGAACTAGTTCATACTTGTCTATGTTTGTGTAACGTAGTGAGAATATGTTCACAACATTGATTTGGTGTTTTACCAAGTCTCTTTCCTCAGTTCATGTGTCACTGTAGTTTTATAACGCCTTGATTTAGGTTCTCTACAGTGTCACTTTGATTCTTATTACATTTTTATATTTAACTCTAGTATCTACAGACACATTTTCAACATCCCCACCCATACAATACTTAAACCAAAATGCACGTCGTTGTGCGATATGACTAAAGTCAATCAAAATTCCTTGTTGTTGGTCAACATTTAGTTTCTTTGTGTTGGTCTCTAGGTCCGGCAAACTGCCCAGTAACAACCCGATCTCTTGGAGAGGTGACTCGGCCCTAGGTGACTGTGTGGTGGGAGGATGGTACGACGCTGGTGACCATGTCAAATTTGGACTTCCGGCCTCAGCAGCTGCCACTGTACTTCTTTGGTCATTGAATCGGTAAGTTAACGATGATCTTAGTAGTAGAAAGACCATTTAGAATGGAGATACAATGCCTGGGATGAAAGGTGCAGCTGGAACGTTGTCACCTACAGAATAGTCCGGCTCCACTCTCATTATGGATTCAACAGGCCTCTAGAGACTGTAAAGCCGCTTGCACTTTGCACGGTTTCGACTGCACCTTAAAAATCCATTCGGCAGAAGATGTGGAGAATTCACCTAAACCCTTTATGATAAAGTGATCGTTCCTTTTGGCGTTTTAAAACAGCCGAGTCTTGCTGTACGGCACCTTAGACTGTTGAACTAAGCAGTGAGTAAATACATGGTAATTAAATACATGGTGACTTAATACATGGTGACTAAATGTGAAAGCTACAATTGAATTGTTGTTAAAATGCCAGTTAATTGCATTTGCCCATTTCAAAATGGGTAAAAAGGCTTTGCTTAGCTCTAATTGGTTATTTTATATGGCACAGAGTTTTGGAGAGTGAAAGCGATCACCCAGATACTCCCTTATTTCTTCCTCCACCCTTTTCCAACTGGTCCAGACAAGTGATGGTCTCACAGTGTTTTGAGAAAGCTATAATCATGAAATTGCGCTAAACAAAAACAATTGGTATAAATATTTATTATCGCACATATTTATTATTGAGTGTAGATCTATTATAAAATTATTTACATGAATGATCCAAACTAATTGATACGCTGAATATTTGCTTTGTTGCTTTTTTTTTTAATTTATTTTTTATGTTGTTCTTGTTTTAAAGTTTTGTTGGTTTTCTTTGGCCTGTTTCTTCTATTGAATGGATTTTATTTTATGGCAAGATTTAAAGATGGCTACCAGACGGCCAACCAACTGGACCAGATGTACGATATGATCAAGTGGGGGCTGGATTACTTCCTCAACTCCTGGGACCCTGTCAAGAAAGAATTCGTAGTGCAGGTTGGGGACGGTACCCTTGACCACGGCTTTTGGGGTCGTCCTGAGGACATGACCATGGCCAGACCATGCCTGAAGGTCAACACTTCTTACCCGGTATGATCTAATTGTGTCTGTGTTTGTATACATTTGAAATTGTGTCTGTGTTTGTATACATTTGAAATTGTGTATGTGTTTGTATACATTTGAAATTGTGCCTGTGTTTGTATACATTTGAAATTGTGTCTGTGTTTGTATGCATTTGAAATTGTGTCTGTGTTTGTATACATTTGAAATTGTGTCTGTGTTTGTATACATTTGAAATTGTGTCTGTGTTTGTATACATTTGAAATTGTGTCTTCTTTCTTTCTGTGCTTCTATTACAGTAGTTTCTGTTGATTTCAAACGTATGACTGTGGATGTGTATCAAAAATAGTTAGTCAAAAGAGAAGTGACACAAGGAAGGGACGCCCATCCCAAGCGTACAATCCAAACACTGAGCTTCATTAAGAATTCATCTTACATGTTGGAAGAAAGAATCCGCTAGATCCAATTATGAAAACCAGACGTCTACGAGATTCCCAAGTTTCGTCACCACTGTGTTTACGTGCAGCAAATAATTAAAATCCGTTTTTTTTATTATTTAAATATACACTTCGCCTAATGGTCTTAAAAATTTTTGTCCTTGCACTTATTTTAACCTTAAAAGTCGTGCTTACAGTCTTGGAGCAACAACACCAAATGTCCATGGACAGGAAATATCTATTTTATACCTACTCTCCTGAGTTGTCATATTTTGGATAAAAAAAGAAATAAACACTCCCTTCGCATGGAGTATGATATTGCTCTTAATAAAGTTTTAGACTGTTTGCTTTGGTACAGTTTATATGTCAGCATCATAAAAGCTCTTTGATAAATGATGCTAAATAAAATGAGAAAGTTCAACTTTTTTAATGAGTGATTAACAAGAGTGTAATCAACAATTAGACCTTTTATCCTTTTATAATATGCGCTTAAACAAAGATTTCATTTCGAACTAACGCCAACGTTGTCCAATAGGGAAGTGATATAGCCGGTGGAACCGCTGCTGCCTTGGCTGCTGGTGCCATAGCTTTCAAAGCCAAGGGTGATAACGGCTACAGTAATACCTTGTTGACTGCTGCCGAGAGTCTTTATTCTTTTGCTAAAACTTACAGGTAAGATTAAATAATAGCACAATATTATGAAAGAATGTTTAAGGCTTATTGAAAGATTAAAGCTAGAACAAACTATAATGTGTCTTCTTTTTGGTTCATTAAATTTCATATTAGTTGCTTTATCTGCTATATCGTCATTAAACTATAACATTTAAGCAGTGGCGTAGCTAGAGTATATGATGCCTGGTGCGGTACCTCATCTTGATGCCCCCCCCCAAAAAAAAACCCAACAACTAACTAATTAATAACATTGCAAAACCTTACTTTTTTTCATAATAATATGTATTCATTTATCAAATATTGTTAATTCTTTCATGACCTTTCATGACGGCAGCATTATCATATCCTTGACCCCTGCAGTCCATTATGTCTAAGCCATCCAAACGCAATGTCTCTAGAATCATCTCAGCGATTCCAGCTGCATGCGTGTCCTTTGTGTCGATGAAGTCAACAAAAGACTCACGAACCTGCACCCCGTCATTCTCCATGACAACTTACCGTAAAATTTTGGAAATTTGTTTCAGCTTTGAGATGTCAGGTGTACTGTCAAAAATAATAGAGAAATATTTGGCTTGTTTTACTTGCTGTATGATTTGTTTTTTAGCGTGATCCCCCAATATTGTAATAAATTCATTTTGTATTTGTGGAGACATGTATGTATTCGGTCTGGAACAAAGCTTAGTTCGAAGCACATGCTCCCTCAAGAGTGGATCGTACTTTGATAGTAATTTTACTAACTCTCCAGGTTTTCGTCTCTTGTATAATCAAATCTTGGGCCTTGTTGTCAATATTGTTCCCTACTCTCAGGCGAACTTCAAGTTCCGTCCAAGCAAGCGATGACTGAATGTGAGCTCTGTTGGTCTCATGTTTTTCTATTTTCGGGGATAACCTCAACCACTCATTGAATCCATCTTTGGATTTAAATGAAGATTTGGTACTTGATCTTGTTGAGAAGAGTGTGCAGGGGAAGCAAAATAATGATTTCTTTTTTTTTTTTGGCGAATAACACATCCACTTTCTAAGAACTTTCTCGCCGTTTGACATTTGCCGGAAAAAACAAGCCTTTGAAAGCTTTCTAGCCTTACCTTTTGCTGATTCTTGATGACTATACGCCTCTCTGAATTGACTGTCCATACGCTGAACTGTTTCAGATTCTTGAGTGACAAGGTGTATGCGAATATTATCTGTGATGACATCAGGCAAATCTCCAATGTCGTTCAGTCTAGAGTTTATTTCTGAATAGTTTACACTGTCTGATGGTTCAGCTTCTGCAGTATGAATTTTTGAAGACATGCTTGTGTGCTGTCCTTTAGTCTCTAGAACCTGCGGTATTGAAGTATTTTCTTCTTTTCACGATGTCGGCCTCATTATTTTTTTCTGGATTCAATGATAACCGTCTCATCTTGCTTTGTTGCTTTTAATTGTTCAGTTAATTCATACCCATTAACAGCTCGCTTATAGTCGGTGAACTCTGGCAATGATGTGACTTGAAATTGTCTCGATGCTTCTTTAGACTTTAGAAATTTAAGAAACGCACCTCACTGCGGTCAAAGAAACTGCTTTATGCGGATGACATTGTCCTCTGGTCAACCGGCAAGAAAGCCGACCAAATACAGGCGGCATTTCAAGCAGACCTCAAAACCATCTCCTCGTATTGCGACAAATGACAGATTCAGATAAACATTGCCAAAACAACCTGGTCCCTGTTCAGCCTAGGGATCGACATTCTTAAGGCTCTATTCGAGCTTCAACTCGGAGGGCTGCGACTCCAACGTGAAAACACGCCAAATATCTAGGGGTAACCCTGAATAGAAAGTTTTCAATGATCCAGCACGTCCAGGAAGTTGAAAGAAAAGCCTCGGAGAAGTTAGCGTTACTAAGAAAGCAGGCCAGCAGAAAGTGGGGTGCCAAAGCTTACATGCTACGCTCATTGTACCTAGGGGCGGTCAGATCACAAATAAAGTACATTATCTTGCCCCGCACACCCATGGCTCTTAACTTAAGATAGAGGCCTTGCTTCCACACACGGTCGTAAGCCTGTTTTAGGTCTATGAACACTGCATATGTGCTCTCGGACCTCTGAAACCCGTCGGCCAACTCCTGTGCGAATGTTGTGTCCTGGTCGATCGGACTCAAGCCTGCCCTAAAGCCGGCCTGCTCTGGCGCCAGGATACCGGCACACTCAAAGGACCAAACTAGCCGCTCGTTAACCATTCGCTCAGCGACTTTGCCAAGAGTTGAGGTTAGTGAAATGGGTCTGTAGGACTCCACGTTAGTCGCGTCTTTTCCCTTCTTAAGGACTGGCACAATGATAGCACTCTTCCAGGCCCCGGGCAGTCTGGACTCTGCCCAGGTTCGATTCATAAACTCCAGGAGTTTACCTCTTGCAATGCCCCCAAGGTGTTTTACCATCTCGGGGGTAACCTTATCTGGCCCCGGAGCCTTTCGTTTCTTACACTTAGCTATTGCTCTATCCAGCTCAGCACGACAGAAGGGCGCGTTGCACGTTGCTTGGCTTTCAGGCTCATCTGGCTCCCTCTCGAGTCTTTTACGTTCTTTTTTGAGGGCTTTGGACGTGACTGACTTCTTTTCGGGCTTGCTGATTTTAGCAAAATGTCGATTCAACAAGCCGGCCATTTTGGTTACCGTTGAGACCGGCCCTCTGGGTGACAATAGAGGGGTTTACACCATCATGTTCTTGCGCCATGCCCACGGATACCTAGCTACTCCACTATTTGAAGTTTTAAATATCTAAAACGAACAAGGTGTTCTACAGCGCCACATACACCCTCTGTAAATACATTATCTTAATGTAACGAACAGAATTAGAGGTGCCACTAGTTTCCCCACTTGTATTTGTCTGTAGGGGTCTCTTCACTGGATCACATGGCTTCTATGATTCAGACGATGACCGGGATGAACTCTGTGAGGCTAGCATCTGGCTCTACAGGGCTACACAGAATGGTCAATATTTGGAAGACGCTAAAACGTTTGTTGACTTGACTCAGGCATGGGATCTCAGCTGGTTAAGTAAAAAACGTAAGTGTTTACACACACACACACACACACACTCACACACACTCACACACACACACACACACACACTCATATAGTCTATTCTTACCGTTGTATTATTTATTTATTTTGGACAACGCGAACGTTAAAACAAACCAGCTGCAAGAAGAGGTCCGTATTATTGTTTAAAAATCTCCTATATTTATATTATAATCTTTCTATTTCTTGATTTGGCGTTGTTACAAAGCTTATATTATCTTTCTCGGTCTGTCTGGTCCAATGTTTATACACGTTAGTTCTCCCACACCCAATCTCGGATCAAGCTAAAATTTACCAAAATTATTTATTTTACCTGACAACGCAAGAATCAATAAAAGAAATCAACAAATTAGTTAATTAACAAAAGAAAGAAAGAGTACTTGTCTGAAGCGGTGGTATAACATGAGTTAGTCCCATGTGTAGGTCGTCGTTTGAGTCTGAGTGAATATCAAAACTAGGACGAGACAAGAGATAACTTTAGTCATAAGCTTCCCATTAGCATTGTGGTTAATGTGTACACGCTTGACAAGCCTGACAAGCCTGAGAAGGCTTTGAGTCATTGAGTTTCTTATTTTAAAGTTGTTTTTTTTAGACTTTTTCTTGTTTTATATTCTTCTCTCACCAACTCAAATGTGACGTCTGCTGCTCACACTAGCTGTACTAGAGTTTGGTGTTTCTTGATTTTCTACGTTTTGGACGTTCCTTTAGAAATGAAAATAAATACTCTTTAGCGGACACGATTCCAACTTAGGACTTTCATTAATCATTAATACTCTTTAGTGGAGGTGATTGCATCTTAGGACTTCTATTACTCCACACGACCAGGCAACTTCTTACTGCAACTATTCTAAAGCATTATTCATCCCTTTTTAGATTTGCCTCTTTAAGTGCTACCACCTGGGAGGAGGCATTAATTAATTTATTTAATATACAACTTCTGCGCTAAGTGTATTAAAATAGTTTCGTCTCTGCTGGGGGGGGGTGATTTTAAAGCCTCAAATATAATTTATTTACCGTTATTATTTCCCCTACTTCACAATAGTATTATTAGTCTGCAAAAGAGTTTAAAGCTCAGCAGCAAAAAGTTGGCTAGAAGAAGAACATGTCCCCAAAAATACAAAACGAATTTATTATAATATTTGTGATCACGAAAACAAAAGTCGTTCAGAAAGTTTTAAAAGTCAAATATATCTCGATTAGTTCCGACACTACTCTTAACGACTTCTAGCTGGATCAAATTGTATGATACACTGTCATGCAGAACCTCAAAGACGTATTGGCCACAAAAAATTGCCAGGGGAAAAAAGATGAAGATATATTTTCTATCAACATAAAGAAAGTGCTTCTGATGAAAATATCTTCCTTGGACAGTATTGTTCATGAAATAACCCATAAGAACAACGTCACGATATGGCTGATAAATATAAGTTTATTCGCTTTAATTGAATCCTCAGATGGAAATCAATCTCGATGGTTTTCCTAGCGAAATAGACAAAAACGAATTTTTGTCTGGGGGGCTTTAGGTATTTAGGATTCATTACTTTGGCAATTTCATCTATTGACCAAGACCTAAAAAAAAAAATGATTTCAATAAAATTATCGATAGTTTGCCGGCAACAAAGCACGTGAGATTCACTTGTTTACCTTTTTGTAAAATCGATTCTTTGCAAAATAGCAAGGCTTAAATATGACTTATTATTTAGAAATCAGAAACTTTTCGCTGTTTCATAACTTTTTTTTTTTAGTTGGGGGAGGGGGGATATCATGAGGAACTGCCGAACAGGGCTTTAAATACCCTAGCTACGCCACTGCATTTAGCCATATATGTGAATATTGAATAATTAATTTATGTATTTGTATCAAACAGAATAATTAATTGCCACTAATTTATTGACTAATCGGTTACTTTTTTTTTATTAATTCCTATCTTGTCTTTGACAATAAATGATTGTACGGAGTTTCAACTTGATCCTTCAACGGATGTGGAAGAAATAATGTTGACACACCTTTTTACCAAGCAGAGCAAGTTGATATAAGCTGGCCCTGGATGTATTATGAAATTTTGAAAGACTGCATTAGTCAAATGTCCAGCCCTATATCCTAACTAGCTTTTAAATCAACATGATTCTGTGTCCATGCAGCCTCCTGTCAGTTGTACCTGTTCGAAGAGACCCAGTCCAACCAGTACAAAACTGCTATCCAGAACTATTTCAACAGCTGGCTTCCTGGGGGTACCGTCACTTACACACCATGCGGTCTGGCCTGGAGAAGCAAGTGGGGCTCTAACAGGTGATAGTGATAGACAAATATGTTTGAGTTGTATAACTTTTTATTGAACTAATTAATCCGGTGACACATTATCTAAGCGTTTATTATTATTTCTGCAATTAAAACCAATCCTATTTAGAAAATTAAATACCTTATTTCACAAACTGGAATCGTACAATAAAAAAGCAGATAGGATACTTCGTGTCTAAACAAACTCTGCATTGACAATAAAAGACTTCAAATAATGAGAAATAAACAATGGATCCTATCTCGTCACTTTACTTCTTTTTAAAATCTGCAATTTCAGAAAACTTCTAGAAAATTGTGATTTTCGCTACAGTGCTTTTAAGCTCTTTGCGGACTAAAATAAGTTATTATTTAGCTCTTCCATATGCAAGTAAATATATTTTGGAAACATAATTTGAACAAACCATTTTGTTCTCATTTTGTTCGCCTTGACACGTGACTACGGGGAACATATTTTTGCAGTAATCTTGTACAATTATAATGCATGTCAAAACTTTGATTGCATTTCATCTTAAATGTCATTGAATCAAACCCATTTCAATTATACTTTTGTAGGCATGACAATTACATATGATATTTAATGTCTCTTTGTTTTCACTGTCCCCGCCAGAACTTATCATGGATGCTAGCTAGTTTATTTCTTCCCTACTAAGCAATAGAGTAAGATACATGTTTAGATGATTCCTTATCAAAATAACTCTTTTTCTATTATAAATTTAGAGAAGCTGCCAACACTGCCTTTTTAGCGCTAGCTGCTGCTGAGTCTGGTATTTTCCCAGATAGACTGAGGAAGTGGGCCGTGGAGCAGATCAACTTTATCCTTGGCGACAACAACCACGACGGCGGCTGCTTCAGCTATCAGATTGGCTACGGAACAAAGTACCCTACACACCCTCACCACCGAGGCGCCTCTTGCCCTAACAGACCGGCTCCTTGTGGCTTTGAAAATCTCCATGCTACTACACCTAGCCCCCAAGTTCTCGTTGGCGCCATTGTTGGGGGTCCAGAAGCGGATGACACATATGCAGACAATAGAGAGGACTATGTTCTGAATGAGGTAGCACTAGACTATAATGCAGGGTTCCAAGGTGCTCTTGCTGGCATTGTTCATCTTCAGGCTAAAAATATTTTGCCAGCAACAAATAACAAATGTCCATGTACAAATTAAATAAATAAATGCTTATTTTCAAATTGTTTTATATCGAGTGTTTTGAATCAGTCTAGGTATTATCTAATAATATAAACAATGCGTTTTGACACAAACGAAGTGAAATCAATAATCGTACAGTTGTTCAGCTGACATGAATATTAAAACATTATAAATTACCCATTTTGTCACATGTTTCACTTCGAATTCATGCAAAGAAATAATAAACTCAATTGGAAGCCTAATTTACAAATAGAATCTATATTCTATATACTGTTAAGCGAGCATATATATATATATATATATATATATATATATATATATATATATATATATATATATATATATATATATATATATATATATATATATAGTGATGGGAACTAAACTAACTTTTAAAAATTAAAAGTTAAACTAAAACTAGTTTTTAACTAAAAGAAAGTAGTTCAACTGCTTATCATGAATTTCAAAAGATAGTTAAACTAAACTAAAGAAAGTTAATTAAATTATAACAAACTTTTTTTTTGGGGGGGTGAGGGGCGGGGTTGAACTAGACCTATAAGCCTATAGATATAATCATCCTACTGTATGCCTACGGTTCAATCTTCTTATTATAACATTCTAGAAATATTTATCTATAATAAAATCAGTATTAAGGAATATGTTTCTTACATAAACGTTAATGCACAATAAAATAAAATGTCTCAATAAATATGTGTGCTTGTATTTTTGCCTTGAATTAAAACCTTTAGAAAAGAATGGTACTCTTTTTAAAAAAAAAATTATATTAACTTATTATATAACAGAAAATCTTACTTATACTTGTAAAGTTTTAAATCTCATTAAATAACATATATTTAGAATTTCAAATTTAGATCTAGTACCCAAAGAAATAGAAACGAAATCGTTGGAGTTTTTAAAACATATGACCTGTAGAACTATTTGATAGTGTAAAATACATGCTTGACTAACCATGCCGATGTGCTATTTTTTTGTCTGACCACTAAAAATACAACTAACACTATTGCATAACCGTTACACACACAAGGGAAAAACAAACTGGGTGATCTTGTCATTATGGACTGCACACTCAGTACACTATATAGACCTACACGCGTACGTCTATCTGGCCAGGTCGTTAAAATCAGTCGGACACAATGTCTATTTACTTTCTGGGCAGGGAGGGTGTATAACTATTTTAGTGTAAAGATATAGTCTTAAGACTATAAAATGGTGTACTTGATGTTCCTGCAGTTACAAAAATATTGTTCGCCGCAAATGAATTGATTAAAACCACTAAATATTGACCTAACTCACCAATCAGATTCCCACTATAAACATAAGTTAAACACCTCCACGTGGCTCACAAAAAAATTCGGAACAACCTCATTCATAATAGCCTACTGCTACTTTCAAGTGCAATTATTTACTCCCATAACTTCTATCAGGATCTTACTTTACAATCTTCAAATGCAGACTGTCTAAATAGTTGTTAACTGCATCATTTTTTTTTTATAATCAAAGTTATTGATATCACATGACCAGAAAACAGGGAGTGCGTTTCAACCCTGACCACATGTTGAAAAGTTTTACAAATTTTAATTAAACGTTTTAGTTTGTAACTAAAAAAAATTAATTAAACAACGATTTTAACTAAACTCTTTTTTTTTCTAGTTAAACAATGAGCTTAACTAATTTTTTTTAGTTAAACTAAAAGTTTCTAACTTTTTAGTTAACTTTTGCCCATCACTATATATATATATATATATATATATATATATATATATATATATATATATATATCCTCCTTCGTTATCGAAGATAACACATTTCTCATTTCCTATGGACTCGAAGTCCAATCCTCGCTTTAAAAGGCGGCCGTATACTTGGCATGGGTAGGTTAGGTCAGTTGTAGATAGGCCTGCTTCTTCTTTCAGCTTTTTGTTGGTTCGGCGCTCTTTCGCCCTGGCCACTCTTCTTGCTTCAAATCTTGAGACTCCGAGATTTTCTTTTCGCCGTCTGCTTCTGCCCTCTGCAGCGGATTTTCTTTTGGTCTCAAATGTGTATCCCGCGGCCTTTGTATAGAGGAACTTCTTATGGTCCGACAGTTACGCTGGGCAGAGCACGTATCCTGTATGGGAGACGAATGTATGCCAAAGGCAGTCTTTTTTGGTGAGCTAAGAATTGGTCGACGTAATAGAGGTGCCCCACCGAAACGCTTTAAAGTCCAGCTTGGTCGACAGCTTGCCTTAGATGACATAGAAGAGAGCACCTGGTTGCATGCGGCCTCAGAACGAGACAGCTGGAGGTCACCAGCAAAATAAAAGCTATCTACACCGATCTATGCAATTAAAGGGTAAAAGGTTGTCGGCGTAACAAAACTAATGGAATGATTTAAGTCGAGATTTGCGTCACTTGATGTTTCGTACTAAAGCCATAATGAATAAACAAAATCCATATTTAAATGTACGTAACCATCTGAGAAGTTACACTGCAAAGAATTTCTTCCAAGCCAATAATAGTACAATAGTTTTACGCAAAAGATGCAATGTAATACTACACAACGCGAGCTGTGGTTAGTCT
This sequence comes from Biomphalaria sudanica, assembly GCA_036873155.1. Lineage (NCBI taxonomy): Eukaryota > Metazoa > Mollusca > Gastropoda > Planorbidae > Biomphalaria > Biomphalaria sudanica. The sequence goes on along the minus strand of JAZGLO010002325.1, from coordinate 4,237,291 downwards.
AGACTGTAGGAGGACTTAAGAGACTTTATATTTAATCGCCATGAACTAACGGAACATAATATGAACTTTTTACACGAACGTTCATTTTCGTAGTTATAAAAATATTTCCAAAATGACTTCGGGTATATAACCTTATGAAATTCTTTAACCGAGCGAGACTCGGCCACCTGGTAATATATATATATAATTCGCTTCGTAGACCAATCATGCGGGACGCCATGAAAAAGTCAAGGAAAGATAACTCTTTTATTTCTGCAAGTTGGACTAGAGTTACCGCACGTAACGAATATATATATATTACACAAGTCAATATCTCGTGTCATTAAAATAGTTGCATGTTTTTTTCTGCAGCTTTGTTTTTATATTGCCCCTTCGTTTCCTAACCATGGCCACTGCTTCACAGATATATCGTGGAGTCAACAGGTCTTTCAATGTAGTCGAAATTCATGCATCAGGTAACTGTTTATTTCTATCAGTCTTCGTATTTCTGGGAAAATGTCATCGACGAAACTGTTGCTCTCTAACTTCGCAAGATGGCTGTAAGCTTTGTTTGCGAACATTGGGATAACTATGGCGACGCCCTGTCCGTTGTTCTTACTCAAGAAAACACAGTCATATGCTGCATACATGAATACTTTCGTCGTTTATGGTGTCGAGGCTGAAATTGTGGCGATGTTTCAAAAACTTCTAGCTTTACTATCACTATTCACCTCCGAGAACGTCCACATGACCCTCCTGGAGTTTACAATCTGAGTCAACGTCTCTCCATGTCCCTGCTATTGAGCGGTCCTTTGGATCACATGACCATTGGGAAGCGGCGTATGCTGCACTGCGGGTCCACTAGTTGTTAAAATGTCTGCTAGAGATAGACGATGCCTTATACTATATAGAGCAGGTCAATTGAGTGACTTGACCCACTTCCAGACCTAACAGATAAATACAACGCATATTCAGGACACCTCTTATCATAGAAATGGCAGGTATTGTTGAACACACAAAAAGAGAAGTAAAGTACGTCCTACTCGTGTCCTTGTTAATCTAATTGTACATGTTCATTTAGAGTTGTTTTAGAGTTGTACACTCTTGTTCATTTAGAGTTGTTTTAGAGTTGTACACTCTTGTTCATTTAGAGTTGTTTTAGAGTTGTACACTCTTGTTCATTTAAACTCTAATGGCGCTAGGAAACAAAACATTCTACAAACTTGTACAGTTAAATAAGAAATGTGTCTTTTATTTTCCTAACAGTCTAGGGCGATTTAGAAAGCTGGAAGATTGAAAGATTGACTTTCTTGAATTTCTGAATGTACTCTTAAAACTACATTTAATCCATTTCCAAGTTGTATAATAAAAATATAGCTATGTGAAGACATTGCCATCATTATCATAAAAACAAATTATCTGTAAAGATTGGATGCGTGTTTTGTTAGTCCGAGACGAACCCTTGTAGTAAGTAACTTTTAGACTGATGAGCTATAAAGGATAAAGTGGAGAACGTCTCATCAACATTTATCAATTCACATATTACACACACACACACGTCTCATTGAAAGGCAACTTGAACAGCTTTCTTAGCGTCATTGAAAACTTAACTAATTGTTATTGATTGTGTTCATGAATTAATTAGTATATAATTTTTTATGACAGTGTCTGCTGCTGTCTACGTAAAAATATGATCACAACAGAGCTGCTCTCCCCGCTAATCCTTCCTCAGTTGAGCTCACCTGGCTTCAAAAAGACCCGTGTCATGTGATCACCTCCAAGTGAGATAAGTCCCACACCCTCTGTCTGTTTTTTTTTTCTTCTTATGTTCTGGCCTTCCAAAAATATCTCCTATTTTAATTGGGGATTTACACACTAAAAGTTCATCCCAGTAATCTGTTCTTTGTTTACACTTTGATTTGTGAGATCTCGTTGACGTTTTTCAACAATTATTTGCAGAAGAAGAGAACAAGAGAAGAAGAGAAGGCGATAAGAGGAAAGCTGTTGACGATGGAGGAAACAAGCAAAACAAAAGAAAATTTTACAAAATATTGGAGAGATGTTTAACAACAGGATGCGCGGGGGCTTCTGAATCTGTAAGTCCACTCAGATGTAATGGGTACCTGACATTCGTTGGAAAAAGTAAAGTCGGATGGTCATTGTGCTGGTCACATGAAACCCTCGTAAACCGTAGGCCACAGAAACAGGCAACCTTTACATTTTCTGCACGTTAGATCAATAGGTCTGAAAGGGGAACTTTACTTTAAATAAACAGGCATAAAAATCTCAACTAAATAATGACAATTATTTTGAGTTACAAGATACAACATTCAATTCTACACTAGGAAAAATGCAAATAAATGATTAAATGGTTTATTAAAATACATCGCTTATCAATATTGCCGTTATTTTGTGGGTTTTTGTACACCAGATATCTAACACATAGATACAGCTTTGTAAAAATGAGTTTTTTTTTTAAGAACAATTGTTTGTTTCTAATTTAATGCCTACTCAATTTCACTTATTAAAACAAAATGTCATTGAAAGTAAAGTATATGATAAGGTATTCCTCCATCCTGATGTAGACCAAGGTCTAGGTGTACACAGATAGTCAAACCTAGTTCTTCACCTGTACATTTATTGTTCTAATCTTTTAACTTCAGCCTTTAAAAATATAAGGAAAAAATTGTCTTTAAACTTTATTTCACATTTGTAGCTTATATAAACTTTATTTCTTTACAACTAAACAAATTTGTAATCAGAATAGCGAAAGTATTTGAACTAGGTATTTCTAGCTGAGTATTCATCTAACATACCGAAAATACTTATAGATAATATATATCTTTTATATCTTGGTTAATCTCAACGTTTTAACTAATTGTTGATTCACTTTATGCCTCTTGCAGATAACTACCAGGCCATTTTTCAATTGGATAAAAAAAAGTTTTACAAATGACACTTAAAGTACTGACATTGGCAGTGGTGCTTGCCCAAGTATTACTCAGTCAAACAGACGCTGCCAAGGATTATGCCTCTGCTCTTGCTAAATCTATTTTATTTTATGATGCACAAAGGTAAGTTTTTACATTATAAATTTATGTTTTATATGTGTTTGATTTTTATTCTTATTTCTTAATGTGAATAAACCAAAACTCTTTTAAATTCTAAGGAGAATTTTTTTTTTCATTTTAACTAAATGAGCCAATAAAGAAAAAATAATGATAAATAAAATTACGAACTACTTTTATATAGAGTCTATTTCATTCTTATAGCAGGCCTAGTGCGATATTGTTTGTTGTTTTTTTGTTTGTTTTGATTTGTTTTGTTGTTTGTTTGTTTTTTGCATCTCAACCACACATCCCCCGAGAAAAGACTGTTATTAGTATATTAGGTCACTTTATAAATGCAAGACTGAAGTGAATGGTGTCGATTGAATAATGTTGTTGTACCTTGTAACAGTGTAATGTCACTATTATCTGTAGGTCTGGCAAACTACCCGGTAGCAATCCCATTCATTGGAGAGGTGACTCGGCCCTGAACGACTGTGTGGTAGGTGGATGGTACGATGCTGGTGACCACGTCAAGTTTGGACTCCCAGCTTCAGCAGCAACCACCGTGCTACTGTGGTCATTAAATCGGTAAGGAGTTTTAGAATGTTCAATTACTGTTCAACTTCATTGCGATGTGCGCTCTTAGATTGACAAGTTTGCATAACCTTTTTCTATGAATCATTGAATATAATGAGGCAATGATTGTGGAAATATCAGATTTTGAGGAATAACAATAGGACTATGTATGTCAAGTTAAAAAAATTACTTTAGCTGGATGTATGTATGCAGTCCTAAGTGTTCTTTATAAAAATTAATATTTTCTCAGCCTTCATTCTAAATAAACAAGACATCGATGTAATAAGACATCACACTCAACTGACAGAAACATCTAGAATCTAGACATCACACTCAACTGACAGAATCATCTAGAATCTAGACATCTCACTCAACTGACAGAATCATCTAGAATCTAGACATCACACTCAACTGACAGAATCATCTAGACTCTAGACATCACACTCAACTGACAGAATCATCTAGAATCTAGACATCACACTCAACTGACAGAATCATCTAGAATCTAGACATCACACTCAACTGACAGAATCATCTAGAATCTAGACATCACACTCAACTGACAGAATCATCTAGAATCTAGACATCACACTCAACTGACAGAATCATCTAGAATCTAGACATCACACTCAACTGACAGAATCATCTAGAATCTAGACATCACACTCAACTGACAGAATCATCTAAAATCTAGACATCACACTCAACTGACAGAATCATCTAGAATCTAGACATCACACTCAACTGACAGAATCATCTAGAATCTAGACATCACACTCAACTGACAGAATCATCTAAAATCTAGGCACAAGATGAATTACAAGAGTTCTACAAAACTGAAAGCATGTCAGTTGCTACGCTGGTATTATTTGGTTAATACGCCTAAGTCCCAAAAGTTGTCTTCTAGTAATAAAACATCCCAGCCTAACCGAATAGTCGAGACGTGGAGATTTACAGAAATATGCTCTATGACATTGAATAAACTTGATTATGACTAAAAGGAATCACGAAATAAACATGCATAATAATAAATGACTAAAATCACAATCTACATTGTTTTGGACAATAAATACAAGAATAAAGAATCATTCTGAGACGTACAACCTATGGGCCCTTTTAGAAGTCAAATACACGAAATAATGTTTGGCGCTGATGCTCAACATAACAATATTTTCTAGAATTTACTGGATTAGGGTTGTTGTTTTTTTGTTCATTAACATTATATTTTCTTTAATTTGGTAGCTATTTTTAGCATTTCAATGCTTCGTCAGGGTTACTAGAAAAATATACAAATTTTTTTGTTAGGCTTCGCACGATTTATAAGTGAGAGAGAGAGAGAGAGAGAGAAGAGTGAAAGGGATGTAAAGAGAGAGAGAGAAGGCGACTAGGGAGGGCATGATGAAAGCATATCAATATGTTTTTGACAGTGAGATTCTAGATTCTACCCATCTTTCTAAATTCATTTACATGAGATACTCAATCGCTCTGTTTAAATTTTTCGCGAATGCAAACCTGCAACCTCCGTTAGACCCAAGGAGAATACATTTTTAAAATATAGAATGCATATAAACGCTAAGAGGCTTGTGAACCGAATTTCTTTGATCTAGAGTGGAGCTACTTCTAAAAGTTGGAGAAACACTAGCCTCGTCATCTTTCAAATTCACCGAAGTGGAATAACTTGAATAAGCTTTTCTTTTTTTAAGCTCAATGATAGAAATGTGAACCTACGGACTATTTAGATTATTTTCAAGCTCTATTTATTTTTTAGATTTTTAATATGACTCTTTTTTCTCAACTATAGATTCAGAGACGGCTACCAGAAAGCGGGTCAATTAAATCAAATGTATGACTCAGTCAAATGGGGGCTTGAGTATTTCCTCAATTCCTGGGACCCAGTCCACTTGGAGTTCGTAGCGCAAATAGGTGACGGTAACCTTGACCATGGCTATTGGGGAAGACCTGAGGACATGACTATGGACAGGCCTTGTCTGAAGATCAATACGACGTCACCGGTGAGTTTAAGCAATATCGTATTAGTGTATGTGTGTCCGTTATGTGTGTGGATGCGATTCTCGAAAACGGCTCTAAATATATAACTAGATTTGACAGAGGCTGTACATCGTTGGGAAAAGAATTACTAGCTCGTTTGCTACACTGGGCAAACTTTAGTTTGACCGCTATCATTTTCAAAGTAAAAAAAAAAAAAAGAAAAAAAAAAACTTAACTTGGCTACAGAACGAGAAAACGTTTATCTTGAACGGACTCTACGTATTCGGGTATTTCCGCATGTAGGCATTATGTTATTGAAGAGTTAAATAAATATAAATTCACGAATATTTGGCGCATCATCTTCTAAAGGCCTATAACTGGGATATTATAAACTGAATTAGATCTCTACATTCGCCTAACCAAGATTTTGTATTGGGGGAAGGAGTGGTGGGAAGGGGTGGGGTACACACAAAAAAGTTCCATTGTTTTGAATCGTACATTCTTTAGTTATTAAGAATGAACAAAAAAAAATCGTTCTATTAAGTTGAATAAATCAGGTATTATCTTTTGTGAACATATAATATTTACAAAAGATTTTTACTAGATTATTAAATTTTCACTACCTTTACTATTTTAAATGTGAATAGACCTTGTTTTTAATAATCTAACTAAATAAAATTTAGCCCTCGTGGTGTGAAGGGAGAGTAGTGACCTTTTAGGGATTACAGGCACGACATGGACTAAAGTGTGCCGATGTGCCAAAAAAACTCAAAAACTCAAACTCAACAATTTTTTAGAAATATTTTAAATGTTTTTCTTGTTAAATCTCAAAGCCAATGGATCTCGGGTTATATTTTAGGGCTCAGAGGCTACTTCTTAGCCAGGTCGTGCAGTATGCGCGCTGGACTGTCTTTCGGTCGTCTCGATGGTATCGTGTTCATACCCTGCCAGCTGCCATCCTCTGACGTAGCCGCAGGAGGTTCGGACTAGGAAGTTTAGATTATCAGGAAGGAACATCCGAAACATGTCAAACAAACATACCAAAGTAATTATATATTTTCTTTTTCTAGTATAAAATCAAAGAGATTGTGACGACTACAAAACCATTCTGTATTTGAATCGTACAAATTTTATGTCTTTTATGTGTCATTTCATTCATTTGTATTTGTACATTGTTGTTATTTATTTCATCTATTATCTACTTGGTTTCAAAATGAATTCATTGATAACTTCTTGAGAACCAGTAACGAATCCCGAATAAGTTTGCAAAACCCTGATTGTTTATTAGTAGAGGCCAGAGGCCAAGATTTAAATCCTCAGTCTTGTCTTTTTGATTGGAATTCTAGGACGAATAATGTTTGACATCCTAGGAGGATGTTGATGTCGATTGCAACTATTCATGATGCAAAATATTAATGAAGATTAGGAATTGTTCTTCTTGCTAAAACATAGTCGTGTCAACGATCTTTGCTCAGTGTAGCTGAAGTCAAATATTTGAAGAAAACTTTGAGCCACAAGAACAATAATAACTACTTTTAAACTTCGTAAAAAATAAATTCAATATGATTTCAGTAAGTTTGGTCACAATAGTCACAATGTATATAAAACCCACTTTTAAAACATATATTTCAATCAAATATGCTAATATTTTCTTACAGGGAAGTGATATTGCCGCTGGAACCGCTGCTGCTCTGGCTGCTGGTGCTATAGCTTACAAAACTAAAGGAGATGATGACTACAGCAAAACATTGTTGACTGCTGCTGAGAGTCTGTATGCCTTTGCCAAGAATTACAGGTAAATGAAATAGCATGTAATGAAAGTGTTAGGAGGAAATAAATTTCGTAAGCTTGTTAAAAAGCTTCCAATGACATGCTACTCAAAAGACTTTTGACAACCAGTCCAACGCCTAGCCAGAGAGTATGTCGGCAAGAGGCGGAGCAGAGGAAAGCAGCCTAGACCAGTGAGCTTTGAACAAGAGGAGTTAGCCGTGGCTGGCTACCAACCTAGTGGAAGAAAAATTCTGAATTCTATTCTATGCTGCTTTGAAGCTATACCCATTCACAGGAAAGACTTCGAAAGTCAACCCTGATAAAAGGTCAGAAGCTACACCTGGCAGAACTTGTGACTATGCTGATCCGTTTCGTTAGAAACGCAATCTGCTAGGAGCGAAGGAAACTGATGTTTCATATATGCTTGTCGATGAATACATAAAAGAATTATGTTCCCGAAACCTGATTTTAATATGACATACAGACATATGCAAGAGATGTTATTACTGGAATTCTCAACGAATAGGCTTTGTGTTAATATAAGCACTAGACAGCTAGCTCTACTTATAGGCTGGTAGACATAACTTACTAGATACCAAACTCTTGTATGGCTGCCTGGTCGTGCGGTTTGCACGCTGGACTGTCGTTCGGATTTATCGATGGTCCCGGGTTCAAACCCTGCCCGCTCCCATCCCCCGTCGTCCTGCGGGAGGTTTGGACTAGGAAGTAAACTATCTTCAACTCTGAAGGAACATCCGAAACATGTAAAACATTTTACAAACATTTTACAAACATAAGGCTCAGGAAACATCTTTTACGGACAAAAAATACACTTCAATCATATTTACAAATATTTACAACTTCCAATGCCAATGAAAAATTATGTAGAAATATACATGAAATAAAAAGATGTCAAAAGATCTAAAAAAAAAATATATTTAAAGTCAAAACTGAAATCGACACACGTGGTTCTGTTTAATAACTTTAATCTGAAGTTCAACTGCTTGTGTTAACAAATCTACATCAATTTACTTAAGATTCCATCAGAAATACTAAGACAATACTAAGACGCGCACACAAACTTCATAACTCTATGTAAGTGTAGAGTGACACTTTTTTTTATGTCAACAAGTTGCATATGCTATGACTTCTGATTGTACTTTTCGTAACGTCAACTCTGAAATAACAAGTGTCCATGTTTCACTCCAGAGGTATATTCAATGGCTCCAACTGTTGCTACACGTCTGATGATGACAGGGATGAGATGTGTGAGGCGAGCATCTGGCTCTACAGAGCCACCCAGAACGCCCAATATTTGGCAGACGCTCGGTCATTCGTAGATCTAACCCTTGCCTGGGATCTCAGCTGGTCAAGCAAAAAGCGTGAGTGTCACTAATTTAAGGTTTTCAAGTAGCTGGACATTTCATCAGATTTGTAGAAGCTAAGCTTCTCGAGATCTGCGGTCAGCGTTAAAAATTCCAAGAATATAAGAATAAGACAAAAGCGGCAGATAAATGATTAAGTAATGGAGGGAGAGTACATTCAGCTACTTATCTTTGAATCGAAATGACTTTGCTGTTTCAGCCTCCTGTCAGTTGTACCTGTACGAAGAAACGCAGTCCGACCAATACAAAGTTGCTATACAGAACTTCTTTAACAACTGGCTTCCTGGTGGAACTGTCTCCTACACACCGTGCGGCCTGGCCTGGAGAAGCAAGTGGGGCTCAAACAGGTAAGTACCGTACTTTGGGTAGAAGTTCAATTAATCACATCCTCAAAACAAACTTAACTTTTATTTCGAGGGAGAATTTTTTTTTACTGAAGAGTTGATTGACCTTACTGACCCTGCTTTCACATTAAACTATAGTTCAGTGGCTGGTTTAGTCTTAGTAGCATTGTAATACGTCATTTTTGTAAAGTTGGGAAGCTTCTAAAGATCTTGGCCCAGTGGTTTGAGTTAAGCTTCAATATAACAGTGTTAAAACCTATAGGCTGCACCCAAGTTAACTTAGAATACAAAATAATCTTTCTTCGTCCAAATTAAGACTATTTGCAAATGCCGGGAAGAATATAGTAAAAGAATGTTTAAAGTTGATTGCTGTGTAAAAAGGCTTTTTGTTTTAGCAATCCGTTTGGGAAGGTTGTAAATTGTTTAGTACTTTGAAAGAGTATTTGGGATTCAATGTAATGTTTACCGGAGAGGTGGAGAATATAATTACATTATGGTTAAGGCTTAAATATGTCTTATATTAAAGGTTATTTAAAATTATAAATATCTTTTCTTTAAATGCATATATATTTGAAATACGTATTATTTTCCCTTGTTTAGAGAAGCAGCTAATGTTGCCTTTTTGGCTCTCGCTGCTGCTGAGTCAGGTGTTGACTCTGACAGACTGAGGAAGTGGGCCGTGGAGCAGATCAACTTTATCCTTGGCGACAACAATCACGATGGCGGCTGCTTCAGCTATCAGATTGGCTACGGAACAAAGTACCCCACCCACCCCCACCACCGAGGCGCCTCTTGCCCTGACAAACCGGCTCCTTGCGGTTGGGATAATTTCCATGCCACCACTCCAAGTCCGCAGGTTCTTGTTGGCGCCATTGTTGGCGGTCCGGAAGTGGACGACAGCTACGAAGACAAGAGAGATGACTACGTCCTGAATGAAGTTGCTCTAGATTACAACGCTGGATTCCAGGGCGCTCTGGCTGGCATTGTCCACCTTCAGGATAAAAATATTTTGCCAACAACCAACAACAAATGCCCATGTGCAAGTTAAATCCATGATGTTGTTGTAAAATGTGTTACATAGATATTGTTCGTTGGTAATGACTGTTTTCTAGATCAAATAAATATATATACAATTTAAAAATGATTGTTTACTTTATTTTTCAATCTTAAATAACCTAAGCCGACCACCGGCAGACAACGGTCATGTCTGCGCTGAATGTGGCAAAATATGTAGATCATAGCTTGGACTGCGTAGTCACCTAAAATACTGTACTCCTCCTTAATCGTTGGACAAGGCTTAATATATTGCTTCTTCTAATTTATTATTATTATACAATTTAAAAAAGAGAGTAATAGATTAATGAATGTCTTACTAAAAGGCACTTTATGTCTATGGTGGCGCATGTTTCTCCCATAAGCCTTTTGAAGTACGTCATATCATACAGAATTCAGAATTGTCCTTCCCCTAGGTGGGTAGCCAGCCACGGCTAACTCCTCTTGTTCAAAGCTCACTGGTCTAGGCTGCTTTCCTCTGCTCCGCCTCTTGCCGACACACTTTCTGGCTAGGCGTTGGACTGGTTGTCAAAAGCCTTTTGAGAAGCATGTCATTTTTTATCTTAACTTATAAATAACAGACCTTTCTTCAAAGAAAAGGATAACTATTTATTCAATTTGAAGAGGTTAAGGAAGTCATGTTTAGCGGCGGAAAGAAGAGATCTGTATCAGCCCAAAAAATTATTACCCACACTAGCCCGAAGACAAGATAGATTTGTACGTGGACCTTTGTTTTTTTTAAATATAAGCTACGCTTAACTGAGTTCTCTTCTGGGTCAAGGGTCAAGTGGAGAAAACGTTTTATCCTGCATAGCTGTACATGTTGACATTGAATAGTAGCTCGTCTTTTGGAATGACTTAAGAGTTTGTCAAAAGACAAAAAAAAAAAAAGTTTATCTGTTCCTGTATCTCTTTTGTAACCCCCATCGTTTGCCATGATGCTGCCTACGTATGTGTACAAGCATCTGAGGAAAATACCTGTCATGACTTATCATGCCGAATAGGAAAGGCAGGGACCATTTTCCAAAGGTTACTGCACGTTTAAACAAGCTAAATTCACCCTATTAAACACAGTCGTCATTACAACGGTGACGTATACATTTGGAACATGGACATCGTCTGCCAAAATCTAGAAAAGGATAAGTGTGGCTCAGAAGCTATTGCTAAAACAGATTTTAGGAGTCAGTTACAGAGATCGGGTAAAAAACAAAGAAATTCAATTCCAAATTGGGACGACCACTTAATAAGGTAGTAACCGAGTGTCGCATGAGGTTTGCGAGACAAGTCCTCCGATAAAATGAATCACGCATACTAAGAGTTGCAATGACATGAAGGCCGATACAAGGAAAGTGCAAACAGGGATGAACGCGTATAAATTGGCGCCCACCTTCATGAAGGACCACAGAGCAGTAGACGGTGGCTGTGAAGAGGCTGTAGACCAGTGGTCTTCAACCTTTTTTGGCATACCGCCCCCTTTTCGTATTTTTTTTCTTTTAAAATCCGTCAGCGCCCCCTTCTAAGAAAAACACGTGATAAGTGGAATTGGAACAAAATGTCATCTATTTATTAATTTTTATGCTATCAATAACACTTATCCCGCATGGGAGACGACCTTAGGCCATCTTCTTTGGGGCACTAAGAGGAGGACGGCGTTACAGAGGTGCCACCCCTTTAAGCGCTATAAAGATCCAATCAGGCGCCATTTCGCTCTCACTGGCATAGAGAAAGTACCTGGCAACATTCTCTGGTAGAAAGCTGGAAAGCTATCACAAAAGCTGCGAGACAAACATTTGAGACTCAAAGAAAAGACATTATTGAAGACAGGCGCTAAAGACGGAAAGAAAACTTAAATAGACCGCCAGCGGACAACGACTTTGTCTGCACAACATTCGGGAAAATATGCAGATCGCAACTGGGTTTGTGTAGTTATGTGAAACACTGCACTCAGCCTTAATCTTCGGAATCAAGAGCATTGCCAACATTATCATTATACAAAAATTATGTCAAATAATTTGCAGTAATTACACAGAAATTAATCTCATTGTAATGACTTTATTTCAAATCCGAATATAGCCCCCTTTAAATTTTTTAATATTAGGGCCTACTGTTATTAGGTTTAACTGTAAATTTAGTTTTATTTTTAATATAAACATTAATATTGCTGAATTCACTACAAAAAGAAATTAAGCTAATGAAATTATTATGAAAATATGACAATATTAGACATTTCAAGCTTTAAATAAGCCAAAGCAATGCGAAGGTTTCCTCTAGTGGCTACATCCAGTCTATTTCTTTGCTTATTCATTAAGTTTGTTAAGCACTAAATCTAGGTTAATAGATAGAAAAGCTGATACATAATTCCATTTTTGACCACAGTTTTGGAATTTGACTGGAATATTTAAATGCAGCCACATCTCTGTTGTGCTTCCTATGTTAACATTCTTTTTACAGAAAATATAATTTTTTTAAATCTATTTTTTTTCCTGTAACTCAGTTTGATCATCAGTAACAGATGTTTCATTATTGTCATTTAGATTTACCTGTTTTTTTATTCATGTACATCGTAGAAGGGAAACTTAAATCATAAACCATTGTTATGGAAATTACAGAGATATCGATGTCCTTTGTCAACGCACAAGTTATGTGAGACCGTAAAACTCTTTAAAATAGATTTAATATCTCGATAATTGAAAAAAAATGATATAATCAATGAAAGTCCATTTCTTTCCTAGCAGTCGGAGGTTGGTTTCATTCATTTGTGTTAGATGCCTACCTTGTAAAACAATTTCTTTAGCCTGCTTCAAGTCATCCCAATCGTTGAATCTGTTTCTCAAAGAAAAAAATCAAACTTGTATTTAAGAAAGTGCTTAACAAAACGAGCAACAATAATCCCCTTTTTGAAATCCAGCGAACTTCAGTTAACAAACAAGAGTCTAACATCTTTTCATTATTTGATTCATAAAACTATTGAAAGATGAGATTATTTACGGTAGGGGTTTTGTCACGATACGTAAACGCTTGCATATAAAAGCTTCACTTGTGCTTTAAAAAACGTTCGAGAGAGAAGTTTGCTGTTAGAATTCTATTTTTGTTTCCTTTTATTACCCATCCCCTGACCAACTTGACCAGGTGTATTAAAGTGATAAAACTCATCCAGTGTGACCTTCGTCAAACTAACTACCCCCTCCCCGCGTCCAGCGAGCTGAGCAAGGGGATTAATATCCGCTCTGTCCAAGGAGGTTATATTTAGATGGAGATGGCGGTTGCTATCAAATGTTCATTATCGGTTGAAGCCAGTGGGCGGAGCCTATTCGCCATGTTGGTTTACTCAAAACATTCCATCCGTTTTCATTGCCATACCAGTTTTCTACTTCTCGTAACGACTCAAATTAGCCTCGTATTTTGTCATCATGTTTTTTTCTAAACTCCTCTAAGGCCCAAGTTCATATCTGGTGGTCTAGATATTTTAATGGATCAATTACAAAGCGCTGTAGAGCATGTAAAGTGATTTATACGATCACCTGATTTAAGCCTACAAAACCGAAATATAATGATTACATCGAAATTAAGCACTATTGTGGGCTGAAAAAAGCACAAAAAAGATTTGCAAGAGGTTTTTTATATTTTTGATACTTTTTACCGCACTGAAATCACCACAAAATTGATAAAATTGAAGTGAAAAGAGTACTACTACCTACTACTAATAATAATGTTACAGTAATACTAACTAATCTTTCCCTAATTAAACTCTGGCCTACATCTAAAATGTTTAGTATGTAAAATGTGGGAAGATACATTTTTATACAACATGAAGACATTATATAAGAACACACTGATAAACCATACTGAATATACAAAGTCAATGAGCTAGTGGGAGATAACTAATTATTTACCACTGAAGAGAATTAGTTTTGTATGCACCTGTCTGCTCACAGCACCTTTTTGCATATGATTCCTAAAAGTGTAATGTTTTGCATTGTAGTGATACCGCACTTGCAGATATTTCTCTGCTATTGCCTAGAGTGTAAAATTACATGGTTTTCAGTAGGCTCACATTCAAACATGTGCTCATATAAACCAGTGAAAATTGGCTTATGCAAGTAAGATGATAGTGCAGCTTGAACCAACTGAAAACAAGATACTCCAGACAAAGTCAAAGATGCCTTGGTGAGATTCCGTCTGAAGAACTTCTCACACATCACACAAATATCAATAACATCCTGTGACGGAAAGATAAGCCCGCCTTTGCTTTTAAGTTTAATTAATGAGCACATTTTGTTATTGATATTAATGTTAGAAAGAGCAGCAACACATTTTTCACAATGAAGAGAGTTTCTCATTTTAAATACAACAAAACCAGCTATGTATGCTACAATCTGTTAGAGTTAGGATTAGGGTTAGGCTAATCCTTACCCTAACCTTACTTACATAAATACGTTAAAAAAATAATAGACGCCGCTAAAATGCACTTTTAACAAAATTTATATAAATAATTAAATGGCACTAACAACATTAACTAAACTCTAACTCACTAAAGTTTAGTCTTTAGTGACTAAAAACCAAACTAACCGATAAAGCGATATCCCGTTTTCTGGTCGTCGTTGCGTACAACCGTATGCCGAACAAGAAGGCATTTGTAATGTTTATTTTATTCTATACAATGTGTTTTTAACGTTTTATAAGATATTGTACAATGTACAGATATTTAAATAATGTCGTGAAATATTGTCGAATAAATTTCTAAAAAAAAAATTAGACTACACGTTTTAATTTGAGTAGACCAAGATGGCAGCGATTTGGCTTCAACCTAGTAACGTCACGCCATCTCCATCTAAATATAACCTCCTTGGCTCTGTCCCATTCTCCTCAGGCATGGACACATCCGCCCATAAAAAGAATAACAATAGAGTCAGGTAGTGATATCTTCCCGTCCAAGCAGTTACTAAGGAAAAGATAACTTTCCAAATTGCCATCTTAGTAACTCCTGACCTGATCACAAGTTAGATAGGGCCCTTGGGTTAGCCGAATAGAAATCCAAAGTTCAATTCTACTGGACGCGGGTAACTTAGAAATTTAGAAGCTCTAATCCCATTGGGTCAAGCATGAATGTTATTTTAAAATACAATTCAAAATACTCCGCATCCATTGTACCGACACCACTGGCTATGCTAATGAGTTCAAGTCCCAATCTATATAAGAATGGACTCACTAACAGACGCTCACACCCGCCAGACAGATTTAATAGGCAAGGCTGGAACTTAGTTTCTCTCATAAAGCCGACTATAATTTAAACAACCGTGGTAGGTTGCTCTTGTTTATACAAATCTGTATATGTGTATTAGTTTGTGCATTTATTAATACTATGTAAATATGTAACCTTGTATTTGATCACATTGTTTAGTATCAATGGGCTCCAATGTTCTCGCCTATTTTAATTAGTTTATTATTTTCCTCAACCTAGCGCGTTGAGGTGTTTTAATCTAGATCTACTGGAGCGATCGGATATTTTACAAGATTCCGAATCGTATACTCTCTTACTAGATCCATGTATATGTTTTGCTGTATAACATGTCAGCTTATTTTAGTGACGGCATGTGATATACCACATCTGTCTATGGCATTTACAGTCTGTATAATTTTACTTCTATTCAATCCCGCTATGTTGTGAATAAGATTTAATCTATGATCATATCCTTCCCTTCCCCTTTATATCTACATATTTACCCATTTAATTACAAATCATTTATACAACATTACCCACTAGAGAGGTATGGAACTCTCTTCTTTTATGATGGTTTTATTACCATATATTCTTGTTCACTTTTAAACATTTTGCTTGGGTTATCTCCCTTAGTTTTGTATTGTTTTATATAATATTGAAGTTCGAAGTTTAAACCTGTTTACTTGTATGATCATAACATCATGGCTTATTTTACTTAGTCTCACGTATTGCTTAATGTAGTTATTTCCCCTGTTTTACTTTTGTTAAATGTATTCATTGAACGGAATGAGCTCTATGCCTCCCATGCACAATCTGATTGATTGCATGGCATAAGAGAGTTCCTACCTATTGCCACGAGGAAGTTTCTAAGTGCTTCTTTCTTTTCAGCCTGGTTGTTATTGGTGGTGCAATATCACGCTCACTAGACTCGCAGTATTTTCACCACTAGATCTGCACTGTCTACACCTGTTAGATCATCAGCTTCGACTGGATCTGCAGCGTCACCAAACCTGAGCCTACAACGCCTGAACTCCCCCCCCCCCCTTTTCTGTCAGCGAGAAGGAATCTCAGTAGTGCCCACTACAAACGGCCTAAAGTTCAGTGCCCACAACCAATTGCCTACGATCCAGTGCCCAGATACTTGCTCAGTGTTCAGCGCCTACTGTCCAGCATAAACTGCCCAGTCTAGGTTCCAGCTGTCCGCTGCCCAATATCTATTGCCCACTACCTACGGTCCTGAGAATACCCTTCCCACCTTTCGCTACAGACGCACTTCTCTTCGACTCAAGCCTCATCCCTCTACTAGAAGATTCAGTTCCTGCATCTACCAAATGACTCCAGCGGCCCTACGACCAACAAAGAAAGATAAGAACACAAAATAGAAACACGTATCCACTCCTGCATATGCAATATATGATGAAATTAATCCACCAGAATCATTGTTAACACACTACCCAAGCTAGTAGTGATATTGTTGTTGTAAAATTAAATTGTTTGTTTTTATCCAACAAATGGTCAGCTCATTTGTTCTAATGGTTGCATGTAGTGTGCCTGTTCAAAATTTACTTATGTGAGCGGGGAAACTCAAAATTACTTCCCTTAGAGTAATGAACCAAAATCATTTTAAACTATTAAAATCCTCGCCACAGGTTTGTATTTATTAACAATTTTTATATTAGATTCAAATAGAAATGAAATCGCGGGTTTAACTTTTTCTTAATCGCGTTTAATGTCTAGGGGATGATTATTTTTGAAGCTATCACACACTAACCCGTCAGCATATAAATCGGGAGCAGACACGCAACGAAACAAGCAATGAAAGAGAGATACAACGTTAAAAATTGAAGAATATTTCTTTACATAAATATTTACATAGAATAAAAAGGGTGAGGGTTTGCATCTATATCTAAGCAATACTATATTTAATCATCACTCTTGCACTTAATAAGAGAGTATGTCACTTTGTCTTCTGAACTTAGCTGGTTGTCCTGTTGATGTCGCAGCTGTCTGTGATCCTGGTTTGAGGTTCTGCAGCTGGAGGTGGCGCTCTAGCGGATAGAGGGACGCAGGTGGTTCAGTTCTTGTGGAGTCTCAATCAAAAGTTCTGATATCTGTAGTGGGCACAGTAGAACGGGTGGCCGGCTACCGTGGGCACTTGGGTAGTGCGGGCAGAGCTGATCTGCCGTGGGCAGCGTAGCTAACAGGATAAGTCCAGTGAGTTGCGGAAGGTTTGGCCTAGCTATGACGTCTCGCACAGACTCTGGGTCTATAGGGACGTCGTACCTAATAAGTTGACAGTTGGGC
Organism: Biomphalaria sudanica; assembly: GCA_036873155.1. Taxonomy (NCBI): domain Eukaryota; kingdom Metazoa; phylum Mollusca; class Gastropoda; family Planorbidae; genus Biomphalaria; species Biomphalaria sudanica. Next base: position 4,219,620 of record JAZGLO010002325.1, on the reverse strand, counting down.
TGTCGAATAGGCAGGCGAGTAGAGCCAATAGCGCCAAGTAGTAGAGTTGAAAAGATTTACGTAGGCAGTAGATGATACTCAATAACAAATAGGCTGTAGCGCAGTGCTGAATTGCACTAAGTACATGGCAATAGTGCAGTGGTGAATAGCACTAAGTAAATAGGCAATAGGTGATTCTCGATAGCAAATAGGCAATAGGCAGACACCTGAGGGAGGCTGCGGATAAATAAAGACAAGTTAGGACATTTCTCTCATGCATCTTATCGATGCCCTCGATTGAGGTGCATTCGTCAGATTGGTAAAATTGCTTTTGAGCACAATGGGGAGATGATTTCAAATGGCATTTGGAAAATAGATGGCTGATAGAAGCAATTTAAAAATTTACATAAAAGGGGAAATAATAATCTCAAATAAACAACACAAGTGGAAAGAGAAAGGGGGGGGGAATGAGCGGTGGTCAGCAACCATGACGGTTTGTTTACATATGGCCGTCGGCCGAAAACAATAGAGTGCGCTTGAAAGGGGAGTGTCCGTTTAAGGAGCGCAACTGTCGTCAAAGTAGAATGACTAGAGGGGAGATAATTCACATATCTTCTCTAAGCCCAGTATTAGTGTGCTAGTAAAATTATCAAGGCGGTGAGCCGAGATAAAGGAAATAAAATAAGATGAACAAATATACACATGGTTGCATCAACGATCAATTGAGCAACGTAGAATTAATAGATTAATGCAATACATAAATATATACATATGCCATGTTTATGTTTTCTACTTACGACAGTGAGAAATACACAATGCACTAATTAAATATAAATGAAATAATTAAATACACATGATAATATCCAGTGCGAAATCTACACAGACTATTTAAGATGGAACTGTGATTAAGTTCGGCTTACCACTCGGTATTCCTCTAAGAATATATGAAATAGTCCAGACTCGATTGCTCAGCTAGAATGAGAAATGAGAGAGTGTCTTTTCCGCCTTATTCTACCTTATATGGGCCTGGGAAAGGTGGGCGAAAACAGGAAATGTCCTAGGCTAAAGATTTTCTCTCACGCGGGTGAATTGGACTCGAGATGGGAGTCGCACCTTGGAGTGTCACGAGGCTCGTTGACCCGAGTAATCTCTTTGACCAAAGAGAGACGTGGGAGAGGGGGGGAAGAAAGAGTGACTTGCATTCCACCCAAGGTGGTGTCAACTGCGACCGTCAGACATCCGACTGTGTGTTTAACTTTCCCCGATCAAAGGGAGATTAGTGAAAGGATGCGGCCTAGCTATCTCCAAGGTGGTGGACTAAGTCTAGCCTGAAGAGGAAAAGGTTGGGCGAATGAAAAAATTGGGGATAGGACTGGGAAATAATTTTAAAAAAATTAATTAATAATGATAAATAATAATTAATACTGTGATAAGTTTGAGTGATTCTGACAGCAAGCTTTTGACTTGTCACATACGCCCCCGCCAAGATGGATCTATCGCAAAAGATCCATAAAGTGCGAGCGGACTGATGTCACTCTAACTGTGGGATCAGTTGTTATCACAGCATTAAAGAAATTTCTGGGAAAATAAGGGTAGCCATGCCAGGAGGAGAGTCTGTCCAAGTCTGATCGTGCTCTTCTTTCCGTCCCTGAGTACGTAGTCACCTGTGTGAAACATTTGGGGTTGCTTGGGAGAGTAGATTGGGTGATTGGGTGAATAATATTTCCCTCCTAGGGCAGATTGGTGATTGTGATTGGGGCGTCTGCACTAGTTGGGGCATACATCCGAAGCCGCTGTGAGGCGCTTCTTCACGAGAGTAAGTAGTCAGCATAACTCGGTTTCGTCTGACACGATCAATGTCAGGGAAGAGTGGCCTGATAAAGGATGCGGAGTTCTAATGGAGAACGTCCCCACGAACGCGATGATTCGGCTTACATCGTGGCTTCCTGACACGGTCAATGCCAGGGGAAGGTTGATTTCGGGTGGTGGCTGAGGAGCCATGAAGAGGAGTGAGTCGACGAGAGCAAGGGTTTATCTTATTTCGTGGCATCCTGACACTGTCAATGTCAGGGCAAGGATGCATGATTTTGGCTGAGTAGCCTGAGTTAAGTGGACCCTCACGAACACGAGTAAAGGACTTAACTCGTGACTTTCTAGCAGTGTCAATGCCAGGGTGGAGTAGTTTGAGCTTTGCTGATGAGTCAGGACTAGGCGGGTTAGCGAGGCGACCAGGGCTTCCAACCTGCTGGTTGCGGTCACTTTTTTGCTCCGTCGTTCTACCGACGGGCAGAGAGAAGTATGGTTTATTGACTACTCCAAGAGGAACATATTTGGAGCCTAGAATGAAGTCATACACTGGCGTGTCCATGACAGTTACGTCAGTGGTGCCATGTACGTACCTGCATTCTACGTGTACCCTCGCGACAGGTAGAACCTGCGGAGGAGTGCCACGGTCTATATATTTGATCGTCACTGTGCTACCAATGAGATCCGATGGGTCAATCAGCGTCTTATTGATAGCCGCGCGAAACGAACAGCCTAAGTCGTATAGGCCCAAAACTTCAACACCGTTGACCAGAATGTTCGCTACTCCCGGAGGAGATGAGATGGGGTGAGGTAGCACTGGTGGGAGTTCTGGTTCGCTGAGATCAGTGGCAGTGGGTTGAGGAGCCACGGCTATCGTGGAGACGACGTATGCATCCTCCTCTGGTTGGTCAGATGGATCAATCACAGAGGGTTGAGGGACTGGCGCCACCATTGATAGGGTCCGTGGGGCATGCTGCTGCCGATGTGGAGTGGGTCTTCTGTCACGCGCACCATGACGTGATTCACGCTGAGAGTAGTTAGCCTGGTTATAGCGAGACTAGTGGTTGGGGCGGTTATTGTGGTTATGAGGGGCTGATTGTCGGACTGGTGCCTGGTTGTGCTGGGGAGTTTTAGGAGGAAGGTTGGACTGAGCAGGAGAAGTTGGTTGGTCTGTTTGCTTGTCTGTCGTGGTTGCTTTGCCTTTTAGATCCTTACGGGCATTCAAGTACCTATCAGCGGCGGATGCTATGTCGGCGGGGACATGCATTCCAACAGCTGCTCAGAGTATTGCTATATGTTCGTGAAGCCGACTTGGTTTGATAACTTCATCTGAAAATGCCGTCATTCAAAGTAGAAAATTGGAATACTTTTTATCTCGTGGCAATTTACTAAAACTCTTAGTTTTCATAACAACACTTTGTCAATGTTTTTGTTGTTGTTGAAAGTAAAAGATGAAATGATTCTATTTGAATGTTAGCTTTCACGTGGTTGTTGTTGTTGTTCAATTCACATTGACAGTATGAACATATGGAGATCAAATAAACTAGAATCTAAATGGCGTATTATCTACTTTGTTTATCAAACCATAAACGTTTATGCACGCATGATCTAAGGACAACAGATATTCACCTCTCACAACAAAAGAGTAGGAATTTAAAAATAGAAAATTAGATTCCCAAACTCAATTTCTAACGTTATTTCTGTTCTTAAATTATCTTATCTTAACTATAATTTGTCTATATTTATTTTGCGAGCTTTAATTTTGAACAGTTTTTTATTTGTTTTGCTTAAGTGCACCTTTAGTTTCCTTCTTTCCCCCTGTATGTCCAGCGCCCTCCTATTGTACCCAGCGCCCCCAAACTCTCGAACGTCCCCCCTGGGTGCGACAGCGCCCCCGTTGAAGACCATTGCTGTAGACGTTGCCAACGACAGATCTCTATAAAGACAGCCTTTCACTCAAACGCGCCAAACTGCGTGATTATATACAGTTTAAGCCTTGTTATGAACATAATGATAAGGGGCCGTCCATAAAGTACGTCACGCTCCAAGGGGGGGGGAGGGGGTGTAAGAAAGTGTGACAGTTTGTGACAGGGGGGAGGGGGGGGGGGTCAGGCCAAGTGTGACGTCACATTTTATATATTTTTAATAGAATCCATAATCGGAAGATTATCTAAAAGTTGACCTCACCCATTTTAAATGAAAAGGTAGCAGATATAAATTGATGTTTATTATATAATTGTCAAGTCTAATTTTTGCAATTTTTTTTCAAATTCAATTGATTGGGTTATTGTTTCAAAGAATAACTGTGACAACTGTTGACAATAGTTATTCTACTATTAAAGTCATTTAATAATCTGATAGTTCTTTTAATATTTATATTTTAAGGCAGTTTAATAGTGAAGTGCGTTTTAAGTTTTCGATTAAATTTTAATTAGTTGTTAATTAAATTTTTTTTAAAGTGTGACGTACTTTAGGGGGGGGGGGGTCCCGAGATTTGTGACACTTTGTGACAGGGGGGAGGGGGGGGGGTCAAAAATGGCCTAAAATAGCGTGACGTACTTTATGGACGGCCCCTAACAGAATCGAAAACCATGTCCGTTTAGAATGGCTTTACTAAACTGAATGACTACACAAGACACATTTCGTGAACACATTCTTACGGACGAGTTACAAGCACATGTAAACATAAGAACGACAACCGATACAGCCTATAATTTTCATAACAAGCCTTATTTATCATGAGACATTCTTTTTACTGTAAGACCTAACAGATAACATAATTTTACATACATTCTTGTTCAGGGCCGGTCTTAGGCCACTGCAACCTATGCGGCCGCAGTGGGCCCCGCACTTTCTTAGGCCTCGCGCGATGCGAATTCTAGGTGTAAATTTTAAATTAAACCATTTTAAATTATTATTAAAGGGTTCCTGGAATTCTCTTGCAATTATAAAATATAAGAAAAAGTCATGAAAATGTCCAGATATTATAAAAATCTTCTGAAAACTGATGCAAATATTAATACAGACAAAATTGTCATTTCGATGTGTCGTTCAATATCAAGAACGCCAATCCTATTCGCGATTTAAAAAAAAAGGCATTGTCAGCTTTAATTTAATAAAAATGTAATAATAAGCCGAATTGTAACCAAAACAAGACCTTCAAATACTTAATTTACTTTAATAGTCACTGGCATACAAATATAGATGTAAATCTATCTCGACCTTTTATATAAAAAAAAAATAGCGATATTTTGCTAGTCGATCGTAAATCTAAAAGGCAGATCTGAATGTTTATCGGCTTTTTGTTGGAAAACTACTATCTACTGTAGATGGCTCGTAAAGTTAATTTGACAGTGATTTTGCACTTAGTAAAGTATAAATAAAATGCAAAGATGAATTTATTTTCTAATACAAAATCTTAATTTTCACTTATTATCTTTATAGCAACCCAAATTAGGCCCCGCGCTATCCGTTTCGCATAGGGCCCTGCAACCTGTAGGACCGGCCCTGTTCTTGTTTACCTTTGCATAATTAGAGTTAAATATCTAAGAGGTTAAAAACAACATAAGAATAAAAGTATTTTATGACTTTATTCTCATCATCATATAAAAAATAATTTAATTTACAAATGTTGTTTGTGTGTTCCATGTCAGTCAAAGTGATTTTAGTTTCAATGCATTCTAGGCAGCGCAAGGACATTTATTGCTTGTTGCTGGAAATTGATTGATGGCTTGAAGGTGAAGGATGCCAGCCAGCGCCCCCTGGAAGCCAGAATTGTAGTCATCAGCCACTTCATTCTGTATGTAGTCGGATCTGACGTCATGGAAGTTGTCGTACTGGTCAGGTCCTCCAACTAGAGCACCATGAATGGTCTGGGGATTCGGAGCAGTCGAACTGAACTGGCTCCAGTCGCAGGTTGCAGGTTTGTTAGGGCAAGAGGCTCCAGCGTGATGAGGTTGCAGGGGATATTTGCTTCCGTAACCCACTTCATAACTATAGCAACCACCGCTGTGAGGATTGTCCCCGAGTAGGTAGTTTATCTGTTCTACTGCCCACTTCCGGTAAGAAGCGGCATTGATGCCGGAATCTGCAGCCACCAGGGCGATAAATGCTGAGTTTCCAACGTAACTGAAATGTCAACAGAAGAAATATTTTTTTCCACTTGCACATTTATGACATTGTTATGAGAATATTCGGGAAAAATATTAATCTTATTAACTAAAAAAAAACATTGTTAAGCCTTATCTGTTTCAAAAACTTTTACATTTAAACGAAACGTCTATTATTGAAGATCTTTAATATATATAATATATAAATATATGATTACCAAAATACGGCCAGACCGCATCATTTATTCTAGGGCACTCAAAGATTTATTTTGTTCCAAATGTATATTGCCCATAACTTAAAAAAGATCGTAAATGTTTAAATATATTTATAAAGATAAAAAAAAAACTAACCTCTAGAGTAGATGATTCAGTAACTCCTAAATCTATTTCTTATTGCTTCTACTGAGAATATGTAGTCTATAATCAATATCTAAATGCATAAGTCTTATGTATCAAAACGCCTCGGTTAATATAATAGGACGGAATATAACAATATAATATCATAATCTATTGCACTGACAATGGGTAGATATAATATGACAGTGTGACTAACTTAAGTAATTTATGAAGCTCAGACACACGCCACCCGCACTAGCGAGACCATTGGTTAGCAGGTAAGGACATTGTCAACGATCTCTATAACTTTTATATAGGCTGCTTTGCTTCAATAAATTACAATCTAAATTCCGTTGACATAAATTAATTCATTATTTTGTAGTTTTTTTTTTATTTTGTGTGTATTAAATGAGCTACTGTAAGAACCTTTGACCATTCTACACACATAGTACGTGATACCTGTTAGAGGCCCAGTCACTTCTCCAGGCCAGACCACAAGGTGTGTAGGTGACAGTTCCACCAGGCATCCAGGCATTGAAATAAGACACCACTAAGTTTTTATATTGTGTTTCCCCTGTCTCTTGATACAACATCAACTGGCATCCAACTGACACATTAAAACCAAAAATGTTCAACTATTTTTATCATTTTATCACATTATTATAAAGGCTCATGCAACAACAAAAATTACGCATAAAACACATATAATCAATGTTGTTTGTTTGTTTGTTATGTTTGACAGGAAATTTAATTACACATTGGCTTCGCAAACTGTCAAATTTTTAAACACGGGATTTGGAGAATGTAAAGGGAGTTCATTAGAAATGAAAAGTTATTTCTTTATTCCTGGTTCAAAATGTTTTTATTTTAAAACTTCTTTAAAAATAAAAACACAGACAAGCTAATATTGGGATTCTTCAGCCAAAGTTTCAAGTGTCATGTTTAATTTCTTTGTGAATCTATTATTGAAATGAATTTAAATTGTGTTTTAATAGTGTGTGTTCAATTTATCTTATCTTATCTTATATAATACAGACGTTACTTCAAAAAGAAGATGATTACGTCCTACGCGTCATGCATTTAGTCATGCATATTAACCAATGACTTAAATTCTGCCAAGTCACTGGTTTTTCTGGCTAGCTCAGGCAACCCATTCCATGCTCTAATAGCACTAGGGAAGAAGGAGTATTTGTACAAATTTGTCCTAGCATATGGGACGAGGAATGTGCCTTTATTTTTGTGTCTTTCAGAGTATTTTATTAAATTTTGTTTTTGTATTTGAAGATTATGGAAATATGGATTATTTGAAAATTTTGTCGTTATTTCTACTGAACAAAAAATCTCGTAAAAGGATTGGCCTCGGAAACAGGTCAACACAGTTCCATTGGCTCTATATATAAAACTTATGGTTTGAAAGGGACACGAAATGTATGTATTGCTTTAAATCTTGTGTTCACGATAGGTTTTGTTTTAAAGAGATCTGAATATTTCTGCTTCAGCACTGTCCTTCATTTGGATTAGTAAGACTTTTTTTATTTATTTATTTAGATAATGTGTAGGATGGACAAAATACTGTTCAGAGTTATATAACTTTGAAATCTCAGGAAATACAGAAATACTAAATGTTCCGGCAATATCCAACATTGACGACTATCCGATTCTTAGCTCGGAAGTAGCAGCAGCAGTAAGAGCCCTGAAAAGGGGAAAATCGGATCGAGTTGACAACATTCCTGGTGAACTTCTACAGGCGGGAGGAGAAACCATCATAAACGCACTCTATACAATTTGCAACAAGATCTGGCAATCGGGAGAATGGCCAAACCCTTGGTCCAATCACTCATCATAACCCTTCCAAAGAAAGGCAACTTACAACTCTGTCAGAACTATCGCACCATCAGCCTCATAAGCCTTCCCAGCAAGGTACTGTAAAAAATTATATTAAACCGGATAAAACCGATTGCAGACAACATCATATCAGAAGAACAAGCGGGTTTTAGACAAGGTCGCAGCACACCGGTTTGGTTATTTCTAATATAGTGGATTGGAAAAGTTGTCTAATGTTCATTTCAAGTTTTTTCTAAGCCGGGACAATAGGCTTACCCGTTAAGCCGATACATCCATATTGGACTGTATCTGTGGCGTAGTGTTTTGATTTGTAAAAAGTTTCTTTAATAGAGATAAATTTAGGTATTAAAACGGGTTTACCCGATTTGCTAAAAAGTTTCTTTCTTAAACAGAGATACAATTATGTACTATTTGTCTGTTTTTAGAGCCCTGCGGTTGTGGTGCGGATATTAAACATACAATACGGTCTCTGGGTCTCGTCATGAACTTAGAAACATTTATGCCAAGTTTTATAAAGATTGGTCAAAGGGTTTGGATTTTTATTTAGGACATACATACCTACAAACATACATACATGTATAAATACATACAAATGCTTTACTTTCTGCTTCATTTCAATAAAGTTTCAAAATCGTAACCCTTCAACTACTGACCTATTTTCTCGTCCCAACTGTAAGCCCAGCTAGTCTCCATATCGACAAAAGTTCTCGCGTCTGCCAGATAATTAGCTCCCCTGGTTGCCTTGTAGAGCCACATACTTGCCTCACAAAGTTCGTCCCTGTCCCCACTAGAGCCATAAAACTCAGCAGAACCAGTGAACACGCCTCTGGGAGATAACATTGGTTTGTGAATACTTGCTAAGAATAAACTATTTTTAACTGTATTTAGACTGTCACGTCAAAGGACGAGAACTCTTTTACACATAAGAAGCAAACCTGTTCTTTTAAAATTAATTCTTTACAATCCAATAAAGAAATTGCTCAGTTTAACCATTTATTTCCAATTTCATAGCTATGGGATTTCACACTTAAATTGTAAATTATTATTAAATTCTGTATTTAAATTAATCAAAATAAAATCAAAAACATTTTTCTTAAATAATTGAATTTTTTTTTAATTAAAAATTAAAAAATGCAAAACAATAGAACATTCCGGATACCTTAAGAGACCACCTCAAACAGTCACCGATATTCACTTAGTTATAAATCAATTGCTAAAATAATCAGAATTCTAACATAAAAACAAAATAAATAAAATAAAAAATCTTATATAAAGTGTAATTGTATCAATTATTTTGAATCAATCATGTAATCTATTTGTAATAGATAGGGCCTATAGGCTAACAGGAATTAACGTATGCTATTGGTAATATTTTACCAACCGATTTTGTTTAGGGCTATTTCTTGCTTTTATTATGCTCATTGCGCTATATGGTCTAATCACATGTGTGGACCAGTTAGGGCGGGGGGGGGTGCTAGGAGGGGGTCACTGGGAGAAGGTTTCCGTGATGGCCTTTATAAAAGAAATTTTAAATTTAAAAAAAAATTGTTTGACTTCAAATCGAACCTCCTCAAGCCGACACCCTGGCCACTGTGCCAGCCAACTACCATTGAAAATGGAGGGCTTACCGTTATCTATTTTTAGTTTTAAATGTTTAGGTAACGCCCTAATTCTCTACATAAGATTTATCTCCCCTTGGCTAATACTGTCTCTACATAAAAATAAATTAATTTATTATGCCTAGTTGATTAAATAATTGGTCAATGATACCTATTTGATAAAATAACTTGTAATTTTTTCGATTGATTCATGCTTTGTTATTGGCAATGGGTAATTGTGCCAAATTTCAACTTGATCCAAAACTAAAAAGTCAAAAAAATTACGAGTACAAAATGTGTACAAGACAGACAACGAGATTTGATATAAGTTTAGTAAAAATAAAATAAATTTATACAATTTTCTAACATAGACTTAGAAATAGAAAGATTTGTTCACAGTCAAAAGCCCTACAAAATATAGTCACCTGTTTGCCTTGGCGTAAGTATACAAACTTTTGGACGCATTGAGGAGTTGATTGCTGTAGGCTAGGTCACCATTTAGCATAAATGCAACGGATCCTGCGGCTAGAGCAGCGGCTGTTCCAGCAGCTATATCACTACCCTGCGATGAAATAATAGAAATGCGTGAACTAGAATGATAAGCAAAGTATATTGCATTGTCTTTAAAGTTGACTTTTTTTTTTCATCTCAAAAACGCTTTATACAATATAACAGGCGTGATGCATTTTTAAAATACTTATTCATAGAAATTAGTTGAAATAAACGATAACATTATACTTCATCTAATAATTAATACGATACACTCAGCATCAGGGGCGTAGCTAAGAATTTTCCATCTTTTGGGGGCCCGGAAGCTTGACCTCTTTTAGGGCCCCTGCATTTTGCGTAATATTTTTTTTTTTTTTCAATGTAAAAAAACACTCATTAGAGGCCTTTCTAAAGTTGGGGCCCGGGCTGATTTTCAAATTTTCCCCCTACTCCGACCACCATAGCTACGCCACTGCTCGGCATATATTTACGTTGTTTTGAAAATACAAGAATGCATCAAGCGGTGGAGTAGATAGCTTTTGAAATGTGTCTATGAAAACGTATAATCTTTTATGAAGAATCTCTTAATTGATATTAAATTATCTCAAACTTTGTTCTTTAATTGCAAGCTCGTCACCTTAGTAACTGTATTGATCTTAAAACATGGTCTGGTCATCGTCAACTCCTCAGCACGCCCCCAATAGGAGTGGTCAGTGGAATCCCCAATCTGAACCACCAGCTCGTTCTGAGCAGGGAGCCAGGCCTTTAGGAAGTAGTCAAGGGGCCATTTAATCATGTCGTACATTTGTGTGAGTTGACCAGCTCTTTGATAGCCATCGCTAAACCTAAAATAGTTGACCATTAGAAGAGATCATTTAGATATCAGTATCACAAAGAAATACATTTACCATGACTTAATAGATATAAGAAAATTTATTTATTGAATGGTGGGGAAAAAAACTGTAACAAAAAAAAAATACTTTTATTGTTGAGTTTCATAATAAATACAAATCACTGTAATATCTTAGTTTACATTTGAATTTTATACACTGTGTCTACATTCACTAAGCAACAAAACATAGTAGCATAGATAAAGAAGAGAACGATATGGAGAAATGGGGAAGGGAGGGCATTCTGGTGTGTCACACTTGCCTATTGATGGACCACAATAATGCGGTAGTTGTATAGGACAGAGGCAATCCCAACTTCAAGTAGTCACCAGCGTCGTACCATCCACCCACCACACAGTCGTTGAGAGCTGAGTCACCCCTCCATGGGATGGGATTATTAGCTGGAAGTTTGCCAGATCTGGGGATGGAATCGTCAAAAGATTTATTTGGTAAAATGTTTGATGCTGTTGATAAAAAAATATCTTAAATGAAAAAAATATTTATGTTCTGACATGTACAAAAAGTGTATCAATAAAATACCTTTATTATTCCTCTGTTCAGCTTACAATTCATAGAGCTGTGAAAAACCTGGACAAGGATCGGCTATAACGATTTCCTTAAAAATTTGACAATTAATGTATAGGCCCAAACTTAGGGAAAATAATAACTTGCTAATTGACCACACTGGGAATACACTAGTTTAACCTTTTTTTAACATTATCTTTTAAAATTAAATTTGGTTTTGAATATCTTTATTTTCCACTGATCCCTAGCATGTATTTCCACATGTAGACTCTAGTCATTCAAAAGTTTATTAAATTAATATAAGTTAAAGAACATTGTGTGCACCGCCTTGCAGATTTGGATCAAAAGGTCTATCATTAGAATTGTCTATACTCTGCATTTATACATTCGCTTAACCATCTTTTTTTTTTTCGTGGCTACGCGGGAACTGGGGCGGGATGTTCCTTTAAATCCATCATTTGATGACTCAATAAAAGTAAAATAATCGCCACATTCTTAAAGGAGGAAATTTCTTTTTAAAACAATATTTTTATGTTACTAGATTCTCTTTCATTTCCGCAGCAGTAAAAGTGTTCCGTCAGGTGTCCGTCCTGTTAGCTTCGTGAATCATTTATACTTGCTGTTCTTTAAAATATGGCAATGACTCTGGTATTGAGTTTCTAATGCAAATCAATATTAATAATAATAACAGTAATAAAACACATGCTCACATTAATCAGTAAGATCTATATGATACAATTGATTAATTTCTAATTACACTGACACTAGAACTTTTATTAGTTCCATAGATCTGATGTTTGACTAGAATAAGGTAGCTTTTAATGTGCACATACTGTATCCATGAAATTCAGTACAAGTATCAACAGAAATAGTTCAGGTTTAATGTCCAGCATTCCTCTATGACTAACTGTACATAGTCACAAGTTTCAGACCTTTACACAGCTGTTTAGGAAGAAATGTGACAATCGGTTTTCTCAGGCGAACACTAAAGCAACGTCAAAAATAAGATGATAGATCTCAATAGACTTTATATCATTAACACCCTCCAAGCTCTGTAAGAATCACACCTACTCAAATTCAAAAGTTGATTTGTTTTTGTATTTAAGACCGAACAAACGCAGATCTAGAACATACTTAACGTGCCCAAGGAGTAGAGTTAAACTGGATATATTGTCATTTGTTATTTATACTACGACAGAACTGACCACAATGTGCGCGTGTGTGCGTGTAAACTAACTCCAAAAAAAAAAGCTGTCGACTATCTATAATTTTGTATTGATCCTGGCGTCCAGATTTCATTATTCTAAGTATTCATCGCCATTTTGCCCTCAGCGACAGGTGTTGCCCTCTCTGTTCTCCAGCTCCGAAATGTTTTAGTACGTGAGTTAAACTGTGACTTACATTTACTAGTATTTTATCCTTTTTTTTTTTTATTTCATTGGTAAAAATGTAGAAATCACTTTTCTTGTAGTTACACCAAACCTATGAGCTGTGTGTATCCACATGGGTAGCGAGGATCAAGCTAATAGACTTTGTAGAATTCAAGAGAGAGAGAGAGAGAGTATTCTGTCTTTACTTTAATAGTCTCTAGATTTGATTTGACGGAGGTAAATATTTTGTCATTCGAGTCAGTAGCTAGAATGAAGAACAGACTGGCGTGGTAACAGGTAACATCGTTGAACAAAAGCCTGACAAATAAAAAATGGCTGACTCCTCTACCGTCATAATGAATGCCAAAATTAACCTGCGATACATTTGGACTGGAGTGTCTCTCCAAAATAGGGCACTACAGTCACATGAACAAGTGTTTTACGAGATGAACTATAGTCGTTACAACAGAAGGGGGCAAACAATCTAGTTGACGCAAGGCTTCCAAGCTAGTTGAAGCAAGGCTTCCAAGCTAGTTGACGCAAGGCCACCAAGCTAGTTGACGCAAGGTCCCAAGCTAGTTGACGCAAGGCCTCCAAGCTAGTCGACGCAAGGCCTCCAAGCTAGTCGACTCAAGGCCTCCAAGCTAGTTGACGCAAGGCTTTTAAGCTAGTTGACGCAAGGCTTTTAAGCTAGTTGACGCAAGGCATCCAAGCTAGTAGACACAAGGCCTCCAAACTAGTTGACACAAGGCCTCCAAAAAAATTGTCGCAAGGCCTCCAAGCTAGTTGACGCAAGGCCTCCAAGCTAGTTGACGCAAGGTTTCCAAGCTAGTTTACGCAAGGCCTCAAAGCAAGTTGGCGCAAGGCATCCAAGCTAGTTGACGCAAGGCCTCCAAGCTAGTTTACGCAAGGCCTCAAAGCAAGTTGACGCAAGGCATCCAAGCTAGTTGACGCAAGACATCCAAGCTAGTTGAAGCAAGGCCTCCAAGCTAGTTGACGCAAGGCCCTTAAAGCTAGTAGACACAAGGCCTCCAAACTAGTTGACACAAGGCCTCCAAGCTATTTGACGCAAGGCCTCAAAGCTTGTTGATGCAATTCAATACTAACAAAAAAAATGTCATACTTTTTATTCAGATCTAAGAATTCTCTATTTGTTTTATAATAATGTGCTTTTGGAGAGATAAAATAGTCAAGAAAGAAGGACAAAGGAAAAAATGTTCTTAAAAAATAACTTTAACAAACCTTTGTGCGTTGTAGAACAAGATGGACTTTGCCAATGCGCTGCTGTAGTTCTTTAATGGACTGGCAGACAAGATAAAACAAGCGAGCATCAGAAAAATGGTCGTCCAAATGGATCCCATGGTTAGATTTGTCAAGATTTGAAATGAAGAACCGAGAGAGATGGAAAGTTTTCCTCAAAAATCTTACTAAAAACTCAAACAGAACTGGAAGTTATATACAAACAACTGGAACTGTGGGTGTTTGTATTGTTTGTTTTTTAATGCATTTTATTGTTTGTTTTCTATTGATGTATATCTAATAAGGGGTTCTCACCACTCAAATAATTGACCACACTAATATTTGCAGGGCTGAAGACTCAGACAGGCAGGAACTGAGATTTAACTTAGATTTATGTATAATCCAGTCAGCTAAACTTACATTGAACTGGCTACATAACCAATGTTGTATTTAAAGAACTATCATCCCTCCATCCCCGTTTCATAAGGTCAAAATATGGTAGCTATTCCTTAACTACGAAGTACATTTTTAACAAAGTGTCCCATTTATGGTAAAGTGAGACCCTATGAGTTTGTCTAGCGTGACGCATTATGAGATAATAGTGCTTTAATTACATCAGGTAATTATGTTTGCAATCTGGGCCATGATATCATCTGCATCAACCTACGCACTTGTGACTGTCAGATTGTTCTTTCAGTTGTCCATAGACAGCTATGGATTTGATTAGAGAGTGACTCGATTCAGTTTTTAATTATGACTTGAGTTCTGCAACGCAATGCAGCCATGTGTTTCCTAAGTTTGATTCACTACTTGATGACTTAACACTTGTACGTCATTAAAGGTGATGCTACAGAGGGGGGATGAAAAAGAGAGAGACAGAGAGATAACGAGGGAAAAGAAAAGATAGATATAAAGAGAGAGAGAGAGAGCGAGAGAGAGAGAGAGCGAGAGAGAGAGCGAGAGAGAGAGAGAGAGAGAGCGAGAGAGAGAGAGAGCGAGAGAGAGAGAGAGAGAGAGCGAGAGAGAGAGTAAACAGTATCTTTTCTTTATACTCCCTAATTTCTTTGTAAATTAATTAAAACAGAATGGCTTTCTTTTTACAAAGTTTATATCAACCCTCTCTGTCTGTTTGTCTGTCTGGTAAAAAGTTTGTAAACGATATTTCTCCACACACAATCTCGGATCAAGTTAAAACTCCGCACAATTATTCGTTGGCTTAGACAATACATGAAGCAATAAAACAAATTAACCAATTAGTCAATTAATTACTGGCGATTAATTATCTTGTTTGAAAACTTCAAGGGAAATCTATCCTTCAGTATTTACAGGTATATGGCTAAATATGGAGGGGTTTTGTCTCTTTAGATATTGTACACGTTATGTCTTCTACACCAAGGCCGGCCTTAGGCATAGGCAATCAAGGCAGCTGCTTAGGGCCTCCGAGTGGTGGGGCCTCGCACAAGACTACGAAATTTTTGTTAGAAAAAAATTGCTAACAAACATGGATCAAATCTGAAACATAGCAGACATAACTTTATGGCTCTATTATATGTCTACTAGCTTCAAGTCTCTACTATGATTCAAGTTTTATCATCTGATGTTTAGATTTATTTGTCAGATTTTTAGAAGACCATTGTTTCATCCATTTGTGGAAATGTCGAAACACAATTTCTAGTCTGGTGATCACGAATTGTCTATTTAATATGTCCACCCTATATGCTATATGGGTTTAACTTATTTCTTGGTTTAAGTATCGTTACAGGACCGTAAACAATTCTTTACATATTTTTTGGACTTAAATGTTTGTTTTTCTATTGCAATTGGGGCCTCCCATAAGGCCTCTAATTGCCTAAGGCCGGCCCTGCCTACACCCATTCTTAGATAAAATGAAACTTTAAACAATTATTTATTGACCCTAACAAAGCATGAATCAATTTAAAAATTAACCAATAAGTCAATTAACTTTTGGTAATTAATTATTTTATTTGATCTCGAATAATGGAAATAACCTCTACATTATAGAGAGATATAGTTGTATGTGAAGAGTTCTTTCTTTTAATTAATTAATTTATTTATTTTATTTTTAGTATTTTACTTGTTTCCTATTGAAACTCTATTGAAACACTGATTAGCCCCACAGAAAACTAAATCGTCTGCCAAACAAAACCTGAAGGTAGAAACAAGGAAAACAAAAGCAGGGCGGTCCACGTCTAGCCTAGCGTCACACGTCCGCAGGTGACTGTACAACATTCGTGGGCACTAGCTGTGACAGATTGCCGTGGAAAGGAATTGCCGCCTTGTTTCTAGATTATTTTTATCTTTTTGTGTGTGTGCATTTTTTTACTTGAAATGAAGTGAGAATTAGTACAATTTATTTGATATTTGTACTCTCAATACTTTTTATGTCAATGCTTCTACACCAGTTCATCGTATTCTATTTGTTCAGATATTTTGAGACATGTAAAATAAAATTTACCGAGTTATGTTTTTCCATATCGTGTCCAGTGGATTCTCAAATTATTGATGATAGTGAATGAATTCGCACCATTAGCTTGCCAGTCATAGTCACCTCTAATTTGTATGCTCTAATTCAGATTATGTAATCATGTATTTTTGGCAGATATGAGCGCCACAAATAAGATGCGTTTATCTCTAAGCAGTTCATTATTTAGATGTTTCGTAGTCTTTCTACAGATCTATAACTTCAAATTAAAAGATGTCAATTAAAAATTCAGTTCACTTTTTGTTTAATAAAGACGTTTTTCGAGTTGTATACAAAAGTTCTGTATTAAGACCACAACTAAGTCTATAACGGTTGAGTTGGACTAGCTGTCCGGTAATACAACCAAACCAAGACCGTACATCATAATCATTGGCGTTGTTTTATTTAGTGTAAAGAAATGAAAGACTTCCTCGTCACTTATTCAAAAATGTTTTCTTGTTATTACCTAATCCAAACAAGGACATTTACTGGCAACAATTGGTAAACTGTTCAAATTCTCGAGATGGAGTAGTCCACTTAAAGCTCCCTGGTAGCCGGCGTTATAGTCTGTGGACACTTCATTTAGGACGTAGTTATCACGTTTGTCTTCGTAGCTGTCGTCTACAAGAGGACCACCCACTAGGGCGCCTTGCAAAACGTGTGGGTTAGGCAAAGGCGAATTGAAGTTGTCCCAGCCACAGGGCGCCGGCTTGTCGGGGCAAGAGGCTGCACGGTGATGTGGTTGCAGGGGATACTTGTTGCCGACGCCAATTTGAAAACTGAAGCAGCCTCCGTTAAAGGTGTTGTCCCCTAGGATGTAGTTGATTTGTTGCACGGCCCATTGACGTAGTCTGTTAGTCTGAATTCCCGACTCTGCCGCCAACAATGCTAAGAATGCAGTGTTCGCCATTTCTCTGTAGAGAAAGTGAGACACAATGTTATTAAATCTTTGGAAAATGTTTAGTTTGTTTCTCACATTCAAGGTTTTTGAGTTATACATCTAGTTCCAACGTATTAAAGGACTGATCGGTTCCAATGGAAAAAAAACAAAGGACAAAAGTATAGATGTTCTCTATGCATAACGTCATCATGAAAACAACATCACGATTTGGATGTCAAAGTGTTTGTGTTTATAAACCATTTTATGTTGTATGACAAGAACTTTTAAAATCCTTTTCCACAGTGAAGTTCCATACCGATGTCCATTCCAGCATACAATTATTAAACTTGAGAGATGAACTCAGATGATGCATACAAAGTAGACTCTTTTAGAGGGCGAATTAGTTATTTTTAGTTTGGGATTTAGATATTTACATTATATCGATGACCTCAAGGCCTTAGTGTGCCAAATAGCTTATATGTCTTCAGGCGTCTCAAATGTAATGCCCAGCTGCTGCCAACTAAAGAATTAAATGCAAATGCCATGCTTGTTTTTCTAAATGAGGTTATCCAGATTAGGCGTGGGACGTGCCTATTTTTGTTCTAAGGAATGTCTTTACACGTATAAGATATAAGATAAATGCTAAATATTATTAAAGTCCCAAACCTGAGAGATCCCCATTTAAATCTCCATGCCAGGCCACAAGGTGTGTAGTCCATTGTTCCACCAGCTAACCAAGAGTCAAAATAGTTGACCAATGCCTGCTGGTACTTGTCTTCATGAGTTTCTTCATACAACAACAGAAGGCAGGAGGCTAAGAGGGGAAAGAAAACAACTAAATATATTGTGTCATTGAGGTTTTCTCTTCAGCCTACATGTGATTCTATCATTTTATTGACAGCCTACATGTGATTCTGTCATTTTATTGACAGCCTACATGTGATTCTATCATTTTATTGACAGCCTACATGTGATTCTGTCATTTTATTGACAGCCTACATGTGATTCTGTCATTTTATTGACATCCTACATGTGATTCTATCATTTTATTGACAGTCTACATGTGATTCTGTCATTTTATTTACATCCTACATGTGATTCTATCATTTTATTGACAGTCTACATGTGATTCTGTCATTTTATTGACAGCCTACATGTGATTCTGTCATTTTATTGACAGCCTACATGTGATTCTATCATTTTATTGACAGCCTACATGTGATTCTGTCATTTTATTGACAGCCTACATGTGATTCTGTCATTTTATTGACAGCCTACATGTGATTCTATCATTTTATTGACAGCCTACATGTGATTCTGTCATTTTATTGACAGCCTACATGTGATTCTATCATTTTATTGACAGCCTACATGTGATTCTGTCATTTTAGTGACAGCCTACATGTGATTCTGTCATTTTAGTGACAGCCTACATGTGATTCTGTCATTTTAGTGACAGCCTACATGTGATTCTGTCATTTTAGTGACAGCCTACATGTGATTCTGTCATTTTATTGACAGCCTACAGAGTCATCGGTTAATACAAATCAGTAACTAACTGAGAAGGCAATAGACAACAAGACGCTAGTCCCCCAATCACTTGTTCGAATCCTGAGTTTTTGGACTGGAACGCTGTCTCGTCAGTGATCTCGAGATCCTCAATAATGTATCAAGTACCTGGACTCTTAGTGTTTGATTGGAAATAACAAGCATGAAATATTTTATAATGGACACATAACTATCTAGCATTAAAATATAAATGTAATCATTTCAACGAATGACAATCTTAATACTCTATAATAACAGTAAAAGTTCTGACGAGATCAGTAGCTCTTCAAGGATTCATTTTCATTTTCTGGAAAACATTCTCGAAGTCCTTAGAACATTCATCTTCACCACCGTGAGCGGGCGAAAAAGAGATCCCCCCCCCCTTTTCAGGAAGATTGTATGCGATAGAATTGACAAAATCTGTAGGTCAAAGATTGGTCTGCGTAAAGTCTTGAAGCAGTACACTCTTCTTTAATCTTTAGGCTCGATATATTTCTATTAAAACATTTAAATTCCGATCAAAATTATATCAAATCTCAAAATTAAATACGATTCAATACTGTTAAAAAAAGTGCATACAATTATTATATGGCTTTATATTTATACTGTTTTTTTTTAGATCATTACTTCCGTATTCTGTACACTGTATACACCACAAAGCTTTCTATCAATGAATAATTCTTCATTGCATGAGCATCTCCAATATTGAATGACATTTTAAAAATATATAGATCTATGTGCGTTCGTATAACCCTGTTTGAAATAAGTCTATGTTACCTTGCTTATTGTCCCAGTCGTAAGACCAAGGGACATTAAAGTCTGCTAGTGTCCTGGCGTAGTCCAAGTAGGTGGAGTCGTTGGTCGCTCTGTACAACCACATCGCCCCGTTACACATCTCATCGCTCTCTGAAGTGGAGTCATAGAAACCACGTGACCCGTTATACAGTCCCCTGGACATATACATCTCTTTAGTCAACGTAATGAGTCCATTGCACATTTTTAAAAAAAGTCTAGGTAGAGAAAGTAACCCCATGTGTGTGTGTTTTGTATGTCACGCTTGACAACACATGATAACAGCTAATGGAAGCTTGTCAAATTTACTATCACTGACGAAAAGAATCCAGAAGAATCTTTGTACGGCATTATTTAAAAACTTGAGAGCTAGCTACAGAGATCGTTAGTCATTGTTTACAAACGGTCTTCGGTCACAAGGGTCGGATTTAGGGGAGGGCAGATGGGTCTACAGCTCGGTTTATCCAAAAGAAAGGGGCCGCCACAAGAGATAAAAATATATCCGAATTTCGACGGGTAAGAAACTTGTAAGTTTTGTATTTTTTTAACATTTTTTTTTCTCATTTTTACGGCTGACAAAAAATGTCGTGATTAAAATGTGTCAGACAATCGTTCATAAACAAATTCAATAAATCACAGCGCCATCTAGTAGTGTACATTACATGAGTTGATCTAGAACTTTAAGTTTGATCTAGAAGTGTACATTACATGAGTTGATTGAATGCTAGAACATTGTCTGGGACAGAAGAAGGGCAGAGTGGAAAGGGTTAAAACTCGAGACCTATGTTACGATAGTTCAAAGTTCATTCGACACAACCAAGCCGCCATTTATGTCCGCAAAGTGACCAGGAATCTCCTAATAAAAAAAAAGTCATGACAAATACCAGCCCGCGGAAAACAAATGTACTTTCAATTCGAACGTCAATCAATGTGTTGAATGTTTAAGTGTAGAAACCAATGGCAAACTCAACTATTCTACTGGTTAATCCTGCCACGTCTTTCCCGCGCTTTTCTTTACCCACGTGACCCAAGCATTTCTTTTATTTTTTAAATACTTCGGTGGCCCAGCAAAGTTACCTATGTCTATGGTTATTATTGTATTTCTGAATTTAAAAAAAAAGACATGTTCTCAATTTGTCATTAAATGTACCTGTTGTCTATTGCAAACGCGTACAAGCTCTTGGCAGCAGAATAAAGTTGTTCGCTGTAGAAAATAGCTCCTTTCGCTTGAAAAGTTATAGACCCTGCTGCAAGTGCTGCAACTGTCTCACCCAGAACATCACTGCCCTGAAACAAATATTAATAAGACACGAGATTCAGCCAGTCACCACCAAACCAACAAAAGCTTTTAAGCTCAATCTCCGAAAAGTCCAGACAAACAAAAGACATTCAGTTTTAGTTTTACTTGGTAGGACTGTGTAAGACTTACTTATAATTCTCTTTGTAATATGATTAAATGTACTGTACTGTGTGGCGACATGCAATTTGTGCTTTCAAATTGAATTCTATTATGGCTTTGATGTATGCATTTTGGATGTTCATTTGTTATTAGTTATGTAAAGGAAGAAACTTTTCGCATGTCAATTATGAGTGAGTCTGGTGTGAATGTACATTTTGGTTTGTTATAGTTCTAAATTATAATGTTTTTTGTTTGGTGTAATGCACAAATTGTAAGACAAATTTCCGTACGGACATTAAAAAATTATTATTATTATAATTATTATAATTATTTTATTATTATTATGCAGTTATACCTATATACCGAGTTTTGAATTCAATGAATGTAGATAGAATTTTAATATTGAAGATTTTCGTGCATGGAGGCAAGTCTGAACTTATTGGTGTATCCGGTGCACAATATAGGGAAGTATTAATAGACGATGACTTTTATTAAACCATAGTGTTCACTATTTAGCTCTGTAGAGTCACATTTATAAGTTCTTTTGCTTTTATTAGAGACCCCGTAAGGGGAAAAGCCGCTATTAGGTTTGTGCAAAATGTCCGTTTGTCGCACTCAGATCTCAAAAACTAGAAGAGAAATGAAAAATATTATTTCACCATTAAATGCGGCTTGCAAACTGTTTAATTTATAAAATTAATTATGCAAGCGATTTTTTCATAAAAATACACCAATTCTAAAACAATTACATAAATGTAATGGAGATAATGTTACAATATGTTTACAAGGCGACACTCATTACCACGTATTTTCAGTATCACTTAGTTAAATATATCTCAAAACTCTGGTCTCAGCTTCGATTGCACCTGTTCAATAGGCTAAAAGGCTATATCAGGAAAGTGAATATACCTTGAAAGTTGTATTGATATATATGCACGGTCTGACCATGGTCATATCTTCAGGTCGGCCCCAGTAGGCGTGGTCAGTGTTACCGTCACCAATCTGGGCCACGAATTGTTGGGCCGATGCATTCCAGGCGTTAAGAAAGTAGTCCAATGGCCATTTGATCATGTCGTACATGCTGTCCAGAGTTGCGGTAGAACTATACGCATCTTTAAACCTGAAAGAGATATACAGTGCTGAGAAATTCAACCCAACAACAGTAAATATTAAAGTATTGTATATGATGGTAACACTTCTGTTTGCATTAAATCTGTGGTCTCAAACAAAAGCATCTAATAACAATACGACTAAGACTAAAACTAAGATTTGCTTTCTTGATTCTTATGGGAATTTCTTGTAATTAGAGGAACTCTTTTCTCATAAAAAAAGAAATAACAGTAACATTCACATCAATAAAACAGACACAACAGTAACATTCACATCAATAAAACAGACACAACAGTAACATTCACATCAATAAAACAGACACAACAGTAACATTCACATCAATAAAACAGACACAACAGTAACATTCACATCAATAAAACAGACACAACAGTAACATTCACATCAATAAAACAGACACAACAGTAACATTCACATCAATAAAACAGACACAACAGTAACATTCACATCAATAAAACAGACACAACAGTAACATTCACATCAATAAAACAGACACAACAGTAACATTCACATCAATAAAACAGACACAACAGTAACATTCACATCAATAAAACAGACACAACAGTAACATTCACATCAATAAAACAGACACAAAAGTAACATTCACATCAATAAAACAGACACAACAGTAACATTCACATCAATAAAATAGACACAACAGTAACATTCACATCAATAAAAATGACACAACAGTAACATTCAAATCAATAAAACAGACACAACAGTAACATTCACATCAATAAAACAGACACAACAGTAACATTCAAATCAATAAAACAGACACAACAGTAACATTCAAATCAATAAAACAGACACAACAGTAACATTCACATCAATAAAACAGACACAACAGTAACATTCACATCAATAAAACAGACACAACAGTAACATTCACATCAATAAAACAGACACAACAGTAACATTCAAATCAATAAAACAGACACAACAGTAACATTCACATCAATAAAACAGACACAACAGTAACATTCACATCAATAAAACAGACACAACAGTAACATTCACATCAATAAAACAGACACAACAGTAACATTCACATCAATAAAACAGACACAAAAGTAACATTCACATCAATAAAACAGACACAACAGTAACATTCACATCAATAAAACAGACACAACAGTAACATTCACATCAATAAAACAGACACAACAGTAACATTCACATCAATAAAACAGACACAACAGTAACATTTACATCAATAAAACAGACACAACAGTAACATTCACATCAATAAAACAGACACAACAGTAACATTCACATCAATAAAACAGACACAACAGTAACATTCACATCAATAAAACAGACACAACAGTAACATTCACATCAATAAAACAGACACAACAGTAACATTCACATCAATAAAACAGACACAACAGTAACATTCACATCAATAAAACAGACACAACAGTAACATTCACATCAATAAAACAGACACAACAGTAACATTCACATCAATAAAACAGACACAACAGTAACATTCACATCAATAAAACAGACACAACAGTAACATTCACATCAATAAAACAGACACAACAGTAACATTCACATCAATAAAACAGACACAACAGTAACATTCACATCAATAAAACAGACACAACAGTAACTAATGTATTCTAGCCTGTTTCAAAACTGACGAGAAATAACTGCCAATTTCCCAACTAACTATAATTAACTAATCTGTTTTGCAACTGGCCAGTATTAGTTAACCCAGTTTCCCAAGCCACCAGGATTACCTACCCCTATTTCCTAACGTACTAGGACTACAATGCATGTTTTTTTAACTAACTAGGATAACCTATCCTTCTTTCCCAAGTGACTGGGATTGTCTACCATTGTGTCCCAAACTGACTGGGATTGTTACCCTTGTGTCCCAAACTGACTGGGGTTGTTATCCTTGTTTCCTCAACTGACTGGGATTGTTACCCTTGTTTCCTCAACTGACTGGGATTGTTATCCTTGTTTCCTCAACTAACTGGGATTGTTACCCTTGTTTCCTCAACTGACTGGGATTGTTACCCTTGTTTCCTCAACTGACTGGGATTGTTACCCTTGTTTCCTCAACTGACTGGGTTTGTTACCCTTGTTTCCTCCACTAACTGGGATTGTTACCCTTTTTTCCTCAACTGACTGGGATTGTTACCCTTGTTTCCTTAACTGACTGGGTTTGTTACCTTTGTTTTCTCAACTGACTGGGATTGTTACCCTTGTTTCCCTAACTGACTGGGATTGTTACCCTTGTTTCCCTAACTGACTGGGATTGTTACCCTTGTTTCCTCAACTAACTGGGATTGTTACCCTTGTTTCCTCAACTGACTGGGATTGTTACCCTTGTTTCCCTAACTGACTGGGATTGTTACCCTTGTTTCCCTAACTGACTTGGATTGTTACCCTTGTTTCCTCAACTGACTGGGATTGTTACCCTCGTTTCCTCAACTGACTGGGATTGTTACCCTTGTTTCCTCAACTGACTGGGTTTGTTACCCTTGTTTCCTCCACTAACTGGGATTGTTACCCTTGTTTCCTCAACTGACTGGGATTGTTACCCTTGTTTCCCTAACTGACTGGGATTGTTACCCTTGTTTCCTCAACTGACTGGGATTGTTACCCTTGTTTCCTCAACTGACTGGGATTGTTACCCTTGTTTCCCTAACTGACTGGGATTGTTACCATTGTTTCCTCAACTAACTGGGATTGTTACCCTTGTTTCCCTAACTGACTGGGATTGTTACCCTTGTTTCCCTAACTGACTGGGATTGTTACCCTTGTTTCCTTAACTAACTGGGATTGTTACCCTTGTTTTCCTAACTGACTGGGATTGTTACCCTTGTTTCCCTAACTGACTGGGTTTGTTACCCTTGTTTCCTCAACTAACTGGGATTGTTACCCTTGTTTCCTCAACTAACTGGGATTGTTACCCTTGTTTCCCTAACTGACTGGGATTGTTACCCTTGTTTCCCTAACTGACTGGGATTATTACCCAACTGACCAGGATTACTTAAACTTGTTTCCCAAGCCACCAGGATTACCTACCCTTAATTTAAAACTGACCAGGATTGGTCATAACGACAGGCATTGTTATCAAACTGCTCACCGGTATAATGACCACAACAATATTGTAGCAGCTGAAGCCATGGGCTGTCCAAACTTGACGTGGTCACCAGCATCATACCATCCTCCGACCACACAATCATTTAGCCCTGAATCTCCCCTCCATGGAATGGGATTGTTGATTGGCAGCTTGCCGGACCTGTGTATGTCGACAGTGCAAAGTATGCAATTAAAAAATTCTGTTGACTAGCCATTTAGACTAAATTTGTGTGAGCTACATCTACAAATTATATGTCCATTTAACTACATCTACATATTATCGTTTATCCAGCTCATTAAGTTTAAATTATGGCTGGGCATCAAAAGTCTTAAACTTAAAGACTGATTAGCATGAAGCAGCCTTAACGTCAAGAGGTCAGCTTTTTGTTTCGGGACCTGACTTCATTATAACTTAGACATAAGACCAATTCTTCCATCTTACCTAAGTATGCTGTCTACATTCTTTATATTTTGTTCTTACAAGCATGACTAACTTTTAGACGTGTGTAAAAGGTGGGTGTAGGCGAGATGATGGTCAGAACTTTCATGTGGAATGTAGGTCAGAACTTTCCATGTGGAATGTAGGTCAGAACTTTCCATGTCGAATGTAGGTCAGAACTTTCCATGTCGAATGTAGGTCAGAACTTTCCTTGTGGCATGTAGGTTAGAACTTTCATTGTGGAATGTAGGTCAGAACTTTCCATGTGGAATGTAGGTCAGAACTTTCCTTGTGGAATGCAGTTGTATTTTTGACGACATCCGATAACGGAGAGTTTCAGGATAAATAAAGGGAAGGTAATGACTAATGTACGCTTCCTAGTTTAGAATTGATACACTTCTTTCTATTTCTATTTCTATTCTATTTCTATCTATATGTCTATCGATCTATCTATCTGTGTCTGTCTGTCTATCTATCTATCTATCTATCTATCTATCTATCTATCTATCTATCTGTCTGTCTGTCTGTCTGTATGTCTGTCTGTCTATCTATCTATCTATCTGTCTGTTTGTCTGTCTGTCCGTCTGTCTATCTATCTACCAACCTATCTATCTATTGATATATCTCTAAAAATTCAAGGACTCACCTTTGAGTGTTTAAAAACAAAATAGATTTAGACAGAGCAGTGGCGTAGTTCTTCCCACATTCCACTTGACCAGTCCACCACACACACACCACAAATAGGCACTTCAAAAGCCAACACATTGGATTTGAATCTCGTGAGAGTAGTTTGCCAGTAAAAACCCAGATTGTGTACAAATCAAAACATTCATAAACGTTCTATATTACTCCTCTTAACATACACTATCCAGGCCTCTGGTGAGTTGCTTCAGACTTAAGTGATGGCAGACAGCGACGTTAAAAAGTGATTGTCTTATGTAAAAATTTAAATAAAAAACACACACACATACACACAGTCATACATTATCTGGAGCCAATCTAATCAGTAAAAATAAGTCAAAACAAACAAAAAATTAGTTTACAAACTTGTCTTTCTGGAAAACTTTTCTATGAAAAAAAATCGTTTGACCAGACCTTGTTTTAAAACTCTTGGACTGTGAGCAAAACAATTCCTTAGCACTATCAACATTCCGTGGGCGTTAGGAATTAGTGGACCCAATAAACCGTCATTTATCTCTCTTGAAAGGTATTATATTGATTTGAAACAATGTCTGCACTTTTTCTTATTGCCTGTTAAACACAACGGATCTTGCATCAGGAATATAAATGAAATCTTCCATATGCTATTGTCATGGACTATCTTTATGTTTAGTAAGTCAAAAAGGTCACCAAAAAGCTAAAGAGACGGCGAGGGATAGACTTTGTAGGCTTGACACTAATCTAACCACTTTGTGTTAGCCTCATGTTGAGAGCCTAGGATGCACGCCTCATAGCACTCTGATAGAGAGAGGCTTTGTCAAATGCTCTTTCATTGAGGCTATCTAGAAGCAGTCGCTTTGTGGTTCTCAAGAAGCGGTTACTAATGCTTTGTGAACCAAAGCTTTAAGTTAGCGATAGAACCACACTAGGTATTTGATTACGTCTTCAAGAACAGTTTTTGACGTCACTTTTGGGGGACGTGCCTAAGAAAACTAAAATTAAGATCCTTTGTATTAACGAGTTGAAGACTCAAGATCCATCTTTTAGACTTACTCGTGTAACACTGTGAATTCAAAGTACGCTGTCAACATGGTGTGGTCTTTCTTGCTGACTTCGAAGAAGAGAATGGATGGGCATGCCAGATTCTATCTAAAGCCAAAAACAGGAGTTGAGAAAGTCGTCGACAAATCATTGGTGGTGCCCCAACGGTTCATCTAAGGGATAGAAGAAAGGATAGATAAGGGATAGAAGAAAGTGGAGGACGAAGATTTTTCTTACATAATATGTCACGTGATTCAACAAGTTTCAATCTAAGAAATCAATATCTCAACCTACATAACTAGAACAGACATCAAACTCAAACCTGTTCTTATTAAAAACATAAGTTTGACCTCTTAACCTGGTCTTACTTTTTAACCTTAAAGACACGAATTAAAGAATCGCGTTGGTTCTTAAGTTTCATCATTTTTAGACTCTTATTGATAGTAGTATTAAGAGTGTGGGAGTGTACATGTTTTTTTTTCTTAACTTACTTCCCTTTGAGTCTCTATTGGACTAAGTAAACTTACAGTAGCAGCCTTGACCTCTTCTGCCCGTCCGAGTGTCCCACTCTTATCTTGCAGGCTTTACACACCATGTTAAACTTATTCTACTTGTATCTTTTCTTGTTACTTCTGACTTATTAACCCTTAAAGTGCTGAGCTGTTTTAGAATGACTGCATACAAAATGGAATTACAATTCTGATGTTTAGAGGCTAAACTACCAAACGCGTTTTAAGGGTTAAACTTGTAATATTTTGATCTCCATTTAGCCTACAATTCTTACAGCTAGTTCAAAGTATGGAAGAAATGAGACAAATCACACAGCTAGTCTTGATTGGTCACGTCTTTTATCCACGAAATGGTCAGTCCGAAGTTACGCACATTTTTACGAAATGCGCGTAGCTCAAGACAATAGCCCAGTAATGTGACAGTCCTTCACGTCTGTCTTTTAAGCCACTGATCACAAATTTATGAAATCTATATTACATAGTCAATTTGGGTGCGTTTTAATGTTAGTCATTTTTATTATTATTACTATTAAAACATGTATTATTGTAGAAATGAATTATTTTTTTATTCTCACTGCCAAGGAAGAGCTTAGTTAAAAGGGAAACTAAATTTTGTGTAGTCCCCTCAACAGTGTCCACTAAGAAATGTTCTGATGATGTGGCAGATATGCAACAGTACTGTCCTCTGGATGATGTGGCAAATATGCAACAATACTGTCCTCCCCTTTTGAGTGTTTCGAACTTTGAATGTGTCTGCGAGATCAATTATTAAGATAGAAACAAATGCAATTGGAATGGGACAAAATCAAAATTAATTTATTATTATTATTATTATGTTAGAAAAGAACGAGTATTTATTCTCTGGTACATCCAGGGTCGAGTTTTGTTAAAGGGAAACAAAATTCATCGTAGTCCCTTTATAAGTTTTCACCTAGGAATTTTCTGGTGATGTGGAAGGTCTGTAGTCGTACCGCCCTCTGACATGCAACGAGAATGTTCCTAGGAACGCCGATGGCTTTGAAGGTATCTGTGAGGTCAGTTGTTATTATCCCCTCGGTTGATATAACTATGGGGTATATTGTTGTTTTAGAAAACTTATTATTATTATTATTATTATGGAAGTGAAATAAATTTCAATCTCTGGCACTGCCAGGGTCGAGCTTCATTAAAGAGAAACCAAATTCATTGTTGTTCTCTTAAACAGTGTGCGCTGAGATATTTTCTGATAATGTGGCAAGTCTGCAGCTGTACTGGTCTTAAACAGGTAAAGAGGATCCTCTTAGGAACGCTTAGGGATTTGAATGTGGTCATGTATCATCATCCCCTCAGTGGATTGTATTGTAATTTTAGACAGCTTCCATAGTCACTTAATCTCTAACATAGATTTTCATATTATATTTAATATTATTATCATGGTCATCTTTTGTTGTTATCACCATTGCTATCGAGAGGCCCGAATAAGACACTGGCCAAACCCCCCCCCCCCCAATAGAACAAAAGCTATATGAAGAGTTCCTAGATCTGGAAACCACTGCGCAGTTCATCTCAGATATAGAACTACTCGTCTGATCCCTCCAACAAATACATGAGAACAAAGAAGAAAAGTTATTAGGCTACTTGATAGACTATATATTACATGGACTGCCAACACTATAAGGTAACTAAGCACAAGTCCCGTTCACAGAGGCGTCCTTGGTTGCATGACAAATTGACTTCCGGTAGATTTTTTTTACTATATAAAGAAACCATTCCCGAAGATTTTTACCGCCACTTTTACAGCAAATCATGAATGGAAACTTAATTGTCATAGAAGATGTTACAGAGTTAAGTGTGCACAAACCAATTTGTGACATACATCTATAACTTGAAGCTTTATAACTGATTTCTTAGCCAATATAGACTAATTAGCCAAGCCTGTATTTCGTGTATTTGCTTGTTTACGACATTGATTGAATTGTGATGCTAGTTGGGATTATTATTTTTTAAATCACATTTGACAATTGATACATATCTCGTATGGTGAATGAACATGCCAAAATGTCTTTTTTTGTGAGCTAAAAGGTGGTCGACGTAACAAAGATGACCCATGGAGATTCTTTCAAGACCATGCTTAGTCGCCAACTTGCCAAAGCTGACATAGAAGACAGCACTTACTTCAATAGGAAGTGATTTTTTTTTCATCACATTAGACAATTAATGTTTTTACAATGTATATTCTAAATGTGAGTTAAATAAGAAATTAACTGAAAGAGTCAATACATTTTTTGTAAGTGTCATTTATTATTTTTGTTTTTAATGGGGGATATAAGTTAAGTCTGCGAGTGAGTCGGTCTAAATAAAATAACAATAGTGAGTCAATAAGCCTACACTCTTTACCAACTTTTGTTTAGATCTATAGTATTGGAATCAACCATAAAAAATAAAATCAATGATGTATTTATGATTAATTTAAAAATCTGAATAACAATTTCGGCCTTCAAGTTATTAGTGTTTTTTTTAACTAACTAGAATCCCAAATAACATCCAATTCTTCTAAAAGCTATAAATAGATCTGATACTGTTCCAAATATTTCTTCGCCTAATAACATTCTAGAATCAAAAGAAAGTGATTGTAGGCCTACACGTAAACATGTAGTGACCTATGGCTAAAAACTTTATTGTCAAGTACGACCGTACACATTACTATATAGTTTCTTTATTTTATTAATAAACTAGTTAAAACACTATTTATGTAAATGCTCCGGTTGGGGTTGGTAAATCAAAAGGTTTTTATAAAAATCTGGCTATCCCTATAGTGCTGTTAACAAAATTACCACTAATAATATTTTGAACGTCAAAAGCGTCTAGTCAAGTTCCTAGATTCATCATCTGCGTGTGTCTGGTAAACCCAGAGGATCAAGATCTAGTCTAGACCTTGACTCTTATTATGTCTTATAAGACGTATATTTATATCTATGAGCTAAACATCTACTGATCTACAATCTGTATCTAGAGTCACAAAAAAACTAAAACAAATTAATTCCACTTATCTTATTCATGGCAAACCGGTAACACAGGCTAAAAACGCAAAATACCTAGGTGTTATAATAAATGAAAAACTGTCATGGAATCCACATATTGATGAAACTATAAACAAAAAAATCAAACAAAGCATTAGGATTTATTAAAAGAAATTTCTATAAATCAAATAAGAACATAAAACTAAAATGTTATTTAACCTTGGTTAGGCCAATAATAGAATATGCATCCACCGTTTGGGACCCCTCAACTCAAGAAAACATTAAGAAACTGGAACAGACACAAAATAGAGCAGTGAGATTCATAACAAATGAATATTCATATTTGACTAGAGTAACACCTATAGTAAAATCACTAAATTTAGAAAGCCTTCAGGACAGAAGACTCAAAAGTAAAGTAGCAACTATACATAAAACACTGAACCATAATCTTCAAATACAAAAACAAAATTTAATAAAATACTCTGAAAGACACAAAAATAAAGGCACATTCCTCATCCCATATGCTAGGACAAATTTGTACAAATACTCTTTCTTCCCTAGTGCTATTAGAGCATGGAATGGGTTGCCTGAGCTAGCCAGAAAAACCAGTGACTTGGCAGAATTTAAGTCATTGGTTAATATGCATGACTAAATGCATGACGCGTAGGATGTAATCATCTTCTTTTTTGAAGTAACGTCTATATTATATAAGAAGAAGATCTATTCCTATACTCTGATTATAAAGATTTAATGTTTCTGATTAGCAATACTACTGTTGACAGCCATTGCCAATTATCCTACTCATGTACTAGATCTGGCTCTATTGATCACTACTCATATCTTGCCTAGATATAAACAACTGTACTAGTTTGGACTAGACATTCTAATTGGTTCTATTTTTATTTTTTTTTATTATTCTCACAATTCCAGTAGGCTAAGTAGTTACCAAATTGTGCTATTATTCACTGTAGATCTAAATCTTAACTTTTAAGTACCAAAGAAGTACACAGAGGATGTTGAATGGTACTCCAAGTGCTATAATTGCTACCATTCAATGTGTGGATTCAAGTATTTACCCAGCCAGATACTGCCACAATATGTTCATTGTTTTCAAAAAAGTTTGCACCCAGTGCCAGAAGCTGTATAAATACATTTAACAGTAAGTTTTTAATTAATTCATAATTTATTTTTAAACGGTATGTAAGTCTATTTAATTGTAAGAATCCATGTGCTATTTTGTTTAAAGCTAATTTTCTATGTGAATATTCACACAATATTGTTATGTTGTAAATAAAACATTATATTCCCTTCAGCCTGTGCAGTGTATTTTTAAAGTGATAATTGGCTCATGCAGACCAATACCACTCTTTTGTTATGTGTGTTTTACTTCAAATTATACTTTCTTGCATAAGAATTAAATACATAGTGCAACAATTGTCAATTAGAAGTACAGATTAATCAGTTATCTTGGTGGAAAAGGATGTCAGATGAGTTGAGAAAATGCTTAAAGAAATTCTTTACATAATTCTTTGAACTAAAACACTATAAATTTTTAAGATTTTTAAAATCTAATAAGAATTGTATTATTGCTCACATTAAAAGCAATTGATCTTTTCTTTTCCGCAGATGTATATTTCAAGAAGAAATTATTCTTTCTTATCTCTTGGAGTTTATCAATAAGATGGATGCCACAAAACTCACTTGCTATGTCAGAAACTCTTCCTATGAAACTTCCAGACAGTAAAAAAAAAAGTCAAGTATCCCTTCCAGACCTTGTGGTCTTTAGGGCAGATGATGTAAAGATAATCTGTTTCTGTGGCCTACGCTTAACCAGGGTGTTATGTGGCCTGCACAATGATCAACCACCTTTACTTTCCCATTAAAGCTGGGTAGACTCAGACTCAAATTAAAAATCCCAGTCTTCACCAGGATTCAAACCCCGGTCCCCAGTTCGGAAGCCAAGCGCCTTACTATTAAGCCACCGCACATCCTTCCAGTAAGTAGGGCAGCTTAAAATTTAATACTTTAAACTTAGTGCAAAAAGAATAAAAGCAGTCTTCTAATTCTCCCTTTAAATTTGCAAAGATATGTTCAAATTTTAATGTATGCAGTAAAAAAAATTGTTTCAAACGCTCAGTACAATATTCAATGACTCTTTTTATTTGGGTTACCTAAGCATGCCACAGATCGGGTCTCAAACAAGGAAATCCTATGCCAAACTGGGAGTCGAACACTTGGTGAGGTTGTGACTGAGCGGCGCATGAGGTTTGCGGGACATGTTCTACGTCTAAATGAATTACGCACACCAAGAGTTGCGATAACATGGAAGCCAAAACAAAGAAAGCGCAAACAGGGACGTCCTCGTATTAATTGGCGACACACCTTCATGGAGGACCTCAGAACAGTGGACACCAGGTGGAAGGAGGCTTCAGACATTGCCTGTGACAGATCTTTATGGAGACAGCTTGCCGCCCAATGCGCCGAACGGCGCAGGAGGTCCTAAGTAAGTAAGTAAGTAAGCATGCTTGTGCAGAAAATTTCCTGAAGTTATTTTTAAATCTGTTCCCTTGTTTTTCAAGTGCATTTAATGATTCATTAAATTTTCATAATATTACTTAATAAAATGTCAAAGATTAAATATTGTTATTATTATACTACCGGTATTCCTTTTTTTTTTATAATACATTTGCATCTATTTTTGTTTCATAATATGTTCCCATAGCATTTTTTATGTAAAACTTCTAATATACTTTACTATACTCCTAATATACTTTTTAAAGAACTGTTTTGTTAGATGTTTTCAGAATTGATTTTACCTGTAAAGGACTTGAACATATGGAAGTTTGGTACTTTATGAAACTAAGATTGAATTGGTGACTTGTTATGAATTTAATATATGTTGTTTCTATTCCATCAACAGTCCTAGAATTTGTCCAATGCCTGTGATCCTCTGAGTTGAATGAGAATGTGCTCCATAATATCTACCAGTCCTTGCTGATAGCTGGAAGTTTATGAATATTATGTTGTCCTTAATTTGATGATTTTGAAAACTACCATTTTTTGAAGAATTGAGCATTATTTCTATAATTTATACAAATATCTTAAGGAAATATTGTGTTTATAATATTAAGAAATTTGAAGATATTATTGTTCTTACTAATACCGGTATTACTATTATGGTACCGTTATTTGAAAATAATCTTAAACATATTTTGTTCATTGTATGATATACATTTAATAAATAGTTCTCCAACTTTGAATAATTGTATACTCAATTATTAAACATTTTGTTGTTTTTTTAACTGTAAATGTAACCTGAATCAAGTTAACTAGCACATTAAAAAGATTTAAAAAACAGTATTTTATGCTTTAACTAACTTGAGACTTAAAGCACATCATTACTTTGATATTCACTTGTCAATAAATGATAGCGTAATTCAATTTTAGTGACATATTCAGACTATTAAATGGTTTTATTTAAATTATAGCAACTTTCTCTTTCAGTCAAGCTTAAGATACATATCTGTATAAAGTCTATAATAAGTTAATTTAAATGTCAATCTATACTTCTAAAAAAAAATGTCTGTATGGTTTTCATTGCAAATATGTATTACTATAATTATCATTTTGAAATGAAACATTAAATACTGAAGATGACCATTTCTGATGTATTTCTCATTTCACAAAACAAACAGAATATTATCCGAAATTTCATCCCTTCATTGTAACAGGTTTTTGGAAGTAGTATGCTCCTTTAAGAAAAAAAAAAGAAACATGCATTATAAAAATTTTTGTTTTAAATAAAATTTCTCTTGGGTGACTTGAGTAGAAAGTAATAGAAATATGAACTGCATTTAGCAATATGCTCACACTAGTCAGAAGTGGTTTTTACTAGTGAAAATTGTCTGTCCAAATAAGCTATTGAAACTACAGTCAGTTTCACATGAAAAGTTTTAGTTCTTCCTCTTAGACGTTTAGGTATTATCTATCAAGAGCAGGGTAAAGCAAGGTTGGGTTTTGGCCATCAACAATTTTTTCGTTTGTACTCTCATAGCGCCTTTAAAAAGATGGAGTATATATCCACAGTAGATTGGATGGAAGTCTTCTTAAACTGGCTGGACCAAAACGAGAAGACGACATATCCTGATTAGGGAACTGATGTTTGTCGACGATGCGGCTCTCTCATACCGTCAGCAATAATGATTACAAAGGCTAGTCAATACTTCGACAGCTGCGGATCAATAATTTATTCTTACAATAAATCTCACCAAGACATAAAAATGGCATAAAAAGTAAACATCATCAAACTCCATTTGAGTGAGGGCTTGAGAGGGTCAAATCCTCCTTTGCAAAAGCCCTGGACAGAAACCCTGCTGTATTGCGTAGTGCATACATGTCACCATACAGGTCGAGAATTTTTGGTTTCTCTGACCTGTTGAGCCAGTCTGGG
This sequence comes from Biomphalaria sudanica, assembly GCA_036873155.1. Lineage (NCBI taxonomy): Eukaryota > Metazoa > Mollusca > Gastropoda > Planorbidae > Biomphalaria > Biomphalaria sudanica. Next base: position 4,183,999 of record JAZGLO010002325.1, on the reverse strand, counting down.
CAGTCAAACAGAATATGGGGGCACCGTGAATCGCAATTTGACCATAGCCGTGAGAAATATGAGCCAACAGGACAGTGGCCTGGCCTGCACTGTGTTATAATAGGTTGCCATAAAACGTCACAGAATACACTGAAATGTGTGATTCATCCTATTTCTATTTTATCATTCAAAAGAAGCATGTAACCAAGATGCTGTCTTCTATGTCAGCTAAGGCAAGTTGGCGCCTAAGCTGGTCTTTAAAGAATCTCCATGGGTCATCTTTGTTACGTCGACCACCTTTTAGCCCACAAAAAAAAAAGACTTATTTTGGCATACGTTCATTCACCATAGGATATTTGTGTAAATTGTCAAATGTGATTTACAAAGAAAATAATCCCAACTGGCATCACAAATCGTCCAATGTCGTAAACAAGAAAATACACGAAATACAGGCTTGGCGAATTAGTCTATATTGACTAAAAAAATCAGTTATAAAGCTTTACAGTTATAGATATATGTCAAAATGGTTTGTGCACACTTAACTCTGTAACATCTTCTATGACAATTAAGTTTCCATTCATGATTTGCTGTAAAAGTGGCGGTAAAAATCTTTGGGAATGGTTTCGTTATATAGTAAAAAAAATCTACCGGAAGTCAATTTGTCATGCAACCAAGGACGCCTCGGTGTACGGGACTTATTTATTTAAATATATAGGCTTAGTGCGCAGAGATGGCAGTCCATGTAATATATAGTCTATGGGCTACTTCTGTTGTGATCTTTATTGACGTCTGGGGAAATCGTCTTAAAATTCTCTCCGCTAATAACAAGACAAGAATAAATAAATCATTTCTTCTTCGAAGTTCTAACATGCGAAGACTCTTTGATTTAAATCTAGCCACCAACCCTCCCCCCTCCTCCTTTTTCCCCTTTCGTTCACAGACTCCTGATTAAAGTCGTCCTAAGCACGGAACATTGCAATGGAGTCTATCTTTGGTTCACAGACTCCTGATTAAGGTCCTCCTAAGGCTGCTAAGCACATTGCAATGGAGTCTATCTTTGGTTCACTTCTAGACTACAGTAGAACAATAACGAATGACAGCCTTGAAGAAAGTAGGAACTATTTTTTTACTTATTTAATCTAGCTATTTATTTACAGTATAATTTCTAGGTAATCTTTGTCAATTACTTTACTTAAATTATCTCTAATATATTTGTGTGCTAAGAAATATTTGTCTTTATGCCCCAGTTGTCTAAAGGAAGTTTAATGTCAACCATGATATTCCTTTCGGCAGCTTCTGCGACTGAGTTGGTGCTAGATACAATGTAAAGCGTTCCTTTGTATCACACCAAAGTGGTCGAGAGAATGATTCGGATGAAAGGGCCACGGGCCACCGATTTACCCTTAAATCTATTCTATATAATTCTACTAGTCGATGTGGCGGATTAAAGGGAGATAACGCTTTAGTTTTTCTGTAATTTGATTAAATAAAAAGTTATTGTTTAGTACTTTTTTGACTTTGCACCCAAATATTTTTGAAAAAAACAAAATCTCTATTATCCATGTGTAAATTTGTCTTACAATTGTGCATTACACATAACCAGACATTATAAGAGCAATCGTATTATACGATATCACAGATAGACAACCTTGTGCTACTCGTCTCTACCTTTTGTCATGCAAACACAACTTTTGTATCCCCTTGGTTAACGCCATCTTTTATTTCATGTTTCGTTGTAAGTTTATTAGTGATTCTTTTTTTTTTGCAGTGAACTTTATGTTATCATCGTCTACTATAGTGGTTGGATTGTGACGTTCCATGTGTGTAAAAATAATTATACCAACAACTAAGAAAAACTAGAAAATATTGAAACAACTAACAAACAGTTATTAAATAAAATCTAAAAACAAAGAGATTTAAGATTTCATTCATTTATTGCATGAAATGATAGAGAGTGACACTGATCTAAATGTCCTACGAAGTGATACATATTCACAATGATCTTGTTGTTGTTGTTTTTTCAGATTAAATAAAATATCTATGATATTGAACCAAAAAAAAAATATTCGAAGAATCAAATGGATGTGATAAAACTTATATAATGTAAATTTTGATCCTTATAAAGCTAATTTAATAATCTCAAAGTGATTTGTGAATAAAAGCCAAAGCCACCTATCAATTAATCTTATATTTGTTTCCACACATTACGTTTTTATTTTATAAATATCGTTTTTTTGCCTACAATTTTGATCACGCAGACAGACAGGTACTAACATTCTAAATGGTTAAATGTGATGTCATTGATTATACAATGATTAAGTAAAAGAAGCTCAACTGAAAATGATATAGACAGGGATATGTGAGAAAAAAAAAATAGGTGATTAATTAACGATTACAAACATCGTTACTATAAATAAATATTTTCATTTCATTCAATGATTATTCTAATTTATTGATAGTATATGGTGATTTAAATCCCATGATTTATAGTACTAAAATAACGTTTTAAAATAGGTGTGTCTTTTAATGTGTTTGTGTCAATAAATGTATTTTTGTTTTTCAGATAAAAAATTATGTGATTAATTAATGACTATAATCATCGTTTCTATAGGTCATCGTGTGGTGTTTCTCTACTAACGTTTAACGATGTCATTTAGCTACATGAATTATGACACTAAAATAAAGTTCTAAAATAGGTGTGTCTTTTAATGTGTATGTGTCAATAACTGTATTTGTGTTCCCTAGCTGTCACATTCTTGTTCCTGCATGTCCTCACTCTCACTAGAACTCTCTTCGTCTTTCACTCTGTCAAAGTAGAGCTGCAGCAGTGTTCCATTAGCCAAGTTGTCCACCAGAGCCTCCATTGGGATTCTTTCTTCTGGGTTTGGGTGTAACAGAAGATGTAGTGCTATTCTAAGAAGAAAAAAAAAACTATGAATTCTCAAAGAGTGTGTCGCTTTAAATTCCAACAACTAGAGAAGTTCTTAGACAAGCGCGATCAGACCCTAGACACGGCTGACGGTTAGGACTGAAGCAGAGAGAGGATTTTTTAAAAAAATGAGTCATTGACTTTTTTGTGACATTCGTTTAGACTTAGATCCACTCCATAGACAGGTGCAGCCTTAGCAGTACAGACAAACATAAACAAAATAAATAAATAAATACTTTCAAAAAGAAACTATAAAAACTCTCTTAACACATTGTATAGATCGATTAGTTTGATCAATGAACTAATCAATGTTCGGCTACCTTTTATTTTTTTGTAGAAACATCTACTTCACTTTAGAACATTCTATTGACAAGCCTTTAAAGACTTACAAGGCGGTGTTTAAGATGCTCCTGAATGTTAATTTCTCAAAGTCTAGAATGGACGTGGAAATGCCCAAAGACAAAAAATCCGTTCAAGATAAATATTTTCTAGTTCTCAATCCAAGTAGAAAATGTATTTATTTTTTTCCTTTGAAAAACTGTAGCGGTCTAACTAGAGTTTTACTCACTATGGCCAAAAAGCTAATAATTTATTTACCAACGCTTGGCTTCCGAACCTGGGGTCCTAAGTTCGAATCTTATTGAAAACTGTGACTTTAAATTCCGGGATTTTTAGGGCGCCCTGAGTCTACTGAACTCTGAAAATCGTTACATCCGTTTTCGCGATTTGGCTCAACCCGGGTTTTGAGCCCAGCCAGAAGTTTGCACGAAATACGAATTAAATAGAGTTACTTTAGAAAAAAACAAAACAACTTGAAATTCTAAACTAGTTAGATCTAGTAAATGGCTCCTAACGATTTATGTGTCTGTTACAATTGACTTGATTTCATTGTAACAAGAGCTTTGAAGTTTAATAACATAAAATGTTTACCTGAGTCTGTGGGGTATAAGCAAAGTCTTGTTAACAATGTTAAGGTAGTTTAATGTCGACCTAGGGCGCCGTCTGATTACCATGCTCCACAGCACCACCCCAACAGCATAGACATCAACCTGAGTAAAAAAAAAAGCATTTATAGGTTAAAAACCACTAAATCGTCTACAGCTCAAGCTGGTCATTGTCACTTTATCTACATCTCCAAACGACCTTGGCAACTAAGTCATATACAGCTCCAAACGACCATGAAATGTCATATTATTAGCCTTATTAGTTTATTGCATCTAACCTTAAATACCTTTTTTTTTATTTAATTTTTTATATTACGAAAATCTTAGATGACGTTTTAGACTACAAAGATATCTCTGGTAAGATGAAAAGTTCGAGGTGTAGATATAATATATATGAAATTTGGTGTTCAATTTTATGGAGGTATATGTATACCATGTACCATGTTGTCTGGCTTTAATCAGGGTTAACACATTGTACTACTCAGACTGAAGCAAAACTAAATAAACATATAATCTTTTTTGACTTTTTAATCAATCCTGTAAGTTAAAAAAAAATTGAAATAAAAATGTATATTTACAAAAATGTTATAATGTAAATACATAAAATGAATGTATCTTGTATCAATGTAATGGTTGAACTAAAGACGATATGGCAACGCCGCCTGGAAGAAATGTTGTATTAAGTGAGCTCATCTCTGACCATACAGATGTCAAAAACAAAACAAAAATTCTGGTCCAAGACATCATGCACCATCCCAGAAGTCAAAGGTCACATGCCCCTCCTTAATCCGCCCTCAGCTCGTCAAACACGACTGCACCAACACTCAGCCGTTAGGCCAATGGCCATTGGTCTCGATGGATAGCTCCCAGGTATCGTGGCTGATTCGGGAGAGTAGCGCTGAAAGGTCTTCGCTCCGCCCACATTTTTAACCAAAAAAAACAAAGGTATTCATCATTTGCCAATCCTGTGAGGAGGAACAAGTAAAGCGTACCCCCCCCATGTTCGACTTTACCCTTTTGGGATTTTTAAAAATGTTTTTTTTCCTCAAAGTGCAATTATACAATTAACGAACAAAATGGAAACAAACTGTGGAAAGTTGTACGTGCTACCTATTGTTTCTCATTTAACACAGTTTGATAGTGTGTCGTCACCCATCTTTTTATTGACATGTAAACATTAGGCCTACTCAATACAGATCGTGGGCTGGTATGGTACCTGATTTAGTATATCCACAGTGTCCACACACACTCGTTCACCCTCAATGCCTTATCTTAGCTTTTAAAACAGTCAAAGTGACTTAAATATTTATTTTTGCAGGTTCTTTAATTCATATAACTTAACATCAATTTGTCGGACCTTGCTTTGTCAAAATTTTAATTTAAAACCAATCCTAAGCTATGTTAGACACTTAGTTAATAATATTAGTTTATGTAGAGACGCACCATATTTAACGGATTTTGAACGCGACTAGTGACGCTATGACTTAGTTGGGTTAGAGGCTACTTAGAGACATAAAGTAGTTGGCGATAGGATTTCATGAGGGTGTCACAGCCTGGTTTTGTTATAGGCGTGATGACGCAAATGTCTGTGTGTTGTAGATACCTCTACAATGTTCTTCACTGATAACTAAATATTTTCACACGCGCACTAGATTTGCCAGTGCGTGAGAACACTAATATACTGAACTCTTTGACCACAATATTTATAATAATTAATAGACTCACTTGTAGCAGACATGGTTTTTATTACACACAAATAATAATTTATAAAGATATTGGTGACTTCAGCCATCACAAAATACATCCAAGAAAATTAGTCCTGAATACAAATCAATTCAATGACACTCTACTTGTACATTAATATCCAAAACACTCCTCTCCTTACGAGAGTCTAAAAATCAACTGAGAGATCCACCTCGTGGTCAGCTTCCGACCAAAAAACAAAATCTCGTGCGAATCGTGCACGGAATGGTTCAGTGATTACTAGTCACAAAATATTACAGGGGTTCTAAAACTGACGTGACACAGGGTAGGACGTATTTATCGACAGAGACAACGACGGTGGCCTTTTGCTGTATTGTTCAACGGTGTTTGGACTTATCTCTTCATTTGTTAAAATTGTATGCGTCTATTTTTCTGTTTTCATTACTAACTGATGCCGCACACAATTTTTATTACTAACTGAAGCCGCATACAATTTTCATTACTAACTAAAGCCGCACACAATTTTCATTACTAACTGAAGCCGCACACAATTTTCATTACTAACTGCCGCATAAATTTTTTCTAGTTGCCTAGCTGTAGATTTCACACCTAATTAATTACCTACGCTTCAAAAGATAATGAATGTATCAAGACTACACATTTTTCAGTAGCGATTGACAGAAAAAAGAGAAGTCTTAAGTGGTCGCAATTTTGTGTTTCAGTTGTTAATACAACCTGGGCGCATGAATTCTAAATGACACATTTATGTCTTTTTTTAAACAACATAATAAAATATAACAAGAACACAAAATTCATTTTAATTCAAATTTTGTACTAGACCTGGACCAACAACAATACATCTGTGCGATTAGAAATATTGTTACCAGTGGCTTAGGTTAAGAGCTACATCATGCTTTTAGCTTTCTCACTGCGCTATGGTCCTAGCTCTGAACCATGCTTTTAGCTTTCTCACTGCGCTATGATCCTAGCTCTGAACCATGCTTTTAGCTTTCTCACTGCGCTATGATCCTAGCTCTGAACCATGCTTTTAGCTTTCTCACTGCGCTATGGTCCTAGCTCTGAACCATGCTTTTAGCTTTCTCACTGCGCTATAGTCCTAGCTCTGAACCATGCTTTTAGCTTTCTCACTGCGCTATGATCCTAGCTCTGAACCATGCTTTTAGCTTTCTCACTGCGCTATGATCCTAGCTCTGAACCATGCTTTTAGCTTTCTCACTGCGCTATGATCCTAGCTCTGAACCATGCTTTTAGCTTTCTCACTGCGCTATGATCCTAGCTCTGAACCATGCTTTTAGCTTTCTCACTGCGCTATGATCCTAGCTCTGAACCATGCTTTTAGCTTTCTCACTGCGCTATGGTCCTAGCTCTGAACCATGCTTTTAGCTTTCTCACTGCGCTATAATCCTAGCTCTGAACCATGCTTTTAGCTTTCTCACTGCGCTATAATCCTAGCTCTGAACCAGTTAGGAGAATGGAGTGGGAGTCAAACAGTTGGATGTCTGGGTGAATTTTACACGTTTTAAAAAGCTTTTACAAAAACAAAAACAAAAAGAAACGTTCTGACTTCCAGCTCATGTCTCTTGAGGGTGAGGTACTAACCACTCTGCTAGTGAGGTGCTTATGATTATTGAATATTTTTTTTAGTTATGTATTGTTTGTTTTAAGCTTACTTTAAAGAGCAAACCTATAAAGGGGGGCTAATTTACCTTATACCACCACTTCAGTGAAAAACAAGAACAATTTCTTTCCTTTGTTTGAGATACCAAACAAAGTAATTAATTAAACTATTTTTTTTTCTATTGATTCTTGTGTTGTCAGTTAAAAGAAATAAGTGGGCACAATTTCAGCTTGATCTGAGATTGAGTGTGGGAGAAATAACGTGTAAAAAGTTTTTACCAGACAAAGAGAGTTGATAAAAGCTTTGTGAAAATTAGTAAAACTCACCTTGAACGGATCGCAGCCATGTGGGTTGCTCACTTCCGGTGCTAGATACGCCAAAGTTCCGCCATAACTGTTCCATTTCTGAACGTTTGGGGGAATCTCCATAGACAAATCGAAATCAGTCAGCACAGCCTCATTGTAGGAGTTGATCAAGATGTTGGCTGGCTTGATGTCCATGTGACAGATGCGCTTGAGGTGCATGTAGTGCACGGCCGACGAGATGTTGCCGAGGTACCGCTCGGCCTCCTCCTCGGTCACCGACTTGATCTTTTCCTTCAAGCAGCCGTTTGGAAAAAACTGCCTGCAGATGGCAAAGTGCGTGTCGTATTTCAAAGCCACGCACGAGCTGGCGATCAGTGGGTGATTTAACTTCTGTCTGATCTTCACTTCGTTGGTAAATAAATGCTTCAACTTTTCTTTCTCACCCTGGTCACTCTGGTCATCAAATAATTTGACTGCCCACTGTTTAGCTTTGTTTTTCTTGGAATACGCCAGTACCACTCGGCCACAATGACCATAGCCGATGGTTCTATCTTCTACAAGATCAAACTTTTCAAATATATCCATTTTATTGAAATTCGAAAGAAATAGAAAATCCAGAAATTAACTAAGTACGATTTAGACACGACATAAAGAAGAACCCGGACGAACGTCTAGTAGCTACGACTAAATTAGACAAGTAACCAGCCACACAAATTATCAGCTACTATATATATATGGGTAGCTAACTTTTTCCAATGTGCGGACCTGTCTCCACCGATTCCTCTCACTCCCACCCCTAATTGACAAATGTAATTTAATGTTGACTTAAAAATCACTTTAAAAAAAAAACCCGTCTTCCCTGCCAACACACCTTGGTAGCCCATTAAGTCAATAGCGCTGACCATAAGATAATCCAAAAAGGTACAGTCTCACCCAGGTGTTCGGCAAGTCCACCCAAGGGACGTTTAACCTCGTTGTTTATTTAAGAATAGCCGCAAAACAATAGTCATCGTCTGAGGCTTTGTAGGAACAACCATGAAAGACGACGAGTCTCAAATATTCTATTCAATAACTTTGTGTTTTTGTTGACACTGAAATGTATCGGATGAAGTAGGATGACAATCCAAAGGCTATCCTGACCTATGAAACTTATTTAAGTTGGCATTCTAAACAAATATGTTAGAAATATTATAGCTAAAAAGGGTCCATTATTAGCTGCAACCGAAAGGGAAAAACTGCTATTACTTTTGTGTGGTCTGTCCGTCTGTCCCGTTTATATTTCAAAAACTAGAAAGATGTGGTGAATTCAATATCATATTATTCTTGTCAAGTTCTGGTGCAATTTTTTTTTATTCAGTTTTCTGAAAATGAAATTTTTAATTTTTGAAATTCAATATATAATATTTTTTTTTTGTTCAGAAGATACAAATAGGAAAATGGGGTAGACTGTACATATCGAAACAAAATGTATCAGTTAATTATTACGACATTTATAAAAACGCTGTTGTTGTTGTTTTTTTAGAAAAAAAATCATGTTACAAGAAATATTTGTAATACTATAATCAGTGTTCTCTCTTGTACACACTACAAACAATTCAAAGAAAGTGTTGTTTTTTTGTTTTAATAGAAAAAATACTGCATTTAGAATGAATATAACAAGATTTAACAAACAGAACCAACCATTCATCAATACTCGTGTAATATAATCAAAATCAGCAAATTACTTTAGACACTTCAACAAAAGGGAAAAGTCTTTTCTTTGAGGCTTTGAATGAGAGAAACTTGATAGAACCATCAACTAAATGACATCCGTTAGGGAAGGACGATTTTATCAATAAATATGTACAGCAAGTAAGATTTAACCAATACATATGTACAACATGAATGGATGCAATTGTTTGTCTTGGTCAATATTAGGCCTACCTAGATGGACTGATCATTGTCTGATTTGCTTGATTACTTTATTAAATGTAGAGTTTGATTTAAATCAAAAGTGAAATATATGTTAGAGAATTCTTCTGTGTCAGTGTGACGCATGTATGTTAGTATTGTGTTAAATACGGGTCAGTTTGTTAGGTAATGTTGTCCTCTATCTGTAGTTACAAGCTTTAGGTCAGTTTGTGTGTCTGTTTGTGTGTGTTATACTTGACGTCCACGGCTGTGTGTGTGTGTACTTAACTTACGCATGAAGTCATCAGTTGACCATTGTCCGTCAAGGTGGTCATACTTCGGGCTTGGCTGCTCGAACGATATCACATTGGTTTGTTATCTACTGTAAAATTCAAAGAATCGCTTCTATCAGCATTGTGAGGTTTCTATATGTGTATTTAGCACACGGGCTGGACTACGGCTGAAGTGATTTGTGTATTTTTCTTTCTTATTTTGTTTCAAATTTCATTATTTTACCAATTCAGAAAGTTAAAGTTAACTAAATTAATAGGCTACTACCTAATTTGAAGACGTTTATTGTTTTTGTTCAAAATCTCAACTAACTGGTTGGATTCGTTTTGCAAACTCTAGTATCGCGAACATTTAAAAAAATCAATTTTCTAGTGCAAATATTTAAAAGCATTTAACACTTTTGTTTTAGACTTTCATCTAACAAATATATAAGCACACCTTTACAAAGCTATCCAGCTGAGAACTCGAGGTTTAAATCTTTATGAAGCAATTCTTGTCTTCCTAATTATCTTCTAAACTATAATCAAATACAAAGAAAACTTTGCAATGGATTTGTTCCTTAACATTGTTTTTATTGACTTTTTCACAAATGATTTTCCCTCCTACAGTGATTTACAAACATCAGTCAATGGCCCCCGGAGATGGTATAAGTTTCAGACTAAAAAGGATAAAATAATAAATAGTAACACAAAATTAAAACATAGCGTATATTAATTTGCACTAAAAGGAAAGAGTAGAATTTTTTTTTAAAAAAAAAGGTTACAAAGACAGTTTGTGTGAAACACAAACTCAAAATTGGCCCCCGAAGTGGTCCATCCCAGTGCTTTACCCCTCAGCCACAGCATCTCCATATACACTTATATACGTACACTTATATTATTTTTAATAATAATTATTAACCTTATACATACATTCAAAATTAATAACATGTTACATTGTAATAAAGAGAAACTAAAAAAGATTTATTCTTTTAACAAAATTAGATAAATTGGCAACACGAAAAAAAAAAAAATTCTTGACCTACTTTAAGCTACTATTATGTACAAATGACAACAAGACTTTCCCTAACAAATAAAAATTAGTATCACCATTGTCATTTGTCATTCAAATTAAACATAGATCTAGACCTAGTTTTAGATCTAAATCTAGATTCAAGAACTAGATCTAATCCTAGATCTAGAAATAGATCTAAGTCTCTAAGTCTAGATCTAAGTCTAGATCTAGAACTAGATATAGATTCTTGATATAGAATCTACTAATCTAGAATAGAACTCGTATTACAATTATGTAGATCTGGGCTCTATTTAGTCTTATTTAGACTGTCACTGTCAAGTGTAGACCCCTATAATGAGGATAAGCCAAAACTGCGCGCTATAAAAGTAGTTAAAAATAACATTTGAGTCAGTATTCTATTCAATGAGTTAGTTAATAAATGTAAAATATATTTTATAATGATCCATTGACACTTTTACCATTGTGACCTTTAGATGCAAATGTTTTGTACCAATGCGCAAATCTATGAATGAAGCTTGATTTATTAATGAAGAAGTCCAAGTTCCTTCCCCTGAAGCTTTTCATTGAAAAGTGGTGTAATTTTTTGAAAACTCTGCTTGCATATATTTTTTTTTTTTAATTAGATGGTTCACCATCGGAAAAGAAAAAAGTAGCCGTTGCATCAGAACTTTGAATGATCTAAAATATCATGATGTCCGATTTTCATTTTCTCTTCTTGTTTCTGAGATCTAAACGGGACGGACGAACGGACGGACAGACAGGCCACACAAAACTAATAGCGTCTTTTTCCATTTCGAGGGCCGCTAAAAAAAAGCGTTGTGTATGTTAAGTATAGTGTAAGTGAAATTCGCATTCAAGGTTGTTTTAATGCCTTTTATTATAAGCATTGTTGTTGTTTTTTTTTAAGTAACACGTTTTCATAGCATAATCGCCTTGCAGCCATTTAGAGTTGTATTTGTAAGAGAGAAGAAAGGACTCATTAAGAGGTGAATTTTACATGTAAAACTAAAGAAAAACGAAAACAAATCCCTCTAGCCGTGACCTCCGTATGTCGAAGGTGCCGCTCTAGCCGTGACCTCCGTATGTCGAAGGTGCCGCTCTAGCCGTGACCTCCGTATGTCGAAGGTGCCACTCTAACCCATGTGCTAAATACACATAGAAATGTCACAATGCTGATAGAAGCGATTCTTTGAATGTCTCTAACAATGGATTGATCAGTATATAACCAGCCAATGTGATATCGTCCGAGCAGCTGAGCTTGCAGTCTGACCTCCTTGACGGACAATGGTCGACTGGCGACTTCATGCGTAGGAAAAGTACACACATACACAGTCGTGGACGTCAAGCATAACACACACTCAAACACACACACGCACACACAAACTGACCTAAAGCTTGTAACAACAGATAACCTAACAAGCTGAGGCGTATTTAACACAATATTAACATACACGCGTCACACTGACTCAAAAGAATTCTCTAAAATATATTTCTCTTTTGATTTAAATCAAACTCTACATTTTATAAAGTAAACAAGGGAAAAAGTCAAAGATCAAAACAGAACACCCTCTGATTATAGTCAAACAAATATTTGTTGTTACAAGTTAGTTTTTTGTTTTTTTTTTGAATATCGTTTTCATAATTGTTCTAAAAATAAACTGATGCATTAATATTGTACAACGTGTAGCATCTCTTGGAGTTCAGTTTACCTAGAAATAGTGAATAGCTGTAAAATTGTGTGTTTTCTGAACAAAAAAATGTTTCCATATTTAATTTAAAAAAAAACGTTACAAAGACGGAAACACAAACTCGGGCCCCGGCCCGATTGTCCACCCAGGCAGGTCAAAAGGGCAGGATTTAATATTTTCAGAAAGAACACCAGAATGAAATTCTATCAAAGACAGAGAAGATGGGAGGAAGACGGATCTTGTGTGGTGCCCCAGCGGTCCAGCAGACCAAAGGATAGGTCAAAATAAAGGTGAAGTTATATGCAAACTTGCCTAAATGATGTCATATAATGATTATCTAATTGATCTAATTGTTGGGTAAATGGTCAATCTCTTTTTCAAAGCCTCAAGGAAGAAAAAACATTTCTGTAAAAAAAAAATTGAAAAAAAATCATTTAGTCCTGCGATTATATTGTTATGCTGCACTACATGCGATAATATGAAAACATATTTATTAATTGTTGTTTTAAATTATTTTCTATTTATAATTTATATGAATATTAAATAGATTTTTTCTCTTTAAAAAAAAAGTAAAAAATTTTTTTGTAAATATTTTAGTTAGTATGACAGATTTAACTTAGCAATACATTAATAAAAATAATTTTTTGACAAAAACCTAAATCCGTTTGCATAAATGTGTTCAATATACTGCGTATTTCCACCCCACCCCCTTACTAATCAGCCTCCCATGTTTGTTACTATTAACAGTAAATAGTTATATCAATGGTGTATTTTTATGAAAAAACTATTTGCATTAGTAAATTAAAAAATTAGATTTTTCTTTTTTACAAAACAAAAAAAGTAGCCGTTGCATCAGAACTTTGAAAGGTCTAAAATATCATGATGTCAGATTTTCAATATTTTTTCTAGCTTACGAGATCTAAACAGGACGAACGGACAGACAGACAGACCACACAAAACAAATAGCTTCTATTCCCCTTTCGGGGTGCCGCTAAAACTGAACAAAAAGTAGTAAGATCTAAAAGATCATGATATCGGATTTATCAACAACTTTGTAGTTTTTGAGATATCAATGAGAAGGACTGTATAGACCACACAGAACTAAGAGCAGTTTTTCCCTTTCGGTTGCAGCTAATCATGGACCCTTTTTAGCTATAATATTTCTAATATATTTGTTTAGAATCACTGTAGGAGGGAAAATCATTTGTGAAAAAGTCAATAAAAACAATGTTAAGGAACAAATCCATTTCAAAGTTTTCTTCGTATTTGATTATAGTTTAGAAGATAATTAGGAAGACAAGAATTACTTCATAAAGATTTAAACCTTGAGTTCTCAGCTGGATAGCTTTGTAAAGGTGTGCTTATATAATTGTTAGATGAAAGTCTAAAACAAAAGTGTTTAATGCTTTAAAATATTTGCACTGGAAAATTGATTTTTTTAAATGTTCGCGATACTAGAGTTTGCAAAACGAATCCAACCAGTTAGTTGAGATTTTGAACAAAAACAATAAACGTCTTCAAATTAGGTAGTAGCCTATTAATTTAGTTAACTTTAACTTTCTGAATTGGTAAAATAATGAAATTTGAAACAAAATAAGAAGAAAAATACACAAATTACTTCAGCCGTAGTCCAGCCCGTGTGCTAAATACACATATAGAAACCTCACAATGCTGATAGAAGCGATTCTTTAAATTTTACATTGGATTGATCAGTAGATAACAAACCAATGTGATATCGTCCGAGCAGCCAAGCTCGAAGTATGACCACCTTGGCGGAAAATGGTCAACTGATGACTTCATGCGTAAGTTAAGTACACACACACACACAGCCGTGGACGTCAAGTATAACACACACAAACAGACACACAAACTGACCTAAAGCTTGTAACTACAGATAGAGGACAACATTACCTAACAAACTGACCCGTATTTAACACAATACTAACATACATGCGTCACACTGACACAGAAGAATTCTCTAACATATATTTCACTTTTGATTTAAATCAAACTCTACATTTAATAAAGTAATCAAGCGAATCAGACAATGATCGTTTCATCTAGGTAGGCCTAATATTGACCAAGACAAACAATTGCATCCATTCATGTTGTACATATGTATTGGTTAAATCTTACTTGCTGTACATATTTATTGATAAAATCGTCCTGGTTGGGCCTATGTATAGGCTAAATCTTCCTTGTTGTGCATTATGTATAGGCTAAATCTTCCTAGTTGTGCATTATGTGTAGGTTAAATCTTCCTAGTTGTGCATTATTTCTAACATATTTGTTTAGACTGCCAACTTAAATAAGTTTCATAGGTCAGGATAGCCTTTGGATTGTCATCCTACTTCATCCGATACATTTCAGTGTCAACAAAAACACAAAGTTATTGAATAGAATATTTGAGACTCGTCGTCTTTCATGGTTGTTCCTACAAAGCCTCAGACGATGACTATTGTTTTGCGGCTATTCTTAAATAAACAACGAGGTTAAACGTCCCTTGGGTGGACTGGCCGAACACCTGGGTGAGACTGTACCTTTTTGGATTATCTTATGGTCAGCGCTATTGACTTAATGGGCTACCAAGGTGTGTTGGCAGGGAAGACGGTTTTTTTTTTTAAAGTGATTTTTAAGTCAACATTAAATTACATTTGTCAATTAGGGGTGGGGGTGAGAGGAATCGGTGGAGACAGGTCCGCACATTGGAAAAAGTTAGCTACCCATATATATATAGTAGCTGATAATTTGTGTGGCTGGTTACTTGTCTAATTTAGTCGTAGCTACTAGACGTTCGTCCGGGTTCTTCTTTATGTCGTGTCTAAATCGTACTTAGTTAATTTCTGGATTTTCTATTTCTTTCGAATTTCAATAAAATGGATATATTTGAAAAGTTTGATCTTGTAGAAGATAGAACCATCGGCTATGGTCATTGTGGCCGAGTGGTACTGGCGTATTCCAAGAAAAACAAAGCTAAACAGTGGGCAGTCAAATTATTTGATGACCAGAGTGACCAGGGTGAGAAAGAAAAGTTGAAGCATTTATTTACCAACGAAGTGAAGATCAGACAGAAGTTAAATCACCCACTGATCGCCAGCTCGTGCGTGGCTTTGAAATACGACACGCACTTTGCCATCTGCAGGCAGTTTTTTCCAAACGGCTGCTTGAAGGAAAAGATCAAGTCGGTGACCGAGGAGGAGGCCGAGCGGTACCTCGGCAACATCTCGTCGGCCGTGCACTACATGCACCTCAAGCGCATCTGTCACATGGACATCAAGCCAGCCAACATCTTGATCAACTCCTACAATGAGACTGTGCTGACTGATTTCGATTTGTCTATGGAGATTCCCCCAAACGTTCAGAAATGGAACAGTTATGGCGGAACTTTGGCGTATCTAGCACCGGAAGTGAGCAACCCACATGGCTGCGATCCGTTCAAGGTGAGTTTTACTAATTTTCACAAAGCTTTTATCAACTCTCTTTGTCTGGTAAAAACTACTTTATGTCTCTAAGTAGCCTCTAACCCAACTAAGTCATAGCGTCACTAGTCGCGTTCAAAATCCGTTAAATATGGTGCGTCTCTACATAAACTAATATTACTAACTAAGTGTCTAACATAGCTTAGGATTGGTTTTAAATTAAAATTTTGACAAAGCAAGGTCCGACAAATTGATGTTAAGTTATACGAATTAAAGAGCCTGCAAAAATAAATATTTAAGTCACTTTGACTGTTTTTAAAGCTAAGATAAGGCATTGAGGGTGAACGAGTGTGTGTGAACACTGTGGAAATACTAAATCAGGTACCATACCAGCCCACGATCTGTATTGAGTAGGCCTAATGTTTACATGTCAATAAAAAGATGGGTGACGACACACTATCAAACTGTGTTAAATGAGAAACAATAGGTAGCACGTACAACTTTCCACATTTTGTTTCCATTTTGTTCGATAATTGTATAATTGCACTTTGAGGAAAAAAAAACATTTTTAAAAATCCCAAAAGGGTAAAGTCGAACATGGGCGGGTACGCTTTTCCTGTTCCTCCTCACAGGATTGGCAAATGATGAATACGTTTGGTTTTTTGGTTAAAAATGTGGGCGGAGCGAAGACCTTTCAGCGCTACTCTCCCGAATCAGCCACGATACCTGGGAGCTATCCATCGAGACCAATTGCCATTGGCCTAACGGCTGAGTGTTGGTGCAGTCGTGTTTGACGAGCTGAGGGCGGATTAAGGAGGGGCATGTGACCATTGACTTCTGGGATGGTGCAAGATGTCTTGGACCAGAATTTTGTTTTGTTTTTGACATCTGTTTGTTCAGAGATGAGCTCACTTAATACTACATTTCTGCCAGGCGGCGTTGCCGTATCGTCTTTAGTTCAACCATTACATTGATACAAGATACATTCATTTTATGTATTTACATTATAACATTTTTGTAAATATACATTTTTATTTCAATTTTTATTTAACTTACAGGATTGATTAAAAAGTCAAAAAAGATTATATGTTTATTTAGTTTTGCTTCAGTCTGAGTAGTACAATGTGTTAACCCTGATTAAAGCCAGACAACATGGTACATGGTATACATATACCTCCATAAAATTGAACACCAAATTTCATATATATTATATCTACACCTCGAACTTTTCATCTTACCAGAGATATCTTTGTAGTCTAAAACGTCATCTAAGATTTTCGTAATATAAAAAATTAAATAAAAAAAAAGGTATTTAAGGTTAGATGCAATAAACTAATAAGGCTAATAATATGACATTTCATGGTCGTTTGGAGCTGTATATGACTTAGTTGCCAAGGTCGTTTGGAGATGTAGATAAAGTGACAATGACCAGCTTGAGCTGTAGACGATTTAGTGGTTTTTAACCTATAAATGCTTTTTTTTTTACTCAGGTTGATGTCTATGCTGTTGGGGTGGTGCTGTGGAGCATGGTAATCAGACGGCGCCCTAGGTCGACATTAAACTACCTTAACATTGTTAACAAGACTTTGCTTATACCCCACAGACTCAGGTAAACATTTTATGTTATTAAACTTCAAAGCTCTTGTTACAATGAAATCAAGTCAATTGTAACAGACACATAAAGCGTTAGGAGCCATTTACTAGATCTAACTAGTTTAGAATTTCAAGTTGTTTTGTTTTTTTCTAAAGTAACTCTATTTAATTCGTATTTCGTGGAAACTTCTGGCTGGGCTCAAAACCCGGGTTGAGCCAAATCGCGAAAACGGATGTAACGATTTTCCTAAAATTTGGACAGTTGATGTATATTGTTGGTAACTAGTAAAAGTAGAAAGTAGAGTACCCCTTTCAGATCTTGTCATCTATAGGGCAGATGATGTTAAGGTCATCTGTTTATTTGGCAGACGGTTAACGAACAGGGTGTTATGTGGCCAGCACAACGACCAACAGCCTTTACTTTCCTCAATTAATGTCAGATACCTATCAGAGTTCGGTAGACTCAGGGGCGCCCTGAAAATCCCGGAATTTAAAGTCACAGTTTTCACCAAGATTCGAACTTAGGACCCTAGGTTCGGAAGCCAAGCGCTTAACAACTCAGCCACCGCGCTCCCGTTGGTAAATAAATTACTAGATTTTTGGCCATAGTGAGTAAAACTCTAGTTAGACCGCTACAGTTTATCAAAGGAAAAAAATAAATACATTTTCTATTTGGATTGAGAACTAGAAAATATTTATCTTGAACGGATTTTATGTCTTTGGGCATTTCAACATCCATTCTAGACTTTGAGAAATTAACATTCAGGAACATCTTACACACCTTCTTGTAAGTCTTTAAAGGCTTGTCAATAGAATGTTCTAATGTGAAGTAGATTTTTCTACAAAAAAATAAAAGGTAGCCGAACATTGATTATTTTATTGATCAAACTAATCGCTCTATAAAATGTGTTAAGAGAGTTTTTATAGTTTCTTTTTGAAAGTATTTATTTATTTATTTTGTTTATGTTTGTCTGTACTGCTAAGGCTGCACCTGTCTATGGAGTGGATTTAAGTCTAAACGAATGTCACAAAAAAGTCAATGACTTATTTTTTTTAAATCCTCTCTCTGCTTCAGTCCTAACCGTCAGCCGTGTCTAGGGTCTGATCGCGCTGGTCTAAGAACTTCTCTAGTTGTTGGAATTTAAAGCGACACACTCTTTGAGAATTCATAGTTTTTTTTTCTTCTTAGAATAGCACTACATCTTCTGTTACACCCAAACCCAGAAGAAAGAATCCCAATGGAGGCTCTGGTGGACAACTTGGCTAACGGAACACTGCTGCAGCTCTACTTTGACAGAGTGAAAGACGAAGAGAGTTCTAGTGAGAGTGAGGACATGCAGGAACAAGAATGTGACAGCTAGGGAACACAAATACAGTTATTGACACATACACATTAAAAGACACACCTATTTTAGAACTTTATTTTAGTGTCATAATTCATGTAGCTAAATGACATCGTTAAATGGCAATTCGGAAACATAAAGAGTTCACTAATAGAAACGATGATTTTAGTCATTAATCAATCACATAATTTTGTATCTCACATATCCCTTTCTATATCATTTTCAGTTGGACTTGTTTTACTAATCGATGTATTATTTATGAGATCACGCTTAACCATTTAAAATTGTTCTGTCTGTCTGTCTGTCTGTCTGCATGACCAGAAAGTGTAGACAAAAATGATAATTATAATATAAAAAAACGTATTGTTTCGGAACATATTGAAGATTAGTTGGTAGGTGACTTTGTCTATTATTCACAAACTAGTCTGTCATATTGCTACCATAAACAAAGATTCTTTGATTTGCTTTATAAGGTTCAAAACTTTACATTATATAAAATATATCATATTTATTTGATTCTTAAAATACATTCTTTGGGGTTCAATATCATATTCATTTTTTTTATATTCATGGCAAGTTCATGAAAATTCTCGTAACTTTCTAATGCAATAAATGAATGAAATCTTTAATTTCTTTGTTTTTATACTTTGTTGAATAGCGCTTCTGATTTAGTTGTTTCTATAGTCACTGTTTTGTTCGTAGTTGTTGGCGTACATTCTAACACACATGGGTGCTCAATGGTCGTCACAATTCAAACACTATAGTAGACAAGGATAAGAAAAATGTAACTGAAAAAAACAAATCAAGTAATAAATATGAAACGCTACAAGAAATAAAAGATGTAAACCAAAAAAAAAACTTTAATAAAAAATATAAACATGGCGACAGTAGAAACTCCCTCTACCTCCCACCCCCCCATTGTACATCTACTTCCAACCACGCCTTGTCCTCTCAGACAACAAAAGAGATCCCTTGCAGATTGGCAAGACATGGGGACATCTGTAGAGAATCGCTCAGGACCGAGACGTCTTACCAGTGCCCCTGACGTGATCACTGACATAGATGAGTAGCACCAGCCCATCTTTGTTAGCTATCATAAAATTCGATGTTCTATGTAATGTAGTAAGGGAAGTTACCCCCAAAAAATGATTCAGATTATTATTATTTCATCAAAAAAATATCCCTGTTTTTTTCAGTTCATGCAATGTTCATATTTTCCATCTAGATTTGGGTGCCAAGCTTATAAAGTGGAATAAAATAATCAAAAATAAGTTTTGATTTATTCAAATTTCAGAGTGAAAGACAAACCAAGTATTATCTCCCTTTACTTTAACGCATCAATTAGTAGAATTGAATAGTCTGAATTAGCGTTTTTTTCCTTCCCAATCAATTCATTACAAATTTTAAAAAAAAATCATATGACCTAGTTTCGGTTTTATACAGCCGCTTGCAGCAGCACCAAGTTTCCTCTCCAGGGCGACTTCCTGGGCCTTAGATAAAGGGTAACTTGATGGCCCATGCGTCAGAATCCCTCTCTCGACCTTGCTAGTGTGATCCAAAGGAACGCTTCGCAATATATCTAGCACCAATTAAACTTCCTATAGACAACTGGAATGTACAGAAGAAACATTTCTTAGCACAAAAAATAGATAATATAAGTAAATTTATTTACAAAGGTTAACCAGATATCATACTGTAAATAAATAGCTAGATTAAATAAAAAAAAAAAATTGTTTCTACTTTCTTCAAGGCTGTCATTCGTTATTGTTCAACTGTTTTCTAGAAGTGAACCAAAGATAAAAAGATAGACTCCATTGCAATGTTCCATGCTTAGGACGACTTTAATCAGGAGTCTGTGAACAAAAGGGGAAAAAGGCGTGTCTGGAAATTTAGTCACCGGATATTTAGGCACCGGATATTAAGGCACCCGGAAATGTAGGCACCCGGATAATTAGGCATCCGGACATTAAGCCACCGGATAATTAGGCACTTTTTGATAAGGCGGAAAATTAGGCACTGGAAAATAAGGCACTCTTTAAATTGCGACCTTAATTTTTAGATATTTGCTAATATTTTTTGGATCCCTTTTTCTTGTACTTATATATCTTTTAAGTTGTCTAATTGGTTCAAATTAAGTAATATGGCTTTGTCTCCTGGAGCTGAGAATGCTGGTGCAAAGTATTTATTTAGGATTTTAGCTTTAGTTTCATTATCATTATGTGTTAAGTTATCTTCTCCTTTTAATGGTGCTATGCCTGTTGTTTCCATTTTTTTAGGCTTAATGTATGACCATAGGTTTTTTGTTGTTATTCTTAGATATTACATTGTTTATGTATGCACTCTGCAGCTGTACGCTTACTTTTTGGATAAGGTGTTTAATTCTAATATACTTTTTATAAACTCTTTCTGCCTCATCGAATCATCTCTTTCTGTTCTAAACAGACCCATGAAAACCTTATGCATCCTACGTTAAAACTGTTTATCATTTCAACCAAAGCTTTAATGTAGTTCGTTAGAATGCGATGAGTTAGACTCCTACTCATGAGTTTTGTCCTTCTTTTCCCTACATTGAGTCTTACTTTCTATAACGTCCTTGTATCTATTTGAAAGCCCCATACACTAGCCTTAAGATTACAGCCTCGTTCTTGACCTTGTCTCTAATGTATTCACTTTGATTGTTATCTCATCAGATTAAAATCTAAAACCACATTTTTTACAGTAGGAGTAGCTTGTTGTTTTTTTCCTGAAACAGAAAAAAAAATGAAAGTACATTGTATCATGTATAAATTAGAGATGCCAATGCCACTGTAGACAGTTTGGAACAAGTTGGTACTCTCTGTGTAAGTATTCGACACAAACCAAAATCTAGTTTTAAATGTAACGTTTTTATGTTCAAAATAGTCGGGGATCTAGTGGCCTAGGAGTAGAGCGTTGAACGTTTATTCATAAGAACTATTTAATTTTTTAAATTGTTTCTGATCTGGATGGACATTTATATCATGGGAAACTAATACTGGATCATTGGGAACTAAGACAAGATCACGGAGAACTAAGACAAGACCACGGGGAACTAAGACAAGATCATGGGGAACTAAGACAAGATCATGGAGAACTAAGACAAGATCATGGGGAACTAAGACAAGATCATGGAGAACTAAGACAAGATCATGGGGAACTAAGACAAGACCACGGGGAACTAAGACAAGACCACGGAGAACTAAGACAAGATCATGGGGAACTAAGACAAGATCATGGGGAACTAAGACAAGACCACGGGGAACTAAGACAAGACCATGGGGAACTAAGACAAGATCATGGGGGAACTAAGACA
This sequence comes from Biomphalaria sudanica, assembly GCA_036873155.1. Lineage (NCBI taxonomy): Eukaryota > Metazoa > Mollusca > Gastropoda > Planorbidae > Biomphalaria > Biomphalaria sudanica. The sequence continues at coordinate 4,161,930 of JAZGLO010002325.1, read as the reverse complement.
AGATCATGGGGAACTAAGACAAGATCATGGGGAACTAAGACAAGATCATGGGGAACTAAGACAATATCATCGGGAACTAAGACAAGATCATGGGAAACTAAGACAAGATCATGGGGAACTAAGACAAGATCTATCAAAGATGAACGGCTCAATAGAATCTTGGCTACACACTGAACGTCTACCAAAATGGATAATTTGGTTGACAGATTCTGACATCTCTTGTGCTCACCGCAGTCTATTTACATAAAGGGTAGTTAGTTACACGTACATTCTGATTAACTTACCACTAACATTGATCTCTAGAATATGTACAGTATCTTTTCCTGGTAAATGTATCTTGTTGTACCGTCTGTATTCACTTAGATCGATCATTATATTTGTTGACGCTCAGTTCAGATTTTTTAAAAAAGAGAAGACGAAAATATAACTTCATTTGAACCCGGAGGACAACGTCTTTGTGTAGCAAACTATGCAGGTCAAAACTGAATCTGCACAGTCAAGTGAAATTTTGCATTTATTCATAATCTTAGGAATCGAAAACAATGTCCTACAGTAGCCTGTATCTGAAAACAATTTTTCATGTAAATCTTCTACCTCAAAAGTTTACCTCACACTCTTCAACGGGTCGGTTAGAGATTAATGTACATTTAACAATACACTCTACTGGAAGAATAAAACTTTGAACACTAAAAAAAAAGCAAGTCATCCAGTCTGCACATCCACTTATGGACAAGAAAGTATCTAGCCTAAGATTTCCTTGTTTAGTAACATTGATGATTTCTTCTCTTTCAGCTCAGATTGACAATGTTGTCATTGTTGTTCACTGGAGTGTTGATGGTGGGGTTCGCCTGTGTGGCCTACACAGAGTGTGCCAAGGACTACTCCTCTGCCTTAAAGAAATCTATCTTGTTCTTCGACACACAAAGGTAAATCTAAATACTGAATAGCTACATTTCAGTTTGACTGTGCAGAGTTCGTCCTTGAGTAGAGTAGTGTAAGATCACGTCAATCAACATTTTGAAACCATTAACACAATCCAAAACCAAGCCTTGCGTCTAATTAGTGGAGGTATGAGAACTACTCCCACAGCAGCCTGTGAAATAGACTCCAATATTGAACCTCTTAAGTAGAAGCAATTGAGAGATACAGAAGGTTGGAGGACGATCATCCAAATAAATTACTAACACAGAGAAATAGGAAAAACAACCAAAAGAAAAAACAAAGGACTCTGATCCAACTTACTGACGAACTAGCCCCTAAAACACTACCTACCCAATAACAGAGAGAAAATATATAACAGATTTTCAAACATAACGCCCGGACTAAACTACAGACAACCAACCATCAAAACACATCTACTAAATAACACCTTAACAAAAGAATCAAATCCACTGGAGCTCAAAGTAGGCACGCTCGAAACAATTGAAAGCTATCCAAAAACAGCTATCCATATGTATACCGACGGATCGGCCTTCAAAGCCACCATCAATGCTGGTCTTGGTGCCTTCCTGGTCTTCCCTAAAAATAAATACTTTGAAATATGTGCACCCTGTGGCGATTACTGTTCAAACTTTCAAGCCGAAATTGAGGCAATTATCATAGCACTACAGACAGTGGAAAACAAATTATATGAAGGAATGCAATCACCATCAGATAATGTTGTCTTTACAGACTCCCAAACTACTCTGCAAGCACTTAACAGCAGCACATCAAAAAGCCCAAGAGAGATGACAACACTAATTGTGATAATTCATCAGATGATATCAAATTTAAATATCAATTACACTACAGTAGATCCCTAGACACATTGGCATCATGGAAAATGAAAAGGCAGATAAACTATCAAAGGCAGGTTCATCTATGGAACAACCAGACAGACCTGTAAGTTACCTCACCCTAAGGTCAATTTTAGTCAACAATCACAAAGAGGAGTGGCTCAACCAATGGGCATCAGGAAACAGGCAGAGCCATGTGCAAAGAAATGACAATGTCTAACAAACTGGACAGTATTAACTTCCTCCTCCGCAAAGAACAATCTACAATTTGCCAACTAAGAGCAGGATACACACCACTATTAAATTACCATCTGAACACACAAAAAAAACTCCACACAACTCCCCTTTGCAGACACTGCGCCCACCCTTATGAAACCGTAAACCATATCCTCTTTGAATGTCCCTTCCTAATCCACCTTAGGCAGACCCTACTTCCACTACAGCCCAACATAATCAACACGCTGTACGGCAGTGCTGAACAACTGAAGAAAACAGCACACTATTTTTCCTTGGCACAGTCTGCAAAAGAGCTCACAGCTCAGCAGCAATAAAGCTGGCTAGAAGAAGAAGAAGAAGAAACCATTACCCAGGGGTGGATCTATGTCTAATCTATGTGGCTGCATGGGGCCTTGCCCATAAATTGATGCTTCATAAAACATTAACAAAAAATTCAAATCTATTTTTTAAAAAGTAAAGGAAATTAGATGAAATTAGCAAGTACTCTATTTATTTCTTCAAACTTTGACATGCTTATAGATTTGGTATTATTATTATATGCATTTCTATTGAAGATTAAAGAGGGTAGAATTAGGCCTCTACAAAAATCTATCTCATGGCCTTCACTTAAAAAATCCAACAGTGCTCTTAATATTGTCATAATGGTCACCTAACATTACTTCCGGAACTGTTAAGAAGCAAGTAAATGTTTATATAAAAACCATAGGAACAATGAAAGGTAGTGTGAATAGTGAGAAAACCATTCACAATGTCAGTTTTAAAAAACATCATAGATATTCACATCACAACGAGTTTAAAACATTTTATTACTATGGCAACATAATCATTTTTAATGTACAAAGTCTTTCTCAACGTTAGTCACTAAACATAAGCCTTGTGTCTTTGTGTGGACACATCTATAAACTTTGTTAATCAAGAAGTGAGCTTCATTCTTTGTCATCACTGCTACTCATAGTTGTCAGGGTGGGATTTTGGGTTGCAACTCGTTGACTGCGGGGTAGACATAAGTTCCTCGAACTCCCCGGTTACCCACCTCGACAGTTTAAACCCAAGCAAATAATATCGGCATCGGAAGCAGTGACTGGCTAACACTGAATACAGGGTTTTTCCAATTTAACATGTAGTACCAACAGTTGTTCAACAGTAGTTCAACATGAACAATATTAATGATAAGTTAATGTACATTAGTTAACAAGATTGTACGTTTAACAATTTAATGAGTGTATGAAATATTATGACATGAATGATGAATAAAGGTCAATAGTATTTACAAAAGAAACACAAGGTCTACATATTATGCAACGAAATATATCACACCTTAAATCGGTGCCATAATTCAATCACGAAACAGTCTACACCCAATGCCATAGGTGCACGGGCCATATCAAACAACACTGTGGATCAGGCATGAGTACGACAGAGTCCCAAGCCTGCGTCCCTACATAATAAAAATAAACATTCCTTGAGATCGTGCTACGACATTCAGAAAGCAATAAAATAAACTAATTTACCCAATACTGGGAAAGAAACACCAAAGAACACAACTCAGCAAAGTCAGCACAACCCCAACAAAGGCAAAGACGTAATGACAACAAGGCGCACCCTTAGGAACAGAAACTCACGAAACCTTATGGTGCTCAAAAGAAAATACCAAGCAAGATGCGAACGACAAAAGTTACATACTACATTTTAAAAAGTTCCTAAATTTTGTCTCCTTTACAATCATTTATGCACATATTGAAAAGTCAATACATTTTACTAATAAAAAGGTCCGGCAAACTCCCTGCCGACAACCCCATCTCATGGAGGGGAGATTCGGCCCTGAACGACTGTGTCACGGGTGGATGGTATGACGCTGGCGACCACGTCAAGTTCACGCTACCTATGTCTGCATCTACCACAGTATTGTTGTGGTCATTGAACAGGTGAGTGGGGAAGTAAAAACTCGAGAGGGTTGAATCAATTCTGTAATACAATTAAAAGCATTACATTTTTTTAAAAGCCTTACACATTTATTAATATGCTGGTTCAAAAAAATAATTTTTCAACAGTTGTCTCCCTCTATATCCTTCTACAGAACTCTATTTTCATCTAGCTTAAAATTTTGAAAAAAAAATGTAAGCTGCAGTCAATACATTTATAATGTCAAGGTTTTTACAAAGCGTATATCAACTTCCACTGTCTGTCTGTCTGTCTGTCTGTCTGGTACACATTTTGAAAACGTTATTTCTCCAACCTCCCATTCTCGAATCAAGCTGAAACGTGCATGAATCAATGAATTAATTAATTAATTTTTGGTAATTTATTAAATTAGTTTCATTTCAATACAGTGAAATACATCTTACAGTATGGAGATATATTGTTATATTGTTATAAATTTGGAGCTCTTCCTTTTGGATAAGCGTTCGTGTTGTATTTTTAAGTATTTTTTAAAACATATACTCTTGTTTCACATTTAAATTTCTCTTATTCACTGGATATATGATTAGAAAATGTATACTCTGCATTTATTCTACATAGGTTTAAGGACGCATACAGCTCAAGCGGTACCTTGGATCAGATGTACGACATGGTCAAATGGCCCTTGGATTACTTTCTCAAGGCTTGGGATCCCACAGAAAAGACCTTAGTGGCCCAGGTGGGCGATGGTAATGCTGACCACGGCTGGTGGGGTCGACCTGAGGACATGACCATGGCCAGACCTTGTACCTATATCAGTGCCACTGAAAAGGTAAGAGGGTAGTGTGTGTTATTAATAGGTTTTAAACTAGATTGGGTATCTACGTTGATACTTTGACCTCCACCAATTGTTGCTTAATTTAGTCTGAAGATTTTTGAGAAATGCAGTATTTCCCTTGGCTGCGCAGCCCCAGCTGTGACCTACATATTTTGCCTCAACCGAGACAAGAATAACCATTGTCCGTAGGTGGTCAATTTAGATTTTCATTTCGCCGTCTCAGTCTGTCCTCGACAGCGGATTTTATTCTGGTCTCAAATGTATATCCCGCTGTCTCGTTCTGATGCCGCATGCAACCAGGTGGTGCTCTCTTCTATGTCAGCCAAGGCAAGTTGGCGCCTAAGCTGTTCTTTAAAGCGTTTCCTTGGGGCACCTCTGTTACGTCGACCACCTATTAGCTCACCATACGGGATACTTACCCTGCCCAGCGTAAATAAGTCCCTCTATATTGTCCATATCGGGCGTTCGCAAGGACATCGCTATTTGTAGTGCGGTCTTGCTGTCACGTCCCTAGTGACACCTCATTGTTTACAAAATGAGGACATTGTACCTATCTCAAACCAGGTCAGCGTACCCACGCTTAAATGCCAGAAAAACACAGATTAAAACTTAGTTCAAGACTACAGCAGGGAAACAAAATTAACATAGCTTAAATTACAAAAACAGTTCCTAGTGACACCTCGTCGTTCACAGAATGGGACATTGTACCTATCTCAAATCGGGTCAGCGCGCTCGCGCTTTAATGCCAGAAGGACGCCGATTAAAACTTGGTTTAAGGCTACAGCAGGGAGACATAATTGGCGTAGGTTAAATTACAGAAACAATTGAGGGGAAAATTAAATGTAAACGAGTCAAGGATGGGTATTGAGATGTCACGGTTCTTGATTCTAAAGAAAGATATAAAAGGCGGAGTGTTAGCTTGAGACGAGAGAGAGCTAGAAAGTTAGGCTTAGAAGTCGCTAAGTTTTAAAGTAAATATTTACTCATTTTATTGAACATTTTCACTGAATCCTGTATCTGTTTTATATATCTTCATTGATCATTAAAGTGTTTGAACTATAATCAAGGCACCTCCGAACCCACATATGTCACAAGTTTATAGCATCAAGAACTTCAAGTCAAATAAACACAATAAACACGTGACATAAATTGACACCTCCGACGGCTGTATGTACAACGAATTTATTCATCAACGTGATACTACAGGATCAATACTTTCATCTGGCAACCTTCGACGTCTGCCAAGATAACCAACCTGCAACCATCGAAACAACTCTTTGACAGTTGTGTTGCAACAAACTAGAACTACAGACGATAGTTCTACTTCACTACTCAGCTCCTCACTACTAAGAAAACTTCACGTTCAAGTCTACCACATGTCTTTATGACAAGGTCAGTACAACCTTACGTCATTTTACAGGCTTGATCTATCAACTTAGATCGCCTTGTATATTTACTTACTAGCGACAAGTAATTGTTCTCAAATTGCCAAATCAAGTGGCAACTACAAGTGATAATCATATTATCAATAATCATCTACAATAATCATCTTATAACGACGATTTATAAGGTGAAATATTGAACTATTTATTGTGTGTCTCTTCTAAATAAAAATAACCCAAGAACATTTTAATCGAAGTATATTCAAGTCTACTTTCGAGTAACGACAATCATTTATATTCAACTATCAAGTTAACAAGTACAAGACTACTTGCTACTGAATTACCATGGCAGCCAAAATGTTAACACTACAAGATTTTCTGGAGATGGCCAAAGAATTAGCTATGCCTAAACCAGAAAGACTACAATGGGCAAAGCAAGAGCTTGAAGACCATGAAAAGAAAGTATTAGCTCAACGAAAAGAAGAGATGGAACATGAACGCCGAATGAAAGAAGAAGAACGCCTTATAAAAGAAAAAGACATACAATTAGCTCAGGCACAAACAGAAGCAGCGAATGCCCAACAAAAGTCTGCAGGTTTTGACAAATATAAACAAATGTCAAAAATGGCAAATTTTCAAGAATCGAAAGACAATATTGATTCTTATCTGATGCGTTTCGAAGAACTAGCCAAAGCATCAGGTCTACCTGAAGAACAATACTCTAGAACTCTCATGAGCCTTCTTACAGGTAAAGCCATAGACATTTGCATTCAACTTCCAGCGTACGAGCTAGACAACTATAGCAACGTCAAAGAAGCACTCCTGAGACAGTATGGCGCTACACAAGATGCATACAGAAAAAAGTTCTATACAGAAAGGCCTCGACAAGAAGATGATCCATTAATATTTGTATCAAACATGACCATGTGGTTTGATAGGTGGATATCCTTGTCAAAAATAGAAAATTCATACGAAAATCTGAGAGAGCATGTCATCATAGATGCCATTACACATGCACACTCAGAAGATATTCAATCCTTTATCATTGAAAGACAACCAAAAGACATTCAAACTTTGACTCAAATAGTACGACAATACAGGGCAGCATATCCAAACAAACCTATTAAACAGTCTGCGGAAGAAAATTTCATCTGTTATACCAAAGAAACCAGAACACCACGATTCTCAAAACCTGAAAGAACGCCAATATGTACAAACTGTAATTTCAAAGGACATTATGCTTCACAATGTAAAACCAGAGACATAGAATGCAGTTACTGTCATCTTAAGGGTCACTACGCTAACGAATGTAGAAAGAAACAAAACTACTCAAGTGACAGATCCAAAGAAAAACAAGCATCCAGGTACCAGCCACAATCTACAAGAAACCAAAACTATGGTAATCAAAACAAATTCTACAACAGAAAACCTAGATCTGACCACACAACAATGACTATAGTTACCAAGTCTAAAGGTCTAGAATACTATCCAGGCTTAGTTGGAAACCAGAAAGTGGAAGTGATTCGAGACACAGGTTCGACGTCTGTGGTCGTACATTCAAAATTCGTCAAGACTCATCAATACACAGGCAAATATGTTGCGGCTACAGCTTTCAATGGTACAGTCAGCAATCTACCTGTAGCAGAAATTAACATTACAACACCTTTCTACAGTGGTGATGTAGAAGCACTAGTATCAGACAATTTACCTGTAAATTTGTTGATCGGCAACATTAAAGGAGTCCGTGATTGCACTCAACGAGACTTACAAGACTGGTCGAAAGCCATAAAAGTAAGCCAAGAATGTAATGCAGTCATTACAAGGTCAATGGCAAAAGAACAATTAGAATCAGAAAATCTACAGAATGAATCAAATTCAAATCAACAAAATGATAACGCAACCAAGGAAACTACAGATCAAGAAAGCACTAATCAAAATGAAATGACTAGCCATTCAAACATCCCGCCTGAATTCAACACTGAAGAATTTAAAGATGAACAAAAGAGAGATCCAACTTTATCAAGACTATACAAGAAAGCACAGACCAATATAAATCCAGAATCAAACAATGAACCATATCTTGACAACGGAATGCTTATGAAACGAAGCAAAAACAAAAATGAAATCATTGATCAAATAGTCGTACCACAAACCTACAGAAAGACAATAATTGAATCAGGACACAGCAAACCTTTTTCTGGACATATGGCGGTATCCAGAACAAAGAAAAGAATTCTACAACATTTCTATTGGCCAAGCATAACGAAAGATGTGAAGAAGTTCGTCAGTACATGTCATACTTGTCAAATGAAAGGACCTAAAGGTAGGCACACTCAAGCACCCCTTCAAACTGTAGAACTTACCGACAAACCATTTCAGAAAGTCGCCATCGACATTATTGGACCCATACCAATTGAATCAGCAAGAAATCATAAATACATACTTACTTTAGTTGATACATGTACAAGATGGCCAGAAGCAATACCACGAGTCAACGAAAGCAGAACTTTAAGAAAATTAGAACCAGGAGATAAAGTGAGACTATTATTGCCAGATAAAAAGAACAAATTTTTTATTCAGTGGCAAGGACCATTTTTAGTTACCAAGAAAATCACAGATGTAGACTATGAAATTGAAATAAACAACAAAAAGAAAGTCTATCACATCAATATGCTACATAAATATAATGAAGAAATACAAGAAAATGAAACAGTGCAAGACACAATTAAATGTTTGACTATTCTTCAAGAAAGTGATTCAAATGATACACAAGAACTCATACTCCCGAATCCAATATCGGCACAAACAGAATCATGGAAAGACATAAACTTGAACAATCTACCATGTCCAAGGAAGCAAGAAGTATCAGAGATACTAAAGGATTACTCATCCATTTTTACCGACGTTCCAGGCAAAACATCAGTTATTGAACATGAGATCAATTTGACTAGCGACAAACCAACAAAACAAAGACCATATCCAGTCCCAATACATTATAGAGACTTTTTACAAAAAGAAATCAATCAATTACTACAACAAGGCATTATTGAACATTCAAATTCGCCCTACGCAGCACCTATCGTACTTGTGAAACGACACAATGCTACAACACCTAGAATGTGTGTAGACTTTAGGCAACTCAACAAAATTACTTGCCTAGACTCTTACCCTATGCCGAATCCAGAAGATCTCATGACCCAGTTTGCTGAAGCAAAATATTTTACAAAAATAGATCTTTCAAGGGGATATTACCAAATTCCAATGAAAGAACAATGTAAACCATACACAGCGTTCACTACTGCATTTGGACTATTCCAATTTAACTACATGCCATTTGGTTTAGTCAATGCAAGTAGTACATTCAACAGAGCAATACACCGACTATTCGGACAAAGAAAAGATACTGTTTCATATATAGACGACATATGTATCTTTCACAAATCTTGGGAAGAACATTTGCAAGGACTCAAAGAAATCTTTCATGAACTAAGACAGCATGGCTTCACTATCAAACCAAGCAAAATGGAACTAGCCATGAATGAAGTAACATTTTTAGGTTATAAAGTAAGCTACAACTCTTTAAAACCTCAAGATGAAATCATCAAGAGAATATTAGACATTCAAGTGCCTAAGACAAAGAAACAAATCAGGAGTATAATAGGACTATGCAATTTCTACCGATGTTTCATACCTAATTACACGACTCTCACATCACCCTTGACAAACCTTACCAAGAAAGGTCAACCAAACAAAGTATTTCATTCACAAGAACTGGAAGACACTATAACGAGAATCAAGGACACCTTTTCACACGAGTCCATTCTCAAGTTACCAGACCAAAACAAAACATTCCACCTTGCGACGGACGCGTCCTCCGAAGCGATCGGAGCCTGTTTAATGCAAGAGCACAATGGAACACTACATCCCGTGTTCTATATTAGCAGGAAATTGTTACCAGCAGAAACCAGATACTCTACAATTGAAAGAGAGTGTTTAGCGATAGTTTGGTCCATAAATCGCTTTACCAAGTATCTGTTAGGCAAACCATTCAACCTACTTACAGACCATTCTAAACACTAAAAAGCTGGCCAACAGCAGATTAACACGATGGAGTTTAATGCTAACAGACTACCAGTTTACAGTCAAAACAATCCCAGGGAAGATGAATGTCTTAGCAGACACCCTATCAAGATGTACTTAGATTGCAACTACCAGTAACATAACTTGTACACTTTGTTTCCATTTAAAATTTGATTCATACATTGACTAAAAATGATTATATATGAAATGTATATGTATGTTAATATTCCCATTGGATGGAAGATTTCAAGTTTTATGACATTCATTTTATTACTATAATATATCTTCTTTTTCTGTATTTGCCATGCTTACATATGTTATTATTGTGAAGAATTCTAAAACTAGAATACTGCCTATTATTGAATATTATTTTTATACATGGAAGAAGTAACTGTAATACCTTTGTACGTTAGTAACATTATTATATGTAAGATTGAGCGGTTGCAGTTCCGTTTTACTCAACATGCATCCCGCTTAGGAAGAGGGGGGTATATGTCACGTCCCTAGTGACACCTCATTGTTTACAAAATGAGGACATTGTACCTATCTCAAACCAGGTCAGCGTACCCACGCTTAAATGCCAGAAAAACACAGATTAAAACTTAGTTCAAGACTACAGCAGGGAAACAAAATTAACATAGCTTAAATTACAAAAACAGTTCCTAGTGACACCTCGTCGTTCACAGAATGGGACATTGTACCTATCTCAAATCGGGTCAGCGCGCTCGCGCTTTAATGCCAGAAGGACGCCGATTAAAACTTGGTTTAAGGCTACAGCAGGGAGACATAATTGGCGTAGGTTAAATTACAGAAACAATTGAGGGGAAAATTAAATGTAAACGAGTCAAGGATGGGTATTGAGATGTCACGGTTCTTGATTCTAAAGAAAGATATAAAAGGCGGAGTGTTAGCTTGAGACGAGAGAGAGCTAGAAAGTTAGGCTTAGAAGTCGCTAAGTTTTAAAGTAAATATTTACTCATTTTATTGAACATTTTCACTGAATCCTGTATCTGTTTTATATATCTTCATTGATTATTAAAGTGTTTGAACTATAATCAAGGCACCTCCGAACCCACATATGTCACAAGTTTATAGCATCAAGAACTTCAAGTCAAATAAACACAATAAACACGTGACACTTGCAACCGTATGTCCATGATGGAGCGCAACCATCTTTGGTGATAGTTCTCAAGAAGTCCTAGTCGCTTTCTGTATAGCAATTATATCTCAAATCCATATAGAAAGGTTGAGAGAACCACCGCTCGGATCGTGCAATACGAATAGATAAAATGTAGGTCAATATATAAGAAAACTTTAATTTACCGAGAATTTCCACCCATTTTTATGTATTTATTCCCTCAACGTTTAGTGAAAATAGAAAGTTTGATTCCTAAATATTTTTGTTTAGGGTAGCGATATTTCTGGTGGAGTTGCTGCCGCTCTAGCCGCTGGATCCATCGCTTTTAAAGACAAGGGAGACACTGCTTATAGCAGCCAGTTACTCAGTGCAGCCGAAAGCTTGTACGCTTTTGCCAAAGCCAACAGGTGACTACAGTGTCCGCCATTTGTTATCATAGTGTGTGCTTTTTATTTCCTTCTTTTTGAAGAGTCCGTTTTAATGCTCATACATTTGTTTATGACTTCTTAGAGGCATTTTCAACGCCTCTCACGGCCTCTACGACTCCAACAGTGAGAAGGACGAGATGTGTGAGGCAAGTCTGTGGCTTCACAAAGCGACTCAAAAGAGCAATTACCTGGATGACGCTAAGACTTACTTAGAAAACTATCCACCTTGGTCTTTTGACTGGGAAAACAAGCAAGGTTTTGGTTCTAATCGAAATATTATTATTATTATTATAGCTTTTATATAGCGCTACTTTCATGCCTATAGCATGCTCAGAGCGCTTTTGGTCCAATCTCATTTGTGGACCGGTGGGGGGGGGGGGGGGTATCTAGGAGTTGGTATTCCGTGCTGCCTTTAGGCGCTCAGTAAAAACAACTCTGCCCGAGTTGGGTGTCGAACCAAGTTGCCCCTTCTAGGTAGCCAAGCCAAGTTCAAGCGCACTTAGCCTCTCGACCACGCTTCCCACACAAATATTTACGACAACCAACTGGACTTGAAGGTAAAATTGTAAAAGAACTAAATTCAGAATGCAAGAAAATAAATAACGATAGGAATAAAAAAACAAAAAAAAACAGATGAATTGAAAGAAGATAAACAGATAGGACAGGAAATGTAATTCAAGTTGACTTCAAATTTTCAACAAAAATATCGAGTACAAATTATTGAACACAAATATCTATAATACTGAGATTTTCTGTGTATCTGACTGGAACATCAATAAAATGACTAGACTTGTAGTTCAATGTATGTATAAAGTAGTGAGATCAGATTATCCACCGTATCAACTTATTTATAACTCTGCAATCGAAATGTCATAGGAAATTGTTACTAGAACGATATGAATAAATTAACAACAAATTTTAGTTGTTGTTTTTTTTAAAGTCATGAAGAAATTGAACCATTCTACTTAGTAACTGCAAGTCGTCGCGAAGTGGGCGACTTCTGTTCATTAAAGAACTCGTTTGTCTCCTTCTTTCTGTCAGACTGTATCATGGGTACTCCTTGACTAGGGAACGTGAAAAGGATCAAGATGTCTCCCTTTATGTCTGTTCTATTTATGCGAACGTAATGACAACAAATTTCCAAAAAGGAATAATAATGCAAACTTAATCTTAAGGTTAAGCTGATGGAGTGTGAACCTCCCTTAGCCAAGGAAAGCTACTGATATAATTTTTAAAATGTTGACTTTAACAGCGGCGTGTCGACAACTGTTGTACGAGGAGACACAAAGCAGTGTTTATAAAGACGCTGTGGTCGAATACCTGACTACCTGGTTACCTGGAGGAACCTTGACCTACACGCCTTGTGGTCTAGCTTGGAGAAGCAAATGGGGCTCCCTCAGGTCAGTTTATCATCGTTAGATGTTTGCAATGAAATCAAATCAATGTGTGTAATTACTAGAAACAGAAGCCCTTAATATTATCAGTCCTATAGACCACAAAGTCGAATATAGGGATTTATTTATTTTTTTTTATACTAATTTCTAGTTTCTGGTGTTACGAAGTTCGGCTGATGGCTGTACTTCAATAGTTTCTAGAAGTTCCATTTAAATTAATTGCAAAGAAAATTTGTATTCCGTGTTGCTTTAATTTCTGCTAGAACAAAAGTAAAAAAAAAAACCAACCTTTTTTCATTAGCTCTATTCAAGGTCGAACATAATGGAGGATGGGTGGGAGGAAGGTGGGTGGACGCTGATCTCAAAAACGGCTCTAACGATTTTCCTAGAAATGTAACAGTTGATGTTTATGGTTGAGAAAAGAATTACTTGAAATGACATTCACGTTCGGGAATCTCCGAATGTAAGGCGTTGTTTATTCAAGAGTTTAATAAATTAATGTTCAGGAAAAGTTTTGCATATGTCTTCTAAGTCTAGAGGTCTTTCATTGGAATATTATATAGTGTAATAGAGCTATACATTCGTTGAACTTGTGTTCTTTCTAGGGAATGTTTTTCTTGTTCAGTTTTTCGTTTCTCTTCCAACAAGTTTGGTGAGTGGATCAAAACTAATTTTATTTCTTAACATAGTCAGGTCTGTCTACTTCTTCGTCTTGTCCTTGGGTGGCTCTAATTTTAGTGTTGTCAAAATGACGTTGTACTTTTTATTATGGTTTTTGTATATCGTGTACTCTATGTTCCTACAACATGCTGGTTCACTGTGGACATATAGACGAGATGGAGAGAGATATTTGTCAGAAATAATTTTAAATAAAATTTTCTTCATTCATATCGAGATTTGAGCTCAAACACTCTCTGTTACTAACACAAAGAAGGAGTGCAAGTATTTTAGCCACATGTGACATAGCTTTCATTTTTCAGCAATAGAAATAAAAAGAAAACAAAAACAAATGCCCTCCATGAATAAAGATTTAAGCAACAACATTTAAAAGTTATTTCGGCTTGAAAATGTTAACATTATTTATAACATTTTAACATATAACATTTTAACATATGACATTTTAACATATGACATTTTAACATATAACATTTTAACATATAACATTTTAACATATAACATTTTAACATATAACATTTTAACATATAACATTTTAACATAACATTTTAACATATAACATAAGTTACAACACTTGCTCATTACTGTTTTCCAATATTCCAGAGAAGCTGCAAACAACGCATTCATCGCTCTTGTGGCCGCAGAGTCTGGAATTGAGTCAGACAAATACCGGAAGTGGGCTGTAGAACAGATCAACTACATCCTCGGGGACAACCCTCACGATGGGGGATGTTTCAGCTACCAAGTTGGCTACGGTACTAAGTACCCTCTACACCCCCACCACAGAGGCTCGTCATGCCCGGACAGACCCGCCCCTTGTGATTGGAACAACTTTAACAGCGCTGCGCCAAACCCGCAAGTTCTGGTGGGTGCCCTGGTGGGGGGTCCAGATGAGAACGACATCTACCAGGACAAAAGAGATGACTACGTGACCAATGAGGTGGCCACTGACTATAACGCAGGGTTCCAGGGAGCTCTAGCAGCCATTATCCACCTTCAGTCTAAAAGCCTTCTGCCTGTAACCAATAATAAATGCCCATGTACTGCAGCCTAGATCACAATTGGAAACATCCTGATTTCTCAGTGCCATAACATTGTTCATACATTTTGCATGAAAACTTTATTTCTAAATAAACGTAAATTTTCCCTGAAATTATTTATTATTGATGCATTTACAATAGTATGTATGTCTTTCATGATGAATGCCTGGTTGAGTAGTATGCGCTACGGGCTGTCTTCACCATGGTTCCTAGTTCGAAACCTGGCACTCCTCTTGTAGGTTTTGGATAGGATTTAATCATCTTTATTTCTTAAAGTATGTCTGAAATCTAGAAGTAAAAATGATCAAAATTGTTGAAATTTACTTTCAAACAAAACAATGAAATATTTTCTTTACAGAGTAAACCATAGACTTATATATACTATATCTAGACTGGAAATGGAGATTTTTTAACACTACAACAATGTCGTGAAAATTTTTGTTAAAGTTGAAACAAGGCGTTGTTGTTTTTTTGTAAAGTAGTTGTAAGAAGTAAAGTTGTTTTTTTTTCCAACCCTAACCTAGTAATTGAACATCAAAAATAAGAGTACTCTCGTCTCATAATTATTATTTTCCAATCTTTA
The DNA here is from genome assembly GCA_036873155.1 of Biomphalaria sudanica. NCBI lineage: Eukaryota > Metazoa > Mollusca > Gastropoda > Planorbidae > Biomphalaria > Biomphalaria sudanica. The sequence goes on along the minus strand of JAZGLO010002325.1, from coordinate 4,146,461 downwards.
GCTACATAATCTAGAAAGATCTAGGTAATCAATCTATTTAAATGTACATAAGATGATTGAAATCAACAGACGTGAATTATTTCTATCTAGGATTTTTTATAAATTATCTCAAAGGAAACTAATAGGAAATGGCTTTGTTTCATACATTAGCGTAAATATATAGTTGTGTGATTAAAAGTCCATTCTAAAGCAAATCAGACCAATGATTTTGTATTATTTCTAAACTTTGAAAACTAAAGATCATTACTTTTCTAAGATATTGTAATGACACAAGATGCGTAGAAGTTGAGGTTAATCGGGTATTTCCTAAGTAATGTGACGAGTAATAAAAGAGTAGGATTAGGAACTAGAGAGAGAGTAACGGACAAGACTCCTTAGAGGACGACGCTAGGCTGGCCACGACAGAGGACTGTGCCCTTTTTATTGTTCATTAAATTGTTTGAAGTTATCAGCCTGTGTTATCAAGTATATTCTTGATTCATTCTGTTGTTGTGTCTTCTATGAACTCGCATGCACCATTAACATATACAATCATCAACAAAATGGACCATCAACAATATAAATGATTGATTTGGAATTAATGACTTACTTTAGGGCTTGAAAAAGTATTCCGTACTGCTGAAATGTGTAAGACATAGTAGAGACGATATGTTTGTTAAACTACATGGAACATCCACATTTCTCATCTCAGTGGATACATCAAAATCCAGTTACTTATAGATGTGTTTCGATTTATGAAAATTCATAATACAGAAAGTGAAGTGTAAACATTTATTAAAGGAAGTAGCTTTTTGGTTTTTCTTTTTTTTAAGACTTAGTGTATTACCTCCAATGACAGTCTTAAGTTGTGTGCGATCAGTTGGTCACAGCTTATTACATCTAAAGTTGGAATGCAGGGCCGGATTTAAGAATGTGGTGGTCCCGGGTCAGGATTTTTGTGGAGGCCCTAAATTTTTTACCGAAAATGTTAATAAAAATTAACTTATGAATGAAAATACTTCGATCTAAAAGCATGCTAGATTTTAAAAGAAAGAAATAGAGTTTTTGTAAGTCTAGTCCAACCATCTTTAAGAAAATGATTTAGTATGCATATTTTAGTTTTAAAAAGTATATATTTTTAAGTTTGTAGAAGGTAAATGCACTGTCGTAAATCCGGATTTGTATTAATTTATTCCCAGCATGCTACAAGCGTACACTTCTAAATCACATTTTTGCCAGCCTTAAAAATGCGAGGCTGTAGACCCAAGAGACCTCCCTTAAATTGGAATGTATACATTATTTTGAATGACCTGATTTATGTTTACAAACGTAGTAAGAATGGTTGGCCTACTTCAGTCTTAGAAAATATATAGATTTTCTCAAAGAGTGTAACAAGTTGAAAGACTGGGCATTAGTTATGGCCGGAACAATGTTGCCCACACAGCAGTTCCACCCTCTTCACGAAGCCGTTGTGTCCAAACTCCAAAGGAATGGTAAATAGCCCCCGATACAGTTTGGAGTCAGCAGCGTGGACCTTACCTTTATGAGTGCTATCCGAGAGCAGTATTCTTGTTTGTCGAGGTGCTAGTGTTCGTGAATATTGTGACAGGTCACGCTCCGCCGATTTAGTACATCTTCCACATGGCAGGCTTTAAGCATGCTCAGTACACTTCAGTCCAATCACTTTCGTGGAATAGTGTTTGTGTGTCTGGGAGAAGGTTTTGTGGACCATTGTTTGTGTCTGGGAGGTTTCCCTACAAAATTGAACTTTTAAAGGTAATATAGTTAAAAGGACAGGCGATAAAACCTTCACTTGACTAACAGGTTTAAACAACAAGCCATTGCTGTCATGATCAGCATCGTATATGGAGAGGTTCCAACCAGTATCAAGACGTTTTGGAAATAGTCAGTGGCTGTTTGTGTCAGAGGTTGACCTCATTGCCTAAATAAGTCACCAATTATTGATTTTAACTCTTTCTCTCCGTAATTATTAACCACATTCTGGTGGAATCAACGCTGGTATCGTTAGTTAGGAGAGAAAGAGTTAATTAATAATTATATTACTATTATACAGTGCTTTTTTGGTATAAAAAAAAATAGGTGCCGGTACTCAGTGATGCATTGCCTTTTAACTAGTAATAAAATAATTATCTATCTATATATAATTCTCTTCTTCCCTCAACAGTTTGGACGAGAAGCAAGAAGTAAAGGAAAGATCACTCTCTTATTTCTGCCGATAGAGTTACCCCACGAAAAAACAAGAGGGGGCGGGGGGGAAAGAACAAGTAGTATTCACGGATGGCTGCCTGGTGGTGCGGTTTGCGCGCTGGACTGTCAAACCCTGCCCGCTCCCACCCCCTTTGTCCTGCGGGAGGTTTGGACTAAGAAATAGACTATCTTCAACTCTGAAGGAACATCCGAAACATATCAAACATTTTACAAACATTTTACAAACACTAAATAGAAGCGCCGGACTTAAAAATTGTGACCAAGGACTCATGGAAAGAAAACAACTAATGTACTATGTATATTCACCCGTCACTAAACGGATTTCGCTGGGCCAAGTTTGGGTAGGGAAGCGAATAAAAAGTAAAATTTAAGAGTTTGTATTAGAAAATAAATTCGTCTATGCATTTTATTCATTCTTTACTACGTACAGAATTACTTTACGAGCCTTGCGTGTAGCAGTTTGTAATATCTCTTGCTGCAAAAGATTTTGTCAATAACCCTGCTAAAGATGTTGTCAATAACCCTGCTAAAGATGTTGTCAATAACCCTGCTAAAGATGTTGTCAATAACCCTGCTAAAGATGTTGTCAATAACCCTGCTAAAGATGTTGTCAATAACCCTGCTAAAGATGTTGTCAATAACTCTGCTAAAGATGTTGTCAATAGCCCTGCTAAAGATGTTGTCAATAACCCTGCTAAAGATGTTGTCAATAACCCTGCTAAAGATGTTGTCAATAGCCCTGCTAAAGATGTTGTCAATAACCCTGCTAAAGATGTTGTCAATAACCCTGCTAAAGATGTTGTCAATAACCCTGCTAAAGATGTTGTCAATAACCCTGCTAAAGATGTTGTCAATAACCCTGCTAAAGATGTTGTCAATAACCCTGCTAAAGATGTTGTCAATAGCCCTGCTAAAGATGTTGTCAATAACCCTGCTAAAGATGTTGTCAATAACCCTGCTAAAGATGTTGTCAATAGCCCTGCTAAAGATGTTGTCAATAACCCTGCTAAAGGTCCTACATAGATGATGAAACGACGTCAACGAAATGTTTTAATGTAATTTTTTACACGTGTGTCATAAACTTGATTAATACTCTAATAGTGATATTTAAATGCAATGCCAGTACGATAGACTGTCTTCAAAAACAAAAGATCACATTCGAAAACCGGGGTAAGGGGGATCGATCCACTTTGACAAAACACTGCTGTAAGATATTTCATTGCCCGCAAAGCCAACTCAAAACATGTACTGCTATTTGAGATAAAAGTTACTAGAGATTAGCCTAATTAATCCTCTATAATTGACCAAATTGTAATTTTTAACTGCTACAAACTAATTACACAGTCACAGTTTCTCACCTCACTAGTGAAGTATTTGTTATACAACACTTTGGAACTATCTGCAGGTTGAAAAACCAAACACAACCTTGGTATTAGGTTTCAGTGTTTGAACCTGGCCCACACACTCACGTCTTGCCTTATCTTTTCCATTGCCTGATCGTTAGAACCACCCCCGGATCTCCAAGACTCGAAGGCCCAGTTTATCGCTAGATCTAGATGTGTTCATTTTTAGTATAAAGTCCATGTCCTGTAAGATGTACAGAAACCAATCAGAAGAAAATGCCCACATTGTGGGTTGGTCTACTCGGGCTACTAGCCTTGGTGTATTGTCCAGCTGAGGCCGCTAAAAATTACGCCTCAGCTTTGAGCAAGTCTATTCTTTTCTATGATGCCCAAAGGTAAGGCTAAACTAGAACTAGCTGGCCATCTTACAATTCTATTCTGTTTATTTCTGCAAGAGTCGGTACATTGTCCACAGAAGTTCTAAAACGTTTCCATGGCTCTGTGGTTAAGAAAAAAAAACAGTTTTAGAAAATTGTTTCTACGAAAGCGTAATTTTCATTTATCCCTAAGGAACTGTTCATTGAGTTCTATCCTAGAGAATAAATGTTAAATTGTATGCTTGGAGCCCTAATCTCCAAAAGGTTTTGGAGACCCTTCTACTAGGTTCAGACCTAAATAGTTCATGTTTCTCCATGTTTTCTTGGGAAGAGATAATTTTGTTTTCCCAGGGTTTTAAATAAAGGAATCGAACCTCTCAAATTCTAAATCAAGCGTAGCGCGATGAAAGGGACAATGATCCCCTTTGAATTCCTTCGCAACACTTCCATTACTAGCCAAACATGTGAGCGTACAATGTACATCTTTCTGTTCTCACTGAGTCCCCACATCACATCAACCTTTAGACGTACATTATTGTGATTTTGTCAAGTAAAGTTCCTCTTTCAGACATTGCGGTCTATAGGGCAGATGATGTAGGGGTCATCCGTTTCTGTGGCCTACGGTTCACGAGGGTGTCATGTGGCCAGCACAACGACAAACCGCCTTTACTTTTCCCCAACTAATGTCAGGTACCATTAGAGTAGTGTGAAGAGGTGCCCGAAGATCCAGAAATAAAAAATCCCAGTCTTACCAGGTTTCGAATCCCGGTTCGGAAGCCAAGCGCTTTACCGCTAAGCCACCGCGCCTCCTTGTGATCATATAATGCATTTTTTTAGTCACATTTCCAGTGCAGTTCTTTTCAAGCCGAGCTCTGTTAATGTAATTTTGATAACAAATTGTTATACATGGCTTAGAGCAGTAAGAATGAAATAGATTTTTCTAAAAAAACAAATTGAAATGAATAATCATGTTTGTATTCGATGACTTTGTGTCCTCAGATCAGGACCACTTCCTGCTAATAATCCAGTCCCATGGAGAGGTGATTCAGCCCTGAACGATTGTGTGGTTGGAGGTTGGTACGATGCAGGTGACCACGTCAAATTTGGACTGCCCATGTCTTCCTCCACAACTTTGTTACTCTGGGGCCTCATTAGGTGAGTGAAACAGAAACATTCAACTTGAATAGCTTTGTGGCTTGCGTCCTTGCGTAATTTTATCGTGATGTCTTCAATGGCTGTATTGTGTCTATACGTGATGTTGTCGTAATGTCTTCAATGGCTGTATTGTGTCTATACGTGATGTTGTCGTAATGTCTTCAATGGCTGTATTGTGTCTATACGTGATGTTATTGTGATGTCTTCAATGGCTGTATTGTGTCTATACGTGATGTTATTGTGATGTCTTCAATGGCTGTATTGTGTCTATACGTGATGTTATCGTGATGTCTTCAATGGCTGTACTGTGTCTATACGTGATGTTATTGTGATGTCTTCAATGGCTGTATTGTGTCTATACGTGATGTTGTCGTGATGTCTTCAACGGCTGTATTTTGTCTATACGTGATGTTATTGTGATGTCTTCAATGGCTGTATTGTGTCTATACGTGATGTTATTGTGATGTCTTCAATGGCTGTATTGTGTCTATACGTGATGTTGTCGTGATGTCTTTAATGGCTGTATTGTGTCTATACGTGATGTTATTGTGATGTCTTCAATGGCTGTATTGTGTCTATACGTGATGTTGTCGTGATGTCTTCAATGGCTGTATTGTGTCTATACGTGATGTTATTGTGATGTCTTCAATGGCTGTATTGTGTCTATACGTGATGTTATCGTGATGTCTTCAATGGCTGTACTGTGTCTATACCTTAATGTTATTGTGATGTCTTCAATGGCTGTACTGTGTCTATACGTGATGTTATTGTGATGTCTTGATGGACTGTGTTGTGCTTGTACTTGAGGAAAGCAGGATGTCTTGATGGACGTGTTGTGCTTGTACTTGAGGATATCAGGATGTCTTGATGGATTTTGTTGTGCTTGTACTTGAGGATATCAGGATGTCTTGATGGACTGCGTTGTGCTTGTACTTGAGGATATCAGGATGTCTTGATGGACTGTGTTGTGCTTGTACTTGGGGATATCAGGATGTCTTGATGGACTGTGTTGTGCTTGTACTTGAGGATAACAGGATGTCTTGATGGACTGTGTTGTGCTTGTACTTGAGGATATCAGGATGTCTTGATGGACTGTGTTGTGCTTGTACTTGAGGATATCAGGATGTCTTGATGGATTGTGTTGTGCTTGTATCTGAGGATATCAGGATGTCTTGATGGACTGCGTTGTGCTTGTACTTGAGGATATCAGGATGTCTTGATGGACTGTGTTGTGCGTGTACTTGAGGATATTAGGATGTCTTAATTGACCTTGTTGTGATTGTAACTGATATTATCGTGATGATATGATTGGCTGTGTTGTACTTCAACTGCCATAGAGAAAGTGCAGTGGTTTAACCGTGCCAGCAGACATCCATTGTGGCCAGGATAGGGGGATTAAACAACAACGTATTTGTGTTTTCCTGAGAGTGTGTTTGTTAGTTTGTATCTACATGCTTCTCTTTTCCTAATTTTAGGTTTAAAGATGGTTACATCAAGGCTAACCAGCTCAATCAGATGCTGGACTCCATCAAGTGGCCGTTAGATTATTTCCTTCGTGCCTGGAATCCGAGCACACGTACACTGACTGTACAGGTGGGCGACGGCTATGCTGACCATGAGTGGTGGGGGAGGCCAGAGGATATGACCATGTCCAGACCTTGCCAGACAGTGACCACATCAAACAGAGTAAGTCACCAGGAAAATGTATCCACCAAAAGAGGCTTCTGTTGAGACATGAAAAAACTGGGATTTTGTTTTTAATCAGTGAAAGAGGTCAGCAAAGGCAACGTGGTCAACAGAGACAAATAGATTCAGTCCCTTTTCTTGAGAGAGAGGGAGTTTAATTAGGCAAAGTTTAGTTGTTGAGATCAACGACAAATATTTGTTATGGAAACGGAGTATAGGCCTCTTACTAGTTTGATTATAAAATCATTACCATGAATCCTCAACACTGTCAGTAAAGTTATTGTTTTCATTTCTGGATGTTTGAATTAGTAGATACATATTGTCTATCTAGATATTGCTCTGTGAAATGCTCACTTTGAAAACAGATTTTCTTCTTAGCTTCTTTTTGTGGTTTTACTTCAAATTTCCCTAAATATAACATAAGAAATGATAAGATAATTTTTATACAGCACTGATATCGCACATTTGTTTTTCTCTGAGCAGGGCAGTGATGTGGCTGCAGGAACAGCAGCCGCTCTGGCAGCAGGGGCAGTAGCTTTCATGAACAATGGGGACACAGTCTACAGTGACGAGTTGTTGGTGGCTGCGGAGAGTCTCTATGACTTTGCTAAGACCTACAGGTAGATTTATTTAATGCATATTTTACTAACACATGTGATTTTAATGACTTATTTATATACACCTGTGTATGTAACATGCAAGTTTGTTATATGCCTATACATGTAATTATAACGATGAATGCAGTTAGAGCAGTGGGTGGACCACAACCATCATATTAATTAGATTTGTGTTTTTATATGAGTTTCTCTAGCAACGGCAGCAATAGAGTAGGCTGCTCAAAGCCATTCACAATCCAAGTAAGTACAAAAGTAAAGTTCACCTTATAGGCCAGATGATGTAAAGGTCATCTGTTTCCTGTGGCCGGAACAACGACCGACCGCTTTTACTTTTGCCCAATTAATGTTTTAAATTCACAATGAAATTCAAGTTTTAATGACTGCAACCAGGATCCTCAATTGAGATAGTCTTAAGCAATACTACTCACTATGAAGGTTAAGGCCACGCCTTTAAGTCTCGACTCTAGCAAGCAGAAGTGTCACTTTTTACTTTCAGAGGAATATTCTACGGTGCCGCATCTTTCTATGCGTCAAGCGGTGACCGTGACGAACTGTGCGAGGCAAGTATCTGGCTGTACAAGGCCACTAGGCTGAGTAAGTATCTCAATGACGCTCGATCCTTCGTGGACACAGGGACTGCCTGGGCACTGAGCTGGGATGACAAGAGAGGTATGGTCATCACAATCACGGTCGTCACAATCATGGGCATCATTTTTATGGCCATCACAATCATGACATCACTATCATGACATCACAACCATGACATCACAATCATGACCATCACAATAATGTACGTCACAATATAGAAGCGATTATGACATGTTTATCACAATAAATAAAGACATCTTTATCATTAAAAAAATCATTTTAGAAAAAAAAATTTAAAGCTTATACAGCAAATTAATAAAAATCCCCCCAAAACATTCCAAGGTTGCTAAATTCAAAGCAGTCAAGGTTTTAATTTAATTAAGCTTTGCAATACTATGAAAGTGTATTCTATCTGTCCAAACATAATTAAATAAACAAATACACTGAAGTGTTTCTATCATGAAGTGTTGAAAGAAAAGTTTGTTGTTTCTGTAACAGCGGCCTGCCAACTACTTATATACGAAGAGACTCATGAAAACCAGTACAGAAGCGCTGTAGTCAATTTCCTACAAAGTTGGCAACCAGGCGGTGGAGTAAGTTACACACCTTGTGGCTTAGCATGGAGGGATAAATGGGGTGCCAATAGGTAGGAATAGATCAATCTTTTGTATTGTCATTGGACTGAATATTAGTTTCTTTAGACGTGATGCCATTTTCAATCGATTTTTTTTCTTTAGTAAAGAACTAAAATTTGAAAAATATGTTAGGGGCTTGTGAAAAACATAAGAGATTAACTGTTGCAAAATATATAGGCTACAGATTGGTCTTCAGATATTCTTAAGTCTTCGATTTCTTAAAAACAAATTATTAATATATGTGTACTTTTATATATTATACAGAACTCTGTTTAACAAACTTTATATTAACTCGCAGTGTCTGTCTGGTAAGAAAGGTTTTACATGTTATTTCTCCAACACCCAATCTCGGATCAACTTGAAACTTAATAAAATAATTCAATCACTTAGACAATACATAAAAATCAATAAAAGTATTAACCAATAAGTCAATTAATTACCTGTAGCAAACAAGGACAATTAATCCTTCAATATTCTTATATATTGCTAAATATTTAGGGATAGTCCAACACCCATTCTCGGATTAAGTTGAAACTTTAGACAATTATTCTTTGTACCTAACAAAACATGAAGAACTAAAAATTGAAACATTTCTCAATTTTTTATATTTTTTTTTTGTAATTAGTTTTTTTGTTTGATATCAAATAAGGAAAAAACGTCTACATTATGCAGAGATATAGTTGTAAGTGTGGAGTTCTTCCCCTGGGAAACGCTTTTTAAAAACTAATAACACTTATATTTTGCTTGTTATTGTTCTAGTGAGACTGCTGTTGTCTAACTACACTAGTAGTTTAGGTTTTCAAAAGTTGACGTGTATCTATTTGTTGTCATTTCAGGTATGCTGGCAATGTTGCCTTCTTGGCTCTTCTTGCTGGTGAGATGGGAATCGACGCTGCCAAATACAGAAAGTGGGCAGTAGAGCAGGTGAACTTTCTCCTTGGGGACAACAACCACGCTGGGGGCTGCTTCAGCTATGTGGTGGGCTACGGAAACAAGTACCCCTTGCAGCCTCACCACAGGAGCTCCTCCTGCCCTTCGCCGCCTCAGGCTTGCAACTGGGACACGTACAACCTGCATTCCCCCAACCCACACGTTCTTAACGGCGCCCTGGTGGGAGGTCCAGACCAGAACGACAACTATGTTGACCTGAGGTCGGACTATGTGCACAACGAGGTGGCCACGGATTATAATTCAGGATTTCAAGGAGCGCTGGCCGGAGCTGTCCACTTGGAGGCTTTGCACGCTCTCCCTTCCACCAACAACAGATGCCCTTGTAATCAATAGCTGCACTGCATCTCTTTAATAAATTGAATGCAATACATGTACCAGTTCATTATTTACATTTTACTCATGGCTTCTGTTTTTACACTACTACATTTGTGTACAGTATATTTTGTATTAAAATACAATTCAAAGACATTCATTGTTGAATTAAAATCTCTATATTGAACTTTTTAAAAAATACATCGTCTTTAACTTTTTCTAATGTGTAAAAAAATGAAATAGCATAACATTTTTTTTTCGAAAACTAAAAAAAAAATTAATACGCCAAATAGTGTAGTACCAAATAGTACCAAGTAAAACCACAACAGCCTTTTAATGACCAAAATACAAAAAATGTTTCCAATTTGATACTATGGTATGTATAGGAAATATACACATTTATTATAGTGTTCATTTTTTTTGTGTTAGGTCCAGAATAGGTAAAAATGATTTGAAATAAATAGTTGGTATATTTCATTTTTTAAAGGCTTTCGTTTAAAACAGGAAAAAATCTGATTAAAAATTTACTGCCAATCAGTGGCGTAGCATCCATGGCACGAAGGGGTTCAATGAACCCGGGCCCACGACCAATATGGGCCCGCAGCTGTGGCGTAGCAACCATGGCGCGAAGGAGTTCATTACGCTTGGGCCCATGACTCATGGCCAGTTGGGCCTACAGTAGAACTTAGGAAGAACATTTGTTTGTTCATTTGAAACACTTTAAGTCGTTTAACTCTGTTAAGAACTTGTAAAAACATTGACTTTTAAGACACTATTACGTATATGCAGTCCTAACCGAATCAAACATTATGATATAATTACTTATTTTAAAAAGAGGTACGATCTTTACAATGTCTTTACATTTAGATCACTCATTTTTTGTCACACACTAAATTTGTCTTATTGGCTGGTTCTTCAAGCCGAACTCACGGGTACCTTGTGCGGTTATAATACTGTCTCTAATTCAGTCACAAGAAGCACTGGCACTTGATTTCCAACAGCAATTCGGTCCAACACCAACCCGTATTTATGCCATCTCCCATATAGCTCGAGCCTGTCTTTATAGTTCCTTAAAGCTATGTCTAATTCAGTCTCTTCTGTTTGTGCTTTCACCCTGACTGCTATCACATTGGATAAATTGTTATGCTGCAATCAAGAGTTATAACACACATGCGAGTCCGCACAGCTTTTCAGACGCTCTTGAAAGAACTGGATATCGCTTTAGTAAACCATTAAAACATTTATTTACAGAGACAATGGTTATCGAGTCTTCTACTCAAAGCGTCTATATTCTTTGAACCTAACAAAACATGAATGTTAATGAACCCGGGTCCACGGGTACCTTGCGACGCCACTGCTGCCAATATCAAATTCCGATGAAAGAAGAGACAATACAGGAAACAATTTTATCACGTATATAATATATTCTTCAATTGTATTTATGCCTTTGGGACACACACACAAATAATGTGAATTTATCTTTAGAAATAGTTGTTTTTTTTTAAACAACGCAGCGACTAATGAATTAATTTATTATTTCTTCCAGTAGATTAGATAAATACTAAAACATAGTCTTGCATCCAGATTTAAAGTCGTATATTTTAAAAAGTGAAAGAAAAAGTAAAATTCCCCTTTCAGACAGTGTGGTCTATAGGGCAGATGATGTAAAGGTCATCTGATTATGTGGCCTACGGTTAACGAGGGTGACATGTAGCCAGCACAACGACCAACCACCTTTACTTTTCACCAACTAATGCCAGGTATCCATCAGAGGCGACCGAAGATACCGAAATTAAAAGACACATTCTTCACCAGTCTTCACCCCGGACCTCAGTACAAACTTGTATCTCTACTGAAGAACAAAACTTTAACAAAGCGGGTAAACCCGTTTTCAAGGTATGTTCTATTCGATAGGATTATGTCGGCTAAACATTTGCACACTCTACTTGTATTTCCGTGCAAAATAAAAACAAGTAAAGGGGACATTCTCCATGTTTGACATAGATCTAAATTCAATCCAGTAAATCAATAATACCCAAACTAAGGCCCACAGGCCGCGGATCATTTCCGGCTCGTTAACTTATGAAAGTCAAATGGAGAATTCAAACTCAATGCTTAAATATTGTTGTATGTTTTGTGCGAATTTTAATAAATTTTGTATAATTTTTATTTTCTAGATTCTAGAGGCTCGATTTAAGGGTGAAGCCTTGACAGCCAAAAAAGTCTGCAATATTAAATGCTGCCAAGGTTCTTGCAGGCGCTTTTAGTGTGTTTTTTTTTTTAGTACGACAGGATATATTACTTTAATGTTGTGTTGTCTTCAAAAGTTTGCCTAGCTAAAATGATGATACTCTTGCTCTATGATTGGAGTACCGTGGGATATAGACCACAAGCTATTACAACAATTTATAAAGTTTAAATTAGGTCAATGTGTTTATATTTATTATAATCTCTTTACTATTCTTTACTATGAAGGAGATATCAGAGAGGAAAGGAGCGTATTTGTGAGCGGAGCTTAAAGTGATTTGCATAGAAAGTTCGATTTCGTTGTCTCAAGTTTAAGTAAAAACGTTGATGAGTTGATTCGTTTTATTTATCATCATTAGTGTATCTTATCTTATCTTATATAACACAGACGTTACTTCAAAAAAGAAGATGATTACGTCCTACGCGTCATGCATTTAGTCATGCATATTAACCAATGACTTAAATTCTGCCAAGTCACTGTTTTTTCTGGCTAGCTCAGGCAACCCATTCCATGCTCTAATAGCACTAGGGAAGAAGGAGTATTTGTACAAATTTGTCCTAGCATATGGGACGAGGAATGTGCCTTTATTTTTGTGTCTTTCAGAGTATTTTATTAAATTTTGTTTTTGTATTTGAAGATTATAGTTCAGTGTTTTATGTATAATTGCTACTTTACTTTTGAGTCTTCTGTCCTGAAGGCTTTCTAAAATTTAGTGATTTTACTAATGGTGTTACCCTAGTGAAATGTGAATATTCGTTTGTTATGAATCTCACTGCTCTATTTTGTGTATCTTGTATCTATTTTGTTGGTGAACTGTATATATATTGTTACAAGTTTGAATTTTAAATAAATGAAACTCTAAGGACAAGTATCTTCTCTGTGTCAATTCATTGTTTCTTAAAGTGGCACCTCCGAATCAGAATGTGTCACAAATATAGGTCATCAGGTAGAATAAATACAATTTGAGACAGGTACAATAAATAATTTTTTAACGTTTCAGCTTGATCCGAGATTAGGTGTGGGATAAATAATATGTCCAATTATCTAAGGTTACAAAACCCCACATGTTTAGCCATATCTATTAATACTGAAGGAATCATTCCCTTTGTTGGTATAAATTAAATGATTAATTACCAGTAATTCATTAAATAATTGGCTAATATTTGTATTAATTCAAGTTTTGAAAGTACATAAAATAATTGTGAAAAAGGTTGACTTCATCGGATAATGCGTGTTGTAGAAATGACGTGTTCACACTTTGTATCAGTCGTGCTCTGGTTTCAAGAGAATCAAAAAGAGAGCGCGTTGAAAATGCTAACTAGGACAGCTTTAATGAGAGACAGATTTATAGAGAGACCTAATATACTCTGTCAACTCATATCTCCAGATATCAGAGACCTAATATACAGAGTCAACTCATATCTCCAGATATCAGAGACCTAATATACTCTATCAACTCATATCTCCAGCTATCAGTGACCTAATATATTCTGTCAACGCATATCTCCAGATATCAGAGACCTAATATATTCTGTCAACTCATATCTCCAGATATCAGAGACCTAATATATTCTGTTAAGTCATATCTCCAGATATCAGAGACCTAATATACTCTGTCAACTCATATCTCTAGATATCAGAGACCTAATATACTCTGTCAACTCATATCTCCAGCTATCAGAGACCTAATATACACTGTCAACTCATAACTCCAGATATCAGAGACCTAATATACTCTGTCAACTCATATCTCTAGATATCAGAGACCTAATATACACTGTCAACTCATATCTCCAGATATCAGAGACCTAATATACTCTGTCAACTCATATCTCTAGATATCAGAGACCTAATATACTCTGTCAACTCATATCTCCAGCTATCAGAGACCTAATATACACTGTCAACTCATATCTCCAGCTATCAGAGACCTAAAATACAATGTCAACTCATATCTCCAGCTATCAGAGACCTAATATCCACTGTCAACTCATATCTCCAGATATCAGAGACCTAATATACTCTGTCAACTCATATCTCTAGATATCAGAGACCTAATATACTCTGTCAACTCATATCTCCAGCTATCAGAGACCTAATATACTCTGTCAACTCATATCTCTAGATATCAGAGACCTAATCTACTATGTCAACTCATATCTCTAGATATCAGAGACCTAATATACTCTGTCAACTCATATCTCCAGCTATCAGAAACCTAAAATACACTGTCAACTCATATCTCCAGATATCAGAGACCTAATCTACTATGTCAACTCATATCTCCAGCTATCAGAAACCTAAAATACACTGTCAACTCATATCTCCAGCTATCAGAAACCTAAAATACACTGTCAACTCATATCTCCAGATATCAGAGACCTAATATACTCAACTCATATCTCCAGCTATCAGAAACCTAAAATACACTGTCAACTCATATCTCCAGATATCAGAGACCTAATATACTCAACTCATATCTCCAGCTATCAGAGACCTAATATACTCTGTCAACTCATATCTCCAGCTATCAGAGACCTAATATACACTGTCAACTCATATCTCCAGATATCAGAGACCTAATATACTCTGTCAACTCATATCTCCAGCTATCAGAGACCTAATAAACACTGTCAACTCATATCTCCAGCTATCAGAGACCTAATATACACTGTCAACTCATATCTCCAGATATCAGAGACCTAATCTACTATGTCAACTCATATCTCTAGATATCAGAGAACTTATATACTCTGTCAACTCATATCTCCAGCTATCAGAAACCTAAAATACACTGTCAACTCATATCTCCAGATATCAGAGACCTAATATACTCTGTCAACTCATATCTCTAGATATCAGAGACCTAATATACACTGTCAACTCATATCTTCAGATATCAGAGACCTAATATACTCTGTCAACTCATATCTCCAGCTATCAGAGACCTAATATACACTGTCAACTCAAATTTCCAGATATCAGAGACCTAATATACTCTGTCAACTCATATCTCTAGATATCAGAGACCTAATATACTCTGTCAACTCATATCTCCAGCTATCAGAGACCTAATATACACTGTCAACTCATATCTCCAGCTATCAGAGACCTAATATACACTGTCAACTCATATCTCCAGCTATCAGAGACCTAAAATACAATGTCAACTCATATCTCCAGCTATCAGAGACCTAATATACACTGTCAACTCATATCTCCAGATATCAGAGACCTAATATACTCTGTCAACTCATATCTCTAGATATCAGAGACCTAATATACTCTGTCAACTCATATCTCCAGCTATCAGAGATCTAATATACTCTGTCAACTCATATCTCTAGATATCAGAGACCTAATCTACTATGTCAACTCATATCTCTAGATATCAGAGACCTAATCTACTATGTCAACTCATATCTCCAGCTATCAGAGACCTAAAATACACTGTCAACTCATATCTCCAGATATCAGAGACCTAATATACTCTGTCAACTCATATCGACCAGCTTTGCCTTGAAAAAAAGATGGAAATACAAGGAGATTAATTAACAGTTTATAAATGCTAAAAAGACAAATTATGAGAACTTCAGCATTTTAAAGCAATCTCTATGGATTCAAGAAAATAACAATAAATAAATGATAAATAAATAAAATAATAATATGTGGAGGAAGAAATCAAATTTAGGGGACGAATACAACACAATTTTAAATGTCTGTTTCGATACAATACTTTCTGTATAGGCCCAAGACGACGAGTGCAGCAATCAAATCTCTGAAAAACATGCCAGATTTTCAATTATAGAACTCGGGTCAAGAGAAAACTAGAACCCAAGATCATTGTCTCTATTTGATTAGCCTCGATCTCTGTATTACTTTCTTAATGTCTTTGTCCATTGACTTAGTCTTATTAGTCTTCTCTTTGACTTAATCTTTTTAGTCTTTGTCTTTGATCTTATTAGTCTTAGTCTAGACTTCATCTTACTTTGTCTTTGTCTTTATCTTATTTTGTCCAACTTTGTCTTTGTCAATGTTTTTTGCCCTATTAAAAATAACACACGTAGAACACACATACAAAAAAAAGTTGTCATTAAAAGATTAAAGTCTTGTAGACCAAAGTTTAAAACACATCCTGAAGTCCACAGCCTGATTTACATAAGTAAAGAATTACTTGGTACTATCACATGTACACTTATAACTAGATCACTTTTTGGATGACTAGAGTGTAGGCTTGTAGCCATGGCAACGTTCGGACTAGCGGTCATACTTATGACCACCATCTTGCTCCACTCTTCGGAATCAGCTAAAAACTATGGGGTAGCTCTAGCCAAGTCTATATTGTTTTATGACGCTCAGAGGTCAGCAATCGTTGATAGATAGATAGATAGATAGATAGATAGATAGATAGATAGATAGATAGACGGATAGATAGATATCATACTGGTATTTACACATCAGACAAAGACAGAGTTGAGTTTTGTCATGCAACTGTCTGGCTCTACAGAGCGACCAAGTGCAACGAAGACCTTATGTTCTATGATTCTAGAATCTAATTGATTACTTTGCTCAGTGTTTAAAACTATGACTTGGCAGATCTGGCAAACTTCCAGCCAACAATCCCATTCATTGGAGAGGAGACTCTGCCCTGCATGACTGTGTGGTAGGTGGATGGTACGACGCAGGTGACCACATCAAGTTTGGACTTCCAATGTCCTACACAGCCACTGCTCTAGTTTGGTCACTTGTCAGGTACGCTATTGTAAACTAAGTTCTCACATTATTTAGTACGTCTTTCCCAAAGCCTCTTTGACCATTGTTGTCTTAGAGTTGCATCTAGTGTAGACTATCAATTCTTTGATATATGTAGTTTTACCTAATTGCCACAGTACTTTTTCTTTTCCTGGTATTACACCTTGAAATGAAATGTTGTCCTGGGGATTGTGCTGACTAAAGTTACCTGTATTGGCCAATGATCAGAATATTATCTCAAAAGATGTTTTAAATTTCAATTATACCCCCTGATAAAAATTGATGTATCCATAAATTTAAATCTATAATATTATCTGTGGCATTTTACGTCTCGAGAGACCACCGTTTCCCTTTGTGTGACTAAAGAGGCCAATCCTTGATACACAGCTGCGGTCGCAGGTTGGACATATATAATCACCAGGCGCAGGTTGGGCATATATAATCACGTACCTTCTGATCGCCATACAGAATGTCTTGTGGAAGTCGACCTACTCGCATTCTATGAACGTGACCTAGCCAGTCAAACAGGTATTGTTTTAAAGCTTTTCCATAAAGGTAAATATAAAATATTTCAGATTTAAAGATGGCTATCAGAGAGCTGGTCAGCTTACCCAAATGTACGACATGATTAAATGGCCCCTGGACTATTTCCTAAAAGCCTGGCGTCCGGCGCAAAACGAGCTGGTCGTTCAAGTTGGGGATACGCATGATCACGACGTCTGGGGGCGGCCAGAAGACATGACGATGAACAGGCCATGCGCAGTGGTCAATACAGCTCATAAGGTCAATCTCTTTTTTATTTTATCATTTCATGATCTAGAGACTTGATTGTAAATGACATTCATCTACATAAGTGTTTCCCAAACTGTGTTCCGTGGAACTCTGGTGTTCCGTGAGGCCAGAATAAGTGTTTCCCAAACTGTGTTCCGTGGAACTCTGGTGTTCCGTGAGGCCAGAATAAGTGTTTCCCAAACTGTGTTCCGTGGAACTCTGGTGTTCCGTGAGGCCAGAATAAGTGTTTCCCAAACTGTGTTCCGTGGAACTCTGGTGTTCCGTGAGGCCAGAATAAGTGTTTCCCAAACTGTGTTCCGTGGAACTCTGGTGTTCCGTGAGGCCAGAATAAGTGTTTCCCAAACTGTGTTCCGTGGAACTCTGGTGTTCCGTGAGGCCAGAATAAGTGTTCCGCGAGCTACTGGAATAGTTAACTAGTAAGCCAACACGTGGATTAATCTCACTAAAATATAAGCAAAGTGTTCCACTAAATACTCAGAATGTGCAAGTGTTCGGTTAAGGAAAAAGTGTGGGAAACACTGATCTACAACAAATTTAGGTTTGGGAGATCCATTTCTATATCTATACTGTAAATCTCAGGCTCAAAATCTCTGAGCGTTTTCCTGACTTTTGAAGACAGTTTTGAAATGGAGTCAAACTGAATCGCCTTTTGTTTTGAGTAATAAAATAATTGTAACTTATTGGAATGTAACACTATTCGAAAATTATATCTCAGGGCAGTGACATCGCAGCTGGGACTGCTGCTGCTCTCGCAGCAGGGTCTATAGCATTCAAAGAGAAAGGTGATACAGCCTACAGCGACCAACTCCTTAGTGCGGCCAAAAGTCTTTATGCTTTTGCCAAAGCTCACAGGTACAAGAGTATCTATATATTTCGTTTTTATGACAGTTTGAATTTACATTCACTTTTACAATATCCTTAATGCTTAGAAGATGTAGCGTAAACCTGCCCTGAAATGCTTTTAGTATTATCTTGATTTTCACAGTTCTATATTTATCTCTAGAATTAACAAAAACAAGATGTAAAGTATCTTTTGCAAACTTTTTACGCTGCCATTGTAGAGCCTTTAGCTGATACTACATTTAAGTTGATGTTCAGCTGATTCTCTTTCCTTGTTAATGCTGTTTCACCAGGGGCCTGTACAAAGGGGCCGCCGAGTTTTACGATTCCAGCGGTGACAAAGACGAGCTGTGCGAGGCAAGTGCCTGGCTGCACAAGGCAACAAATGAAGCCCACTATCTGGCAGACGCGAGGACATTTGTGGAGCACGAAGCAGCCTGGGCCTACAGTTGGGACGACAAACAAGGTCAGTGTAATTGAGGAGATAACCATTTTGAAACAGACCAAACCAAAAGTTATTTTATACACTATCAGATACGATAGAATGTCAGTGAACAAATAGAATGTCAGTGAACAGATAGAATGTCAGTGGACAGATAGAATGTCAGTGAACAGATAGAATGTCAGTGTACTTAGGCATTTCATAATCGCAATGTCATGTAGGATTGGCTGTTGATACGTCAACTTATCTAACTATCTATCTATCTATCTATCTATCTATCTATCTATCTATCTATCTATCTATCTATCTATCTACTTATCTATCTACTTATCTATCTATCTATCTACTTATCTATCTATCTATCTACTTATCTATCTATCTATCTATCTACTTATCTATCTATCTATCTATCTACTTATCTATCTATCTATCTACTTATCTATCTATCTATCTACTTATCTATCTATCTACTTATCTATCTATCTATCTATCTACTTATCTATCTATCTATCTATCTATTTATCTATCTATTTATCTATCTATCTATCTATCTATCTATCTATTTATCTATCTATCTATCTATCTACTTATCTATCTATCTATCTATCTACTTATCTATCTACTTATCTATCTACTTATCTATCCTCTATCTATCTTGTATCACAAGAGACATAGCTCTACCTAAACTGTTTGATCCCCCCCCCCCCACTATGAAAGAGAATGTCCATCGTCAAGGTAGTCTGAAGTTAATTAGAATGCAGAACTCATGTCACCGCTACTGCTGGGTAACATCCCAGTTGGAAAGACGTTCTTTTGATGTACAAGAATAGTCTAGGATCTAAAAAATTGTGTTTGTTTTTTTAAATAGAAATAGGACTTTGAGATGTTAATGTTAGGTCTTTGTCAAAAAAACGTTCTTGTGAACAAAATACAGCAGCGGTTCTCAAAGATGACTTTAAAATATTAAAATAAAAACAAAGCTGTTCAATGTATTCATGTACGTGGCAAGCACGAATAAGTTTATTACTTACATATATTTAATTTGACTGATCGTCCGAGAAGAACACGCGGGGCTGTGGTGAAATATGACCCAGTTAACCGCTCTAGTTTTGATGAATGGGAAATCAAATACTTATAACGTTTCCCCTCTTATAATTTGTCTTTAATTATTTTGTGACTTCCTGTTCTGTGTTTAAAGTTAAATTGACTATGCTGGTAGTAAACACAAATATATAGGCCAGTTATAACTGTCAGCTGTTTTTGTTAAAGCACGTTTCATTCCAGTATTTCAATGGGCAGGTTGTGGATCTGTAGTGCAGAGGTGGCTGAAGTTGAAGAGCAAATGTACCGACGAATACATTCCATGTGTGGTATAAAATAATGAAATACTAATCTCGCTTAAGAGAGATTCTTATATCTATCCATATGGTCCATTGTCTTCTGGAGTTCCCATTCATTAGTACAACAGATCTCAAGGACACTTGTCATTTTGTCAATCTTTGTCTGATGTGTTCGAGCCCCTGCAATTATATTGGGCTTGTTGAGAGAGGAGGGGCTTCATATTGTTTTTATTTCAGTTTTATTAGCCTTAATATACCTTTTATAACAAACATGGGCAACTCCTGGGATTCCTGCTAGTAAATACATACAACTAATACAAATACTTTATATCAACTATTAGTGGCCTGCCATCTCTTGATGTATGAAGAAACTAAAGACAATCAATATAAGAATCTGGTGACGTCATTCTTTCACGACTGGATGCCTGGAGGCAGTGTCCTCTACACACCTTGTGGTCTGGCCTGGAGAGACAAGTGGGGCTCTAACAGGTAAAGATTAGCTTATTACAGAATCATGATATTAACTGAAGATGGTGTCCATTAAAATGTTGCGCAGTTATTTCATATTAATAAGAGTATTGTTGAATTAGAAAGCTCTTTCTTGGCCAACAAAGATCCACAATACGGGTTTGCTTGCAAAAGAGTACGTGGCCGCGACAGAGTTACCAGACGTCCAGAAAAAAAAAGTCGCGTGCTCCGTCCGGCAAGCATAGAGCTAAAGTGTGAAAATGTCCGGGTATCATTCCTTTGTTTAAGCTCACAAACTCACTACTAAATATCGAAGCAAGGTTTTACTAACTTTATCAAGTCGTCACGATTTTATATCTTATAGAAATCCCAAAAGTAGTATTATCTTAATGGTGAAATAAATAAAATTAATATTTGCTTGTTTTTATGTTTGTAAAAAAATAATAATTCTTTAACTTCTAAATTTTCTAAACAAATCTGAATTTCTCTAATGATCAAACCAAAATGTTTGAAGTTTAAATGTTCGAACTAGTCAATACAACTGCTGGTTACAAAAGATTAAAGGATTGCTAATGCTAGATCCAATGTACGTTTTATTCAATAGAAAACTAGAATTGTTAAACTTTCGTTGACCATAAGTGCATGTAATTTACAAGAACTTGGTTCAGAGGTCGTAAAGCTATATAGACCTGGGGACCAGATCACTGTCAGAATAGCATGTTATTGTTCGGGTTAAGGCCAATAGTTATTCCAGTCCAATGGAACTGAGGCTTCGTTATGTACTGTGTGCCGAACTTTTGATGGGCCCCGAACCATGAGGTCAGAACCCGTGTCATAGTTTTCGTATTTATTTAATTGTTACAATTAATGTTTACTTAACACCTAAGCTACGCAGGTAACGCTGCATTCATATACTCTAGCTGAGTGTTAATTTCATTTAATTCTCTACATTTCAGCTACGCAGGTAACGCTGCATTCATCGCTTTCTTAGCTGCAGACGACGGCATTAACTCGGCTGCTTACAGGAAATGGGCCACCGAACAGATCAACTACTTCCTTGGGGACAACCATCACAACGGCGGCTGCTTTAGCTTCGAGGTGGGCTACGGGAGCAAGTACCCCCTTCATCCCCACCACGCCGGAGCTTCTTGTCCCGACAGGCCCGCGCCCTGTGGCTGGCCTCAATACGAGTCCACCGCCCCCAACCCACAAGTGATACAAGGGGCGCTGGTGGGCGGACCTGACCAGCACGACAACTACCACGACGTTCGTTCCGACTATGTTCAGAACGAAGTAGCCGATGACTACAACTCTGGGTTCCAGGGGGCGCTGGCAGGCATCGTGCACCTTCAAGCTACCAACAGTCTTCCCGCAACTAACAACAAATGTCCTTGCAATGCTTAGATAACAAGACATTGAATTGTATCGTTGGTGTAAAGTTTGTTTGTTTTATATGCATTAACCCGAAATACTATAAACAGCCAAGCCTGTTGGTGTATCCGGTGTACAAAATAAAGGAAGTGTAGAAAGTGGTGATAAGATTTGTTTTGTTTTTAATGTACATGACAATTTTTTTTTCACTTTTCAGAGTGAATACACATTTTCTATGCTCTTCGGTTTAAAGCACTCAAATGAAATAATATGGAGGAAGCCTTACACTTCTACTCTATGACTTCAAAATTATTTGTTTAAATGGGCAGCTAGTTAGCGGCAATAAAGACAATGTAATAAGAAGACCAGCAGCTAGATATTGTACAAATTGTGTAGCTCAATTCTTTTTTAATTCGTTGACGTACCTAATGTTTATCCTCCTTGACATTGTTGAGTTCATTGTAAACATCTCCAATGTAATGTGGCAAAAGGTGATGATATTTAGTTGCAGTTAGCATACAACTTATTTCAAGGCTTGAATCAATAGTCTAAAGTCTAACATGATAAAACATTACAACAAATTGATGAACTCATCTTGAATGAACTCTCTATCTTCCTTGTTCAGTACTATCTCTTTCGGCAGGAATCACAACGACACATTTGTAATTCTAGAAGCTATCATAGAAACGTAAAGAAGATACTAAAGAAGATGATTACGCGTAGGACGTAATCATCTCCATTTTTTGAAGTAACGTCTGTATTTTATAAGATAAGATACATAAGGAGCTAACTATAACTGCATCTAGATCTAATTGAAAAAAAAAACAAACTCAGTTATGTATAGCAGTGTAAGAATAGCTTACAGCCTAGATAAGCTGCTGTACTTGCTCTACCAATGAATGAGAGACCATCTATTTGGTACTGTATACAGATGTAGCACTACATCCCCTATGTCCTAACAATAATAATACTGATATTTACACAAGATAAGGAGACTACTGACTGAGAATACTTCCAACAGTGGATAAAAATCTTTTACCAGTAATAGGTACGTGACTTAGTAGTGTACATTGTTTTAAACCAAGCTTATATCAACTCACTCTGTCTGTCTGTCTTTGTTGTCTGTCTGTCTGGTAAAAAGTTTGTAAAGTTGTTTTTTTTAAACAAAACGCTGTTTTTATACAATGAAAAAATGTTTTCCATTCAACTTAATGTCTATTATTTTGTTTCCCCCTATTATTTTGTTTAATTCATATAGATGTGATATGTATACTGTATAGACATTATTTATTCCTTTTTGTATAAGTATTCGTCGTTATTTCGTGTAGACAAATGGAAAAGCAAAATGAAAACCAAACTGTAGCGGACATCCAAGTCCCCTTTCTTCAGCCTTTATCTTTTCTCTAATACATTGCAATCTAGTTTTCAGAAATTTATTTGTGTCCCAGATTTTGACTGAGAAGTTCTATCTTGATTACAAATGTGCAGCCATGTTTAAGATAGTACAAGAAAAATGGAAGGCCTTTGGCTAGTGTCTTGTATTCTCACACTGTCTTGTATTGTAACTGTCGACTCTGTCAAACAGTATGGACTAGCTTTGGAGAAGTCGATTTTATTTTACAACGCTCAAAGGTTGGTCAATGTTTCAACAGTTGATGAGTTTTACAGTAAAGATAAAACCATTTTACTTTTGTGTTTGTTTGTAAAGTTGTTACTAAGTTGTAAATACTTCTCTCTCAAAAGTAAATAGATAGAACTTTTTGTACTTTATAGCCAATGATGGGTTCATCTCACGATTAAAATGATTCGTTGATCTTACAAACTTGAATGGATAGTGAGAACTCCGTCTGAAAGAAATAAAATATATTTAAAGTGTACCTGTAGATACAAATTACTTGATCCTTAGAAAGAACATCGATAATAGGCACAGAGTAACAATCTTGACAAAAATTAGATCTTCAAACCATTAAATGTCAGTGTTCCGAAATGATGACAAATGTTAATGTTACATAACTCTTCTCCCAGTGTTTAGGATGTGTTGACATACAAATATAACAGATTCTACAAGTGTTTAATAGTTCTGCTTATTTCTTTTCCCCATCTATTAAACGAAGGTAGATTCGACTTTCCTCAGAAAGTAATAGCGATTGGATATTGGCTGATTGGGTGGTTTCTTAACCCAATGATAGGCTTGTGAATTAAAACATAAAGTTTAAGATCAGAATTCCGTTTGCGTGGGGGGAGATATATTTCTTAAAATTATTATCACTACAAAATAATGTTTGTATGAAAAGAAGTATCAAATACACCTACTTTGAAAGTATTAAGCAGTGGGGAAAGTGTGGCCAAGAGGTTATTGAGAAGTAATGGGATGTGTGGCCAAGAGGTTATTGAGAAGTAATGGGATGTGTGGCCAAGAGGTTATTGAGAAGTAATGGGATGTGTGGCCAAGAGGTTATTGAGAAGTAATGGGATGTGTGGCCAAGAGGTTATTGAGAAGTAATGAGAAGTATGGCCAAGAGGTTATTGAGAAGTAATGGGATGTGTGGCCAAGAGGTTATTGAGAAGTAATTGGATGTGTGGCCAAGAGGTTATTGAGAAGTAATTGGATGTGTGGCCAAGAGGTTATTGAGAAGTAATGGGATGTGTGGCCAAGAGATTATTGAGAAGTTATGGGATGTGTGGCCAAGAGGTTATTGAGAAGTAATGGGATGTGTGGCCAAGAGGTTATTGAGAAGTAATTGGATGTGTGGCCAAGAGGTTATTGAGAAGTAATTGGATGTGTGGCCAAGAGGTTATTGAGAAGTAATGGGATGTGTGGCCAAGAGGTTATTGAGAAATAATGGGATGTGTGGCCAAGAGATTATTGAGAAGTAATTGGATGTGTGGCCAAGAGGTTATTGAGAAGTAATGGGATGTGTGGCCAAGAGGTTATTGAGAAGTAATGGGATGTGTGGCCAAGAGGTTATTGAGAAGTAATTGGATGTGTGGCCAAGAGGTAATTGAGAAGTAATTGGATGTGTGGCCAAGAGGTTATTGAGAAGTAATTGGATGTGTGGCCAAGAGGTTATTGAGAAGTAATGGGATGTGTGGCCAAGAGGTTATTGAGAAGTAATGGGATGTGTGGCCAAGAGGTTATTGAGAAGTAATGGAAAGTGTGGCCAAGAGGTTATTGAGAAGTAATGGGATGTGTGGCCAAGAGGTTATTGAGAAATAATTGGATGTGTGGCCAAAAGGTTATTGAGAAGTAATGGGATGTGTGGCCCAGAGGTTATTGAGAAGTAATGGGATGTGTGGCCAAGAGGTTATTGAGAAGTAATGGGATGTGTGGCCAAGAGGTTATTGAGAAGTAATGGGATGTGTGGCCAAGAGGTTATTGAGAAGTAATTGGATGTGTGGCCAAGAGGTTATTGAGAAGTAATGGGATGTGTGGCCAAGAGGTTATTGAGAAGTAATGGGATGTGTGGCCAAGAGGTTATTGAGAAGTATTGGGAAGTGTAGCCAAGAGGTTATTGAGAAGTAATGGGATGTGTGGCCAAGAGGTTATTGAGAAGTAATTGGATGTGTGGCCAAGAGGTTATTGAGAAGTAATTGGATGTGTGGCCAAGAGGTTATTGAGAAGTAATTGGATGTGTGGCCAAGAGATTATTGAGAAGTAATGGGATGTGTGGCCAAGAGGTTATTGAGAAGTAATGGGATGTGTGGCCAAGAGGTTATTGAGAAGTAATGGAAAGTGTGGCCAAGAGGTTATTGAGAAGTAATGGGATGTGTGGCCAAGAGGTTATTGAGAAATAATTGGATGTGTGGCCAAGAGGTTATTGAGAAGTAATGGGATGTGTGGCCAAGAGGTTATTGAGAAGTAATGGGATGTGTGGCCAAGAGGTTATTGAGAAGTAATGGGATGTGTGGCCAAGAGGTTATTGAGAAGTAATGGGATGTGTGGCCAAGAGGTTATTGAGAAGTAATTGGATGTGTGGCCAAGAGGTTATTGAGAAGTAATGGGATGTGTGGCCAAGAGGTTATTGAGAAGTAATGGGATGTGTGGCCAAGAGGTTATTGAGAAGTAATGGGAAGAGTGGCCAAGAGGTTATTGAGAAGTAATGGGAAGAGTGGCCAAGAGGTTATTGAGAAGTAATTGGATGTGTGGCCAAGAGGTTATTGAGAAGTAATGGGATGTGTGGCCAAGAGGTTATTGAGAAGTAATGGGAAGAGTGGCCAAGAGGTTATTGAGAAGTAATGGGAAGAGTGGCCAAGAGGTTATTGAGAAGTAATGGGATGTGTGGCCAAGAGGTTATTGAGAAGTAATGGGATGTGTGGCCAAGAGGTTATTGAAAAGTAATGGGAAGAGTGGCCAAGAGGTTATTGAGAAGTAATTGGATGTGTGGCCCAGAGGTTATTGAGAAGTAATGGGATGTGTGGCCAAGAGGTTATTGAGAAGTAATGGGATGTGTGGCCAAGAGGTTATTGAGAAGTAATGGGAAGAGTGGCCAAGAGGTTATTGAGAAGTAATGGGATGTGTTGCCAAGAGGTTAAGTTTGCCAAGCTACCTATCATGGAGACACGAAGGTGACGCCTGACTCTAGCAGAGTTGTGTTTCCTGAGCGCCTAAATGCAGTAAGGAAAACTTTTTCCCAGATACCACCTCAATCCGCACTGATCCACAGATGAGATTGGACCTTGGAGCTGTGAGCACTTTAAAAAAACAATTAAATTGTTTGTTTTCATAATTCCTTATACGAATTTTTATTATCCTCTCCATTTTTATTCAAAATCTCCCTATGTTACTTTTGAAATGGTTTCATCTCTCTCCCTCCTTATTTCTCTCTATCTTTAATTTTTCATTTTTCAAAGATCTGGCAAACTTCCTGCCAACAATGCCATCCCATGGAGAGGTGACTCAGCTCTGAACGACTGCGTGGTGGGTGGATGGTATGACGCCGGTGACCACATCAAGTTTGGACTTCCAGCATCATTTGCAACCACGGCCCTATTGTGGTCACTCGTCAGGCAAGTCTAATAGTTTCGAATGTGTGTCCTGCATAAATAATATTTCACATAAATCGTTAAATTTCCTACTTTTAACTAGGGTTAGGATTTCAACTGTTCTAGAAGTATCACAACATAAAATTATTTTTTTAATACAAAGCTTATGTAAGTAAAAGAACTATCTATTTACAGATATATTTCAATACAGTAAAGTTATATTCCCTTTTCTATATCAAACAAAATTTATTTATGGCATTCAATTGATTGTTTTATTGATTTATCCCGTTAGCGGCAATGAATAGTTTTGCAAACGTTTAGCTTGAACCGATATTGGCATGTGGAAAAAATAATTTGTACTAAAGCATGCACCAGACAGACATACAAACGGACTGAGTTTATATAAGTTTTGTACCAAAGTGACCTTAATTTATGTGCACTCTAAAGGAATCCAATAGTTTTGCCCTTACTTTAGATTTAAGGATGGTTATCACAGAGCTGGTCAGCTTGACCAAATGTACGACATGATTAAATGGCCGCTTGACTACTTCCTGTCTGCCTGGCGTTCGTCCAGGAACGAACTTACCGTCCAGGTTGCAGACGGCACTGACCACAACTTCTGGGGCCGAGCAGAGGATATGACCATGGCGAGACCATGCCAAGTGATCAACACATCAATCAGGGTAAGCAGTTCATCTGTCACACGGGTAGGAGCAGTTCATCTCAAATAGTCACAGGGGTAGGAGCAGTTCATCTCAAATAGTCACAGGGGTAGGAGCAGCTCATCTCAAATAGTCACAGGGGTAGGAGCAGTTCATCTCAAATAGTCACAGGGGTAGGAGCAGTTCATCTCAAATAGTCACAGGGGTAGGAGCAGTTCATCTGTCACACGGGTAGGAGCAGTTCATCTGTCACATGGGTAGGAGCAGTTCATCTGTCACAGGGGTAGGAGCAGTTCATCTGTCACACGGGCAGGAGCAGTTCATCTGTCACACGGGTAGGAGCAGTTAATCTGTCACACGGGTAGGAGCAGTTCATCTGTCACACGGGTAGGAGCAGTTCATCTGTCACATGGGTAGGAGCAGTTCATCTGTCACACGGGTAGGAGCAGTTCATCTCAAATAGTCACATGGGTAGGAGCAGTTCATCTCAAATATTCACACGGGTAGAAACATTATAAATCTAATTTATTGAATGTAGATAATTGTTTTAAAAAATTATTATGAGATCAATTCCTTGATGAACAATCAATTACAGTTTTGTCAATTTAGCTTTAGTGGCATATGTATTTGTACATCTTTGGGACCCAGCTTTAGTATCATTATCAATAGTTTTTAGTTTGTTTTTAAAAAGCTCATTACATCTCTATATTAATTAAAAATATGAACACGTCATTTCTCACACACCAATTCTCCAATCAAGCTAAAACTTTGCAGAATTATTCATTGTCGAAGACAATACACGAATTTAAAAAAAACATTCGGTCAATTAATTACTGGTAATTAATTATTTTGCTTAATACCAAAATCGGACATTAATCCTTCAGTATTCACAGACATGGTTAAATAAGTAGAGTTTTGTCCCCTTAGATACTTGTGCAAATCTTTTCCCCTACTTCCATTCTGGGATCAGGTGGAAACTTTAAACAATTATTTATTGCTCGACCAGGTCTTCCGGTCCGCTATAAAGTTAAAGATAATTTCTGTTGATGCAGGGCAGTGACGTAGCAGCTGGTACAGCGGCGGCTCTTGCTGCAGGTTCCATCGTGTTTAAAGAGAAAGGTGACACAGTTTATGCGAACCAGCTTCTGTCTGCTGCCCAAAGTTTATACACTTATGCCAAGACATATAGGTCAGTGACTTTGTATTAGATTCTTTTATTGTAATTCTAATCAACAATCGGAAATGTCAGCCTCAAGTCTCTTGATGAGACTCTATCAGATACTTATAGAGACTCACGGGGCATGTTTTCGCTGCTGCAAATTTATTTTATGGTCCATTTGTTTTTCAGGTTATTTTGTACATTTTCTAATGGTGTTGCGACAGTGTTTTAGTTATGTATTTGCGTTGCTTATAAATGTAGATGTATGCTTTTGAGCCTCATAAGTTTATTTGTTTGTTTTTTTAAATTATATTTTTCTTAATCATTCCTTTCTTTCCCCTATTCACTATCGCCCGTCAAAAGGTAATGAGGTAACAAAGTCAATATCAAAAAGTGATGTAACACGAAGAACTAGATTTAAAAAAACTAGAGGGGGTGGCTGGTGGTAAGAGGGGGAGGGAAATAGATTAGAAACTATTATAACACTAACGATGCTGGAAATAGTTATTCCAAACGTAGAAAGATAAGTGGGGCCCAAACTTCCTGGTCATGAGACAACTAGCCACAAAGATAAGTGGGGCCCAAACTTCCTGGTCATGAGACAACTAGCCACAAAGATAAGTGGCCGCCAAACTTCCTGGTCATGAGACAACTAGCCACAAAGATAAGTGGGGCCCAAACTTCCTGGTCATGAGACAACTAGCCACAAAGATAAGTGGGGCCCAAACTTCCTGGTCATGAGACAACTAGCCACAAAGATAAGTGGCCGCCAAACTTCCTGGTCATGAGACAACTAACCACAAAGATAAGTGGGGCCCAAACTTCCTGGGCATGAGACAACTAGCCACAAAGATAAGTGGCCGCCAAACTTCCTGGTCATGAGACAACTAGCCACAAAGATAAGTGGGGCCCAAACTTCCTGGTCATGAGACAACTAGCCACAAAGATAAGTGGCCCCCAACTTCCTGGTCATGAGACAACTAGCCACAAAGATAAGTGGCCGCCAAACTTCCTGGTCATGAGACAACTAGCCACAAAGATAAGTGAGGCCCAAACTTCCTTGTCATGAGACAACTAACCACAAAGATAAGTGGCCCCCAAACTTCCTGGTAATTAGACAACTAGCCACAAAGATTTATCAATGGCCAAAAAAAATTTCTTTCAATTTAGTTTGCATAGAATACTTTTTCAATAACTGTTTTAAAAAAATAAAGTAAAAAATTTTTACTGTGATTCCCTATAAAACAAAACAGAGGTATATTCATTGGGGCCGCTGAGTTCTACAACCCCTCCAGTGATAAGGACGAGCTGTGTGAAGCTGGAATGTGGCTCTACAAAGCAACCAACACTGCCCAGTATCTGACTGACGCAAGGACCTTCGCTGAACGATACGCTGCTTGGGCTTACAGCTGGGAGGATAAACAATGTAGGTTATTTAAAAGTCATTTGAAGGCCTTGTGAAAGTCTTTTAAAGGTCGTTTAAAAGTCATTACACGATTCTCTTTACATTTGTTTGTTGTTTATTTGTATTTAACATTTCATATGAAGCTGTATATACTTGTTACGTAATTCAACCAAACTTGATTTGATTGGCCAGACAAAAAAAATAATAGATTGAATATGTTGCTTAGTTGGACAAATAATCGCCTGGAACACAGTCCCAAGCAAGCACAAACACAAACAATCACTGACATCATTCCATCCATAATCACAATCCAAACACAAACACTATTATAATTGCCAGTTCAATAAAGCGACACACTTTCTAGTCAATGCAATACTCAAATGATGACCATTTTGTAAGGCTTTGACAACGACAAAACGTAATCTAATTTGTCCACAGTCATGCAAAGTTTCTAGATAAGTGAAGTTAGCTCGTCAGTTTTGTTTCTATTTTGTAGATTAACTTTTTATCACTTTCTTCTCCAAGGTAAAAAAAAAGTTTGTTTTTTGGTTTGTAAAATGTTTTACCTTTCGGATGTTTCTTCAAAGTTGAAGATAATTTACTTCCTATTCCACACCTCCAGCAGGACCATGGGGCAGCTGTCAGGGTATGGGGCCCTGGGCCGTCGAATCGGAATAATATTGCTTTTAATACATTTTTAAAAGATTCTGTTTGAATGATAAGGCAAATTTTGAGCTATCATTCCTTCTGTTTCTGCAGTCAATAATTATCGTTGGTTAAAGTTTGGGGGATATAGAAACAGTGCTTTGTATTTGCCCGACGATATGTTTCCCTAAGTCATTCAAACATGAAATATTACTGTATTTAAATATGAAAGCACTGACTTCAAAGTGAATCACTAAATCTTACGTCCACCCCTACCCTTTAGTAACTTTTTTTATAACGCTAACATTTGTTATGGCTTTTTAAGATTCTTTAATAATGTGGCATGTAAAAAGAAATATAGACTAGATATCAAATGGCTAGAAATCGCACAAAGCTATTCACTTTAAAAGAGCCGACTAACAGAAGATCTGTTTGAAATGTTTATAAGTGAAAATTGTTTCTAGATAGAGTTGTTCCCCTTGCCAAACAAGTTATTCTTGTGTTGCGCTCCTATTTTAGAGTGTACATTGGTGAAGAAATATAGAGGCTAGCACAACAAATGGTGTGTATTTCTTTTTGTGTCTAGCTTCAGTTTATTAAACCAACACTAAATCTTTATTTCAAAAATGTAATAAATACATTTTAAAAAGTACAATAAATAAAGTTTGTTGTCAAGAAATCAAATAATGTCCATGTTAACAGTATCCAACATCCTCTCTCCAACATCCTCTACTACCTTGTTTTACATCTTTCTAGTGGCATGCCATCAGCTCCTGTATGAAGCCACAAGAGAAAACCAGTACAGGAACTTAGTCGTGACCTACTTTAACAGTTGGTTGCCTGGAGGAAGTGTAAGATACACCCCTTGTGGTCTCGCCTGGAGACACCTCTGGGGTGCGAATGGGTAAATCTCTTGAAATAAAAAAAAAAGCGCGACATAATAAATAAAACTAGAAATATCTCCTCCTCTAGTGACATACCAAACTGTTTCATAACACTGCTATACTAGCTGCTGTACCAATCATAACACTGCTATACTAGCTATAGCGCTGCTGTACCAATCATAACACTGCTGTACTAGCTATAGCGCTGCTGTACCAATCATAACACTGCTGTACTAGCTATAGCGCTGCTGTACCAATCATAACACTGCTGTACTAGCTATAGCGCTGCTGTACCAATCATAACACTGCTGTACTAGCTATAGCGCTGCTGTACCAATCATAACACTGCTATACTAGCTATAGCGCTGCTGTACCAATCATAACACTGCTGTACTAGCTATAGCGCTGCTGTACCAATCATAACACTGCTGTACTAGCTATAGCGCTGCTGTACCAATCATAACACTGCTGTACTAGCTATAGCGCTGCTGTACCAATCATAACACTGCTGTACTAGCTATAGCGCTGCTGTACCAATCATAACACTGCTGTACTAGCTATAGCGCTGCTGTACCAATCATAACACTGCTATACTAGCTATAGCGCTGCTGTACCAATCATAACACTGCTATACTAGCTATAGCGCTGCTGTACCAATCATAACACTGCTATACTAGCTATAGCGCTGCTGTACCAATCATAACACTGCTATACTAGCTATAGCGCTGCTGTACCAATCATAACACTGCTATACTAGCTATACTAGCTATAATGCTGTTATACTAGCTATAAAGCTGTTATAATATTACTAGCTTTAAAGCTGCTCAACTATTACTAGCTCTAAAACTGATTAACTAGCTATAAAGCTGCTATACTATTACTAGCTATAAAGCTGATATACTAGCTATAAAGCTACTATACTAGCTATAAATTGAATAAGTCAAAAAATACAATGTATAAAAAAGAAATTCCTAACTTGTTTGAGGCTCTAGACAAATACTTTAGCGTTACCACATTTGATTGTGTTTTCCTTATGTTATTAGATATGCTGCAAGTTCAGCTTTCGTGGCCTTGGTGGCTGCAGAGTCTGGCATCGACAGCACAAGGTACAGGAAGTGGGCAGCGGAGCAAGTCAACTACATCCTAGGGGACAATCACCACAGCGGTGGATGCTACAGCTACATGGTCGGATACGGGAGCAAGTACCCACAGCAGCCTCACCACGCGGGCGCTTCGTGCCCCGACCGGCCTGCTTCCTGTGGCTGGGCGCAATACAGTTCCCCGTCACCAAATCCTCAAGTGCTACACGGGGCGCTGGTGGGTGGCCCCGACATTGATGATGACTTCGTCGATCTTAGGTCCGACTACATTCAAAACGAGGTGTCCATTTCCTACAACTCTGGCCTACACGGCGCCCTAGCAGGGCTACTCCACCTTCAAGCCAGCTCAATGTTGCCTGCAACTAGTAACTTATGTCCATGTAATCAATAAACTGTTCCTCCCAACACTAATTATTTATGTAATTGTGAAACATCATAAAATGGTCGAAATGTCAAAATATATTAGCCTACTATATATTTATATATATATATGACTAATTGTTTTTGTTGCGTGTTGGGGTAAAGGGTACTAGAATTCCCAGGCCTGGTGTATATGTGAGGAAAGTATTAAATTGTAGCCGCTACAATAATTTTGAACTATGGTGAAATTAAATTTACTATTGCTTTGTAGCGGCCCCCAAAAGGGGAAAAGACCCTATTAGTTTTGTGTGGAATATCTATCCGTCCGTCCGTCCGTCTGTCCCGTTTAGATCTTGTAAAGTAGAGAAGTTATTGAAAATCCGACATCATGATATTTTAGACCTTTCAAAGTTCTGATGCAATGTCTACTTTTTTCTTTTCTGAAAGTGAAAAATTTAGTTTTTAAAATCAACTATGCAAGCAGTTTTTTTTTTTTCATAAAAATACACCATTGTTACAACTATTCCCTATCAATAGTAACAAACACGGGAGGCTATTTAGTAGGCGAAAAGACAAATTACCATACTTTCAACACATTTATGCAAATGGTTTTAGATTTAATGTCAAAAACATTTTTACAAATGTATTGCTAAGTTATTTTAGTTCTGTCATATTAACTACAAAATGTACAAACTAAAAAAAATTACTTTTTTTTCAAAGAGAAGAAATCTATTTAATATGCATATAAGTGGAATATAATTTAAATCAACAATTAATAAGTAGTTTTCAATATTATTGCATGAACTGCAGCAACATATCCTAACCATGAGACATTTAACTAAGGATTTATTTTATTTTTTATTTATTTTTTTTACAAAATGTTTTTTATTTTTTTATGAGGTTTTGAATAAAACAAATAGATCAATAAGATTATTATTATATGAAATCATTTAGATCAGGTTCGCATTTAACTTCATCTTCACTTTTACCTCTCCTTTGTCTGCGGGACCGCTGGGGCACCACACAAGATCTGTCAACCTCCATTCTTCTATGTCATTTGCCTTTGATTGAATTTTATTCGGATATTCTTTCTGAAAATATTGAAACCTGCCTGGGTGGACCACTTCGGGGGCCAATTTTGAGTTTGTGTTTTCACACAAACTGTCTCTGTAACCTTGTTAGTTTTCGAGATTCGTACTGACAGACTGATAAAAAGGGCAGGTCAAATTAAGTGAAATAAAGTAAAACTAGTCGACCGGCGGCGTAGCATACCCCGCTATGTTGCAGGGACATGTATAAATTATTAAATTAAACCATTGTATAACTTATAACAGATTTTCCCGCGGCCTCCTGTCAATTTACCAGGAGCTCATGAAAATCTCCTGAAATTGCAAAATATACGGAAAGGTCCTAGAAATATCCGGAAATTATTAAATTCTCCTAGATAGATTGAAACATTTGTTAATTCTTGCAATTGAGCGTGATCTATGTAGTAAATATAATTTTTATGATATACTGTATGACTTCGCTAAACGCAAGGCTCATAATGTTCGTGGGATAACTCTATCCGCAGAAATAAAAGAGTGACCTTTCCTTTATTTCTTCTTCTCGTCCAAACTCTTGAGCGAAGAAGAGAATTATATATATAGAAAGATAGATGGAAAAAAAAAGGCTGATACTAAAGTGTCAGTGACAATGAAGGCACATATAGCGTATGTCTTTATTTGGGATATTCATCATGAGATTTTCTTCATGTTAAGCAAAACCTTTTGTAACATGCCTGTTTTGGTCAGCAGAAGTTCCAGAATGATGGTTAAACGCTCTGGGGAAATTCCAACATTTTAACGCGCGCAAAACAAAAAGAATTGGTTTAGCGGATACATGTCTAATTTATGCTTGATAAATATTTAAACACGATTTTATGACCCTACACCTGCATTGAAAATACAAATGAATTACTGCTTAGAAAAAAAAAGGTAAAATTAAACCCCCTTGGGCAAAATGTGCACCACAGGTTGCAAAAAGCTTTCAGAGATTAAAAGGGGTTTTATGTGTCACCCTGAATATACGGACACATTCTAAATTCAAAAAACGTACATATTTAAGTAACTACAGAACGAGATTTAATCTAATAGCAAAACTCTAACAAGAAAGTTGGGCAGAAGAAAGGAAAGTGATATAGGACAATGTGTTACATTCTACGTATTTGAAGCAGTTGAACACTAGTACATGCATTCAAGACAGGAACAAAGTTCTGTATGCATTATAACTATCTGAGACTCGGGAAAGGCGAAAAGGAGAAAAGATATTTGGGATCAAAGCTCGTCTATTTTGTTCCAAATTCACAAGCTTCTTATGAGTTTTAAATTTTCTAAAACAAGTTTTTCTTTAAATAATTGCAACAAATTCATGCCAGTATGACAGAACCAGTCTGGGGGTGGGGGTGGGGGGGTGGAGGGATGACTGTATCTACCGGCTTTCCTACGGTGAAATCCTGTAACGACAACTCGACATGACCCGACATAATATACAAACGAGTTAAAATATAAATAAGTAACAGATATATTTTACTCATTTTTCTTCACACATTGATTTCTGCACAAAAATCCAACCGCAACCCCCTGACCCGAAAGGTTGGCGTGGTAGTAGATGCCATCCCCCCCCCCCACACCTCCACGGAAACATAGCTTAAGGAAAGAGCGGTAAAATAAATGACGAAAACATTTTTAACACAAAAGTTTATATGAAGGTGTAAGCTATCAATTAGTTTGGATTACTCCTGTAATTAAATTTGCAATAGATCTAGACTAACAATAATAAGACTGTACGGTTAGAAATATTTTTTTCCAATTTTGGCAAACAACAAAAACACTTCACAATAAAATTTTATATTGAAACCTTGTAGACTCCGAGGTATATAATCTCAATTTCATTTTTTTATTTTGGACAGCTGCTAATAAGGTACCACTTGCAGCTGAGTGGATCTCAAGACGCGCTCAAATCCTAAAATTAAACATCTTAATTTATTTAAAGTGAAGTTGACTTTCCCTGCTTTGACTAAAGGTGTTTACATCGCTTGTTACGTACAATATTTGACGGTATAGTATAGTTGGTGTAATGTCTATAGACTTAACAATGACACTTACTCCTTTGTTTCAGTGTGAATACATTTGAAAATTACTATCTCTACAAATCTAGGTGTCTCCATCATTATATAATTTATAAATTGATTTTGAAAGCTCTATTTCTTTTTTAAAATGTGGGCTTTAAATGTCAATATACCAAGGTTTCTGCGTGTGTGTATGTATATGTGTGTGAGAATACGAGAGAGAAAAAGAGAGAGAGAGAGAGAGAGAGCATTGTTAGATGTTCCTTTAGAAATTCATACTAAATCCCTAACCCTCCATCCTAAGTGAAATGGGGTGAAAGCGAGCATCAGGTTCCGGTCTTCGATCATTACGACACGGTCTTCCGAGACTATCACACAGCCAACTCTTAAGAGACTATCACACAGCCAACTCTTAAGTCAATTAAGCGTGGTCGAGAGGCTAAGTGCGCTTCAGCTTGGCTTGGTTTGGCTACCTATGAGGGGGCTCGAGGTTCGACACCCAACTTGGGCAGAGTTGTGTTTACTGAGGGCCAAAAGGCAGCACGGAAAGACCTTCTCCTAGATACCCCCTCCCCCACCCAATAGTCCACATATGAGATTGGACCAAAGCGCTCTGAGCATGCTATAAGCATGTTCATAGCGCTATATAAAAGCCATAATTTGTTTTATTGGCTTTATAACTTATTTAAGTGTAACTTATCTAAGTAATCATTTTGATATATAGGTTGCGCAAGGTTGTCATTGCCGGAAGTGGTAATGGATGTAAGCACTCCAATACCTATAAAATGCTTCCTATTGGCATGCGTCTAACAACCAGTACAACTGCTGGCTTTCACGTGTGGCTCAGATATTGAGTCCGGCGGAACTGTTCTCACTAACAGGAGAAGGGGCAAAGTCGAGTAACTGGCGCCTTAACCAGTAAGCTTCGGGCAGGAGGGACTCGTTAGCCATGGCTGGCTAACCACCTAAGAGAAGGAAAACTCTGAATTCAAACCTCTGCTGCCTTGCAGCTATACCCAATCATGGGAAAGACTTCGGGAATCAACCCTGAGGAAAAATCAGGAGCTGGCGAACCTAAGGCAGTTTGCAGCACCCAGTGCTACACTCTGGCAGAACCTGCGACGCCGCTGACCCCAAACTGTATCGGCACTGCCGCTCCTTTGGATACATCAGCTGCGTGGAGAGGGGTGAACTGATGTGTGGGCGACATCGTTTCGACCACAGCTAATGCCTAGGCATTTATCTCATTTCCATGAGATGATCCATAGTCACATCGCGACTGAAGGAGGCCATAGAATATAGGAGAATTTTTTTTAAAAAAGTTTTTTCTTTCTATTAGCTTCGTTCATTTAGTTGAACTTAAACACTTGTTCATTTGACTATGGAGCCCTATTCTCCAGAGACATTACCATTCACATGTAGTCCTGTAAAAAACTACTTTCGCCTTATCAAGAAACACATGCTTTAAAAAAAAGACATAACTGCGACCTTGAGAGAAGCCTACACAACTAATTAACTCTTTAATCAAGCTTTGTTAAAGCCATGACTTTATGAACTGATTTGTTTTAAAAAATTGTGCAGGCTAATAAACTAATGATATGACATCAGTGGTATTTTTGTAAGCGTACAAAAGTATTTTAGTACATGCTGGATGATGGAATAGTGTATTCTAATAAACTTCAGATTTCCTAATTGATTGAAAACTTCATTATAGGTAAGTGTGAATAACATTTAATTTTGGTTTGTTTTTTCCTTGGCAATGAAATTATTATATTGGATAAATAGAAATAAATGACATGACATGCTTGTCAATTTAATGTACATAAATTGGCTTTGTAAGTTGGAAATCTTTTAATAGAAATCTATCTGCTACTTTGGGATGAAGTAAACAGCACACAGACAGCATGTTAAAAGGTTGCTATTATTTTAGATAGTATTTGCATGCCTTAATTCAGTAGTCACGTAACGTAAAAGTTGGAATCTTATATGAAACTAGAAATTTGTTCCTTTCTGTTTCATATCCTCGTCTTGAGCCTTTTCACTCATTATATTTAGGAAACTTCTACTAATTACCAATGTTTGCATACTGCGATCACTTGTTTAAAAAAAACACTTTTCGTCAAGATTATCATCCAACTTTGTTTTGTTTCATTCACGACGAATCGCCCCTAACGCTTCCCCCCTAACACAACCACTTCTGAATCGTCTCCGCCTTTTAGTCTAGTATAGACTTATGACTGTGTGACATGTACACACATTTCTACCACTTCTTGTATTTCTCTCTCCCTAAGATCTAGTTACATTTCTCTCTCCCTAAGATCTAGTTACATTTCTCTCTCCCTAAGATCTAGTTACATTTCTCTCTCCCTAAGATCTAGTTACATTTCTCTCTCCCTAAGATCTAGTTACATTTCTCTCTCCCTAAGATCTAGTTACATTTCTCTCTCCCTAAGATCTAGTTACATTTCTCTCTCCCTAAGATCTAGTTACATTTCTCTCTCCCTAAGATCTAGTTACATTTCTCTCTCCCTAAGATCTAGTTACATTTCTCTCTCCCTAAGATCTAGTTACATTTCTCTCTCCCTAAGATCTAGTTACATTTCTCTCTCCCTAAGATCTAGTTACATTTCTCTCTCCCTAAGATCTAGTTACATTTCTCTCTCCCTAAGATCTAGTTACATTTCTCTCTCCCTAAGATCTAGTTACATTTCTCTCTCCCTAAGATCTAGTTACATTTCTCTCTCCCTAAGATCTAGTTACATCTCTACCGAGTTCCAAAAGGATCAGTAAGAAAGATTTGATAGCTACCTAGCCATCGACTGATGTTTAAACCTTTAGAGCTGCTGAGTTGGCAAGAAATATGTATTTCTATTAGGGTGAACATAAATATATTTGGAAGTCATTAAGTTGGAGAGTGCATTACGATTCCGGTCACGTGTAGAGTTCGAACTAAGGTCACCATTGGAAGATCTGTTTCTGCTCCTAGCTTCTTGGCTTTCATTTTCACCCAAGCCGTTTCTTTAATGAAGACATTTGTTTGTTGCCAAACCCACTCATGCATAGTTTCATTCCGTAATCATAATAAAACCTTCGATTTATCTACCTTTAAGGAGGAGAGAGAGAGAGGAGAGAGAGAGAGGAGAGAGAGAGAGGAGAGAGAGAGGGAGAGAGAGAGAGGAGAGAGAGAGAGGAGAGAGGAGAGAGAGAGAGGAGAGAGAGAGAGGAGAGAGAGGGGGAGGGGGTTGGGAAAAGAGAATGAGAGAAAAAAAAGGTGAGATAGAAGACGAAAGTAACTAAAGAAATGGCAAGGATATGTGTTTAGTGTGTTCAATGTGTTTAGTGTGTTCAATGTGTTTAGTGTGTTCAATGTGTTTAATGTGTTTAGAATAGAATTTAAAGGACGTATTGAATGACGTGTGGCGTGCATAGACTTTTTCTGCATGATTCTTTTGGAGGAAAACAGGTCACTGTTCCAACCCTAGACAGTCTGATAGTTTCATTCTCACACAACTTAGTCCAACATTCAAAACTTGCATTATATAAATGCTGAGTTGTCAAATACAAATTTCACATTTGTATTATTTC
This sequence comes from Biomphalaria sudanica, assembly GCA_036873155.1. Taxonomy (NCBI): domain Eukaryota; kingdom Metazoa; phylum Mollusca; class Gastropoda; family Planorbidae; genus Biomphalaria; species Biomphalaria sudanica. The sequence goes on along the minus strand of JAZGLO010002325.1, from coordinate 4,106,444 downwards.
AATACTGAAGCAGTACAAGAAATACCTTGTTGCTTTAGAAAGTTGTCAATGTCTTCACTCAATCTCACAGACAGTCATGTGGTTGGCCGGCTGCTTGGTTTGTCTCATGTTGCTTTGGCCAGTGGAGTGTGTCAAGAACTACAGCTCAGCTTTGGGCAAGTCAATCTTATTTTATAACGCCCAGAGGTAAGACTTGTCTTAAACTTACATTCTTTTCAATATCAAGAGAATTTGTTCAGTGGATACAGCTGTATCAACTACGTTAGAATTAATGGCTCTTTAAATTTTTATTGAACCTCTAATCCAAAGCGAACCAAGCTTCGAAAGCCGAATCATATTCTGAAAAATAAGTTGTAATTTTTTCAAGACTTTACAATTTATTAATATTTTTAAAATGAAAACCTTCTCTGATTTAAAGTGTTGTTGTATAAGCAAAGCTTTAGGTCAATGAAACTTTACCACGTAGAAACAAAAAATTAAAAATCGTCTTATAAACTTTGCAAGAAAATAAAAATAAATCAATAAAAATTCACCTGGTGTGTGCAAATTATGCAGATTTACACCAGGCTAACTTTCTGCTCTTGATAAAGAGCGAAATCTAGAGACACTTCAGGACAGAAGAATAAAAAGTAAAGTAGCTCTAATACATAAAACACTGAAACAGAACTTACAAATAGAAAAACAAAACCTACTCAGAAAGACACAAAGATAGAGACCTATTTCTTATTCCATACGCTAGAACAAATTCGTACAAGTGCTTCATCCTCCCTAGTGCCTTTAGAGAATGAAAGGGGTTGACTGAATCAGCCATGAAGACCAACGACTAACATACTTTAAGTTATTGATTAACATGCATGATTAGATTGACACATGAAATGTGTTTAGAAGTAACGTCTGTAATCTATAAGATAAGATAAGACACCATCCTTATATTGACATTAATTTCAGTAACAAAACGAGAATAGCGATGCGTACGTACAACTCTGTCATTGAATGTTTGAAAATGAATGTGACACACATAAAGTCAGCACTAGGGACCAAATTATTTTAGCAAGAGAAAAATTGTGAATGAGATACCGTGAAATACTAAACAGTTTTGACATATTTCTTCGCTGCATTTAATACATTATATTTTCCCCATTAAAAATGTGATCCCTAGTGCTGACTGTATATTTAACATGTTCGCTGCTTCAGCCTCTAGCTTACATTGCGCCTACAATTTTATCTCCACAAATCTGGGACGTAGCTTCAAGAAGGCATCCTTAATAGTGCTTATAACCTAAAAGACAGTTGATCACAGATTTCATGGTCAGCTCATAATCAGCGTTAAAACATTCAAGTCTCATATAACTGTATGTGTTTATAAAACTCAACTCGTTCATGTTGGACGTGGGTGGAGTTTTAATATTGGCACCTCCTTCGAGTGTCAATAGATCAAGTCTCACTTCTCTGGAACCTTTAACTTACCAAGCATTAGAGGGACAGTTGAAAAGGTAAAATCGTCAGCAACCAAATAAAGTTCATTAAACGGTAGTCAATATAGTGTAGAGAATTACTTTCAACAAACCACAAAGACGAAACATATTAATTGAATACAACTTGATTCAGTTTTATTTTTAAATCTGTCAGTGAATCGGAGTAGTGTGACATTTATGTTCTTGCCAGGTCAGGACAACTTCCAGGTAACAACCCAATTTCATGGCGGAGTCATTCAGCGCTGGACGACTGTGTGCTCGGAGGATGGTATGACGGGTCTGACCACCTCAAGTTCGGACTGCCCATGGCAGCGGCCACGCATCTTCTGTTGTGGTCAGTGTACAAGTGAGTGACCACTGATGTAAAAAAAAAATCTCAATTTTTTTTACTTATTAAATATAAATTTACTGTTCACGTGATTTATTTTTTTACAAATTTTTTATATGGCAACAAAACGTATTTATAATGCAGATGTTTTTCCCGGTCAAAAAAAAAAAAAAAACTTTCAAAGTTACAAGAGTCAACAGCTCTTTACTTGATACCCAATAGCTTGTATTTGTTTCTTGAAATTAAACACTATTCTAAACATTGGGGGTTTGCAAGATTAATTTGAAATACAGTAATCTCCTCCCAGTTTGCATTTTAATTATTAGGATCCCTGATTTACTGTCTTTAACCCAGTGTTTACCAAAATATGTTCCGCGAGACCTGAACAGGTGTTCCACGAGCGACTTGAATAATTAGGTAGTGTGCCACCACGTGAAGTAATCTCTCTAAAAAAAAATGCTCCGCTTAATACTGGATGGCTGCCTGATCGTGCGGTTTGCTCGCTGGACTGTCGTTCAGATTTAACGATGGTCCAGGGTCAAACTCTGCCTGCTTCCAACTCTGAAGGAACATCCGAAACATGTGAAACATTTTACAAACAAACTCAGAATGTACGAAGTGTTACGGTTAGAGACAAAGTTCGGGAAACATTGTCTTCAGCAATAAAATACAGATACAATGTAGAGCAATGTAGAAGTGATATTTAGAAACCCAAATCAAATGCAAGATAACAAAAAACAAAACTAAAACAAAAAACAAAACTAAAACAAAAAACAAAACTAAAACAAAAAACAAAACTAAAACAAAAAACAAAACTAAAACAAAAAACAAAACTAAAACAAAAACGATGGTGAAATAAATTGAAGAAACTAAAACAAATAATAAAAATTAATAAGTCAACCGGCATGAAATATCCTTGAAGAGAAGTACTACAAATAAATAGTTTAAAGTGCCAAAAAGGGCGAAAAAATTATCGTAAACCTTTTAAAATATATAGATTAGCAACACTTCCTGTTTTCGGTACACCGGAAACAACTATAATCAAGCTGTTTATAGTAATATGCCATAGATGTTTAGAGTTACATTGTTACTATATTGCTTATTTAAATCTAAATGAATCCTGATGTCTTGATGGTTGTACAAAAAATAATAATTTTAGGAGCTTGAAGTCTATTTGTTCTAACTGTTGAACAGATACAAGGATGCTTACATAAGTGCTGGTCAGCTAACTCAGATGTATGATATGGTCAAATGGCCGCTGGACTACTTCACCAGAGCCTGGAACTCTAGCAAGCAGGAGTTCATCTATCAGGTCGCCGATGAAGACACTGACAGAGCTTACTGGGGCCGACCTGAAGACATGACCATGTACAGACCTTGCAAGGCAGCCAATGCCTCCCATCCGGTAAGACATTTCCTTCTTGTTCATCTAATACAGTAGCGTCTAGTTCTTGACAAACACACCAACAGTCATTCCAAATGTTTCTCAAATATGTTGTTTCCCCTCTAGGGCAGCGATGTTGCAGGCGCTACTGCTGCTGCTCTGGCTGCGGGCTACTTAGTGTTCCACGACAAAGGAGATGTCGCCTACAGCAACCAATTATTGAGCAAAGCCAAGACTTTGTACAAATTTGCTACTGATTACAGGTGAGGTCAGTTTGATATCCTTAGAACTAATACACATTTTAGTATTATAATGTTGAAGCAGACGAGCCATACACATGCCGGAGCGGAGTGGGGGGGGGGGCCTCTAGGTAGAAAAGAAGCAGAATTTTAAAAAAGAAAAACTTAACCCAGACCAATCCTTATAGATGGCCTGAACACTGAATTACGAGGTCGCAACCTATCACAGGTCGTCCCAGTGCAGGTCATTTTTGAGGTCTTCTATAGCGATTGTTCTCAAATTAACAAACTTAAGAAAAGTAAAGTTGAAATGTATGGAATACAGGGTCTATTCATTAAACTCTTACAGGTTGTTTTTTTACAACTTTAGGTCGTAATAAAAAAAAAGTTACGATTTGTTTACATTATAATGGAAAACTTTTGTAGTGTTAATAAATCTAACATACGAAGTATTAGATCTATTCGAGAACTTCGGAAAGTAAAGTATTAGATCTATTCGAGAACTTCGGAAAGTAAAGTATTAGATCTATTCGAGAACTTCGGAAAGTAAAGTATTAGATCTATTCGAGAACTTCGGAAAGTAAAGTATTAGATCTATTCGAGAACTTCGGAAAGTAAAGTATTAGATCTATTCGAGAACTTTGGAAAGTAAAGTATTAGATCTATTCGAGAACTTCGGAAAGTAAAGTATTAGATCTATTCGAGAACTTCGGAAAGTAAAGTATTAGATCTATTCGAGAACTTCGGAAAGTAAAGTATTAGATCTATTCGAGAACTTCGGAAAGTAAAGTATTAGATCTATTCGAGAACTTCGGAAAGTAAAGTATTAGATCTATTCGAGAACTTTGGAAAGTAAAGTATTAGATCTATTCGAGAACTTCGGAAAGTAAAGTATTAGATCTATTCGAGAACTTCGGAAAGTAAAGTATTAGATCTATTCGAGAACTTCGGAAAGTAAAGTATTAGATCTATTCGAGAACTTCGGAAAGTAAAGTATTAGATCTATTCGAGAACTTTGGAAAGTAAAGTATTAGATCTATTCGAGAACTTTGGAAAGTAAAGTATTAGATCTATTCGAGAACTTCGGAAAGTAAAGTATTAGATCTATTCGAGAACTTCGGAAAGTAAAGTATTAGATCTATTCGAGAACTTCGGAAAGTAAAGTATTAGATCTATTCGAGAACTTCGGAAAGTAAAGTATTAGATCTATTCGAGAACTTTGGAAAGTAAAGTATTAGATCTATTCGAGAACTTCGGAAAGTAAAGTATTAGACCTATTCGAGAACTTCGGAAAGTAAAGTATTAGATCTATTCGAGAACTTCGGAAAGTAAAGTATTAGATCTATTCGAGAACTTCGGAAAGTAAAGTATTAGATCTATTCGAGAACTTTGGAAAGTAAAGTATTAGATCTATTCGAGAACTTCGGAAAGTAAAGTATTAGATCTATTCGAGAACTTCGGAAAGTAAAGTATTAGATCTATTCGAGAACTTTGGAAAGTAAAGTATTAGATCTATTCGAGAACTTCGGAAAGTAAAGTATTAGATCTATTCGAGAACTTCGGAAAGTAAAGTATTAGATCTATTCGAGAACTTCGGAAAGTAAAGTATTAGATCTATTCGAGAACTTCGGAAAGTAAAGTATTAGATCTATTCGAGAACTTCGGAAAGTAAAGTATTAGATCTATTCGAGAACTTTGGAAAGTAAAGTATTAGATCTATTCGAGAACTTCGGAAAGTAAAGTATTAGATCTATTCGAGAACTTCGGAAAGTAAAGTATTAGATCTATTCGAGAACTTCGGAAAGTAAAGTATTAGATCTATTCGAGAACTTCGGAAAGTAAAGTATTAGATCTATTCGAGAACTTCGGAAAGTAAAGTATTAGATCTATTCGAGAACTTCGGAAAGTAAAGTATTAGATCTATTCGAGAACTTCGGAAAGTAAAGTATTAGATCTATTCGAGAACTTCGGAAAGTAAAGTATTAGATCTATTCGAGAACTTCGGAAAGTAAAGTATTAGATCTATTCGAGAACTTTGGAAAGTAAAGTATTAGATCTATTCGAGAACTTTGGAAAGTAAAGTATTAGATCTATTCGAGAACTTCGGAAAGTAAAGTATTAGATCTATTCGAGAACTTCGGAAAGTAAAGTATTAGATCTATTCGAGAACTTCGGAAAGTAAAGTATTAGATCTATTCGAGAACTTCGGAAAGTAAAGTATTAGATCTATTCGAGAACTTCGGAAAGTAGCAATCATGTTGTTGCGATGTTTTCATGTAAACTTTTTTCCCTTGTATTTTGTTTCTGGCGAAAAATGGCTGGACTGTACTACACTGTCCAGTGGTATGAGCCTTGGCTGGACTGTACTACACTGTCCAGTGGTATGAGCCTTGGCTGGACTGTACTACACTGTCGAGTGATATGAGTCTTGGCTGGACTGTACTACACTGTCGAGTGGTATGAGTCTTGGCTGGACTGTACTACACTGTCCAGTGGTATGAGCCATGGCTGGTTTGTACTACACTGTCGAGTGGTATGAGTCTTGGCTGGACTGTACTACACTGTCCAGTTGTATGAGTCTTGGCTGGACAGTACTACACGTCGAGTAGTATGAGTCTCGCACCGAGTTCGGATCCAGCCCTGGGTGTTTTAGATAGAACCTGATAATCTTCATTACTGAAGGAAAGATCGCCATTGTTCAAACAAAACAAAGTTCACATTACATTCATATTACGTGTGGACCTTGTTTCCCCAGAGGCGCGTACCAGACCACCTCTTACCCATCAGTTAGTTATCTGGACGAACTCTGTGTTGCTGCGGTCTGGCTGTACAGAGCAACTGGAGCTGCCCAGTACTTGACGGACGCAAACTCTTTTGCCAGCAACGATTTTGACTGGGCGCTGACCTCTGACAACCAAGAACGTAAGTATCTTATGACAAAGCTTACACACGTCTGTTTGTATGTCTGTCTGGGTCAAATCTTGTACACTTTTGTTCTTCCACATCCTTTTCTCGGATCAAGTTGAAACGTTACATAATCATTCACTGTCGATGACAACACATACATCAATGAAAAACATGACTAATTAGTTAATCAATTATTTGTATGAAATTGATTTTTGTTTTACATAGAGATCTAAGGGTAGAGAAGCAATGTGTAGAGAATTGGGTTGTTACGTGACTAAAATATTGAAACAAACAATAGACTATTAACTTTCTAATTTTATTGGTACTTGGAGTGCTTAGTGCAGACTAAAGAAAGAAATACATGGCCGCTTTAGAGTTTGAAACTAACATTAGATAACTATAGAAATCTTTTATTTTCACAAGCACTTCCCTGGCACAGTGGTTAGTATGTTGGCTTTGGGAGACTTAAGTAGGCTTGAACACTCGAGTTCGAATTCAGGTCGTTCCAATTTTTTTTTTTATGAATGCATTTAAAACGTTATCACGGCAAACCTAACCCTAACCCTAACCCCTTTTTCAACTGGTCCAGACGAGTGATAGAGTCATAGCGTATTAAAATGAAATTGTGCTAAACAAAAACAATTGGTAAATATATTTCTAATCGTACAGATTTATTAATGTTAGGCTAGATCTATTACAACTGTAATTGCATGACAGATCCAAATTGATACAACTATGCTTAATGTAAGTTTGTTTTTTGTTGTTTTTTTTTAACCATTTTTTTATATGTATGTTACAAAGTTTATATCAACGCACTCTGTCTTTTTGTTGTTGCGATGTTTTCATGTGACTTTGTCAACAATGTCGCAGTGTCCTGTCAGCAGTTACTGTATGAAGAGACTAAAAGCTTCTCTCACAGACAAGCCATCACGAACTACTTCAAGGCTTGGTTTCCTGGAGGCTCCATGCAGTACACGCCGTGTGGTCTGGTCTGGGCCATGAAGTGGGGACCCTTGGGGTAAGGAAAACAAAGCACATGTTTTATCTGCTGTTCATGTGATCAATCTACTCAGGAATAAAACTTTATTTGACCATCGCGAGTCCTTTTTAGCAGCATAATAGTAAGACTTGTTTCGAGTGACTATGCATTCCCAGCTACAGCATACATAACATTTTGCCATATCTGCTGAAAAAATATAGTATGGTTGTGGGACATTCTGCGGCTACACTACATTGTATTCTTATGCAGGTAATTTGATCACTTTTGAAAATAAATCAAATCTGTTGACATTTGGAATGGGAAAAAAATGGGGGGGGGGGGGGTGATTCTGGTTTCGAGTAAAATTCTTTTTAAAACTGGTTCAACGGTTTCATGTGGCACTGTAACAAGGACAATTACTCCAAACGAAAACTAGTCAATTGGCGTAAATTCCATAAGCCTGTGTGTAACTTTCAAGTCCCTTGAGACTTGTCGTCTATAGGAACAATTCAGAAACACTCGGATATTATCCTTGAATATTTTGTTTTAGTTTTTATGCTAAAATTTTATCTTGGACCATCTTGTGTCTATGCCTAGTCCCTTAGCTTGTTGATCAAGTGCTCTGAGCACGGATCTTTCTTGGTAATTGTTCTCAATTTCGTTAGACACATATCTATATATAATTCTCTTCGTGGCCAAACTATGCGGTGCACCACGATGAAAAAGTCATGGAAAGATAACACTTTTATTTCTGGAGGTCGGACTAGAGTTACCCCACGTAACTTTCGCAGTGACAGAGAGCGAGGCTCAGAAAAAAAGAGGGGGTGAGCGTATGCTACGCCGAGGTTCGGCCCTTATCGCTATAAAAATAGTTGTGTGCACCGAAAATAAGTCAAGATCTTTTGGTAAATGTGCCCTTGTTGAAATTGTAGTTGATGTCAAACGGGCGCTATATCAGTATTTGACCTTTTCTAGTTAGGAACTTTCACAATGTTTAAGCTGTGTATTTCAGTGTATGAAATTAAGTTCTTTCTGTAATAAAATTTATTTGTTGTTTTCGTTGATTACGATGTCTTAGTAAATGTGATACCTTTGTTCACATTTATAAGATATTGATATTTCATTTAGAAACTGCAATTTAATTTTTTCCAGGCTCGCTGCCAACTCTGCTTTTCTGGCTCTACTTGCAGCCGATGTTGGTATAGAAGTTGACAGCTACAGGAAGTGGGCGGTGGAACAGATCAACTACATCCTTGGGGACAACCACCACAACGGCGGCTGCTACAGTTTTGAGGTGGGCTACGGCGACAGGTACCCTCTACAGCCGCACCACAGGGGCGCTTCCTGTCCGAATAAACCCGCCCCTTGTGGTCAAAACGAGGCCGGCAGCGCCGAACCCAACCCGCAGGTTTTAACGGGGGCCATCGTAGGGGGCCCAGACGAATATGACCAGTACGTAGATAGCAGACCAGACTGGATCTACAACAGGGTGGAGATAGACTACAACTCTGGCTTTCAAGGCGCCTTGGCTGCCATCATCCATCTCCAATCACTTCATCTCTTCCCAACAACGAATAATAAATGCCCTTGTCTAAATGAATAGCTTAATAAAATTTTAACTTAAAAACAGATTTGTGTATCAAAATAGCTAAAGCTTTCAAAGATTTGTAAATGGAAGAATTTTTGAAAAATTTATTGTAATGTAATTAATCTAATTGATAACATTTAGTAAATATATATATATATATACAGTCTGTGTGTGTTTGTGTTAACAGAAAGAAAGAGGAAAGAGAGACACAGAGAAAAAAAAATCAAGAAACCCAAACAAACTATCAGACCCTAACAAATGTAAAAAGTACACATATTTTTCCATCGCTTTTTTTCGTTTCTCAAAACTAGTTGTGCTAGTGCTAAGTAAGCAACAAAATATGTACGTTTGTATGAAACAAAAAATCAAAAAGCTTCTAAAAGTAAAGTTACCATTTCAGACCTTGTGGTCTATAGGGCAGATATGTAAATGTCATCTGTTTCTGTGGCCTACGGTTAACGAGGGTGTCATGTAGCCAGCACAACGACCAACCACCTTTACTTTTCCCCAACTAATGTCAGGTACCCATTAGAGCTGGGTGGACTCAGATCCCAAAATTAAAAATACCAGTCTTCACAAGGATTCGAACCCGGGATCCCCGGTCCGGAAGTTAAGTGCTTTACCGCTCAGCCACCGAGCTTCTTGTGAAGTTTCATTTCCTTGTCTGCACACAAAATCTTCGAGGCGAATGAAGTGTTCCACACTGTCAAGTATATCCGGGTGTTTTTTAAATTAATTTTCAGTTACGCCACTGTCATAGAGTGAATGTTTAAGGCTTTCTTCCTATCACTTGATTCTGCAGGGCTTAAGAAAGGCAAAATAAACAGCATGTAACGTTTAAAAGGCAGCCTTTCTCAATTACTTTATGCTATGCACATAGATCACAATCTCCAATTTTCATCTTTTTTTTTTATTTACCAGTTAGAGTTTGTTAGAGTTAATTATCATTAACGCTAGATTTTTTTATTATTTTCCACATTGAGACCTCTAATGTCAACAGAATACATTGTCAAAAGTGTTTGGTGTTTTCTAGAAACTCTCTTTAGTAAAAAGTTTTACGTTTTTCATTTCGTGAAAATGTGATCCAATGATCTATAGAGCTGGTTGTAGAAACTAGAGGCTCTTTCTTGCTCGTGGATTTCAAGTCTACCCGAAAATGGGAACAACATTTTCATACCCAGGAAACTGAACAGACGAAATGTGACTTACAGCATCCATAAAAACTCAAACACAATTCATACAGGCACACGCATCAAAGGAAAATGTCTTATCTTATCTTATAAAATACAGACGTTGCTTCAAAAAATAAAGATGAACACGTCCTACGCGTCATGCATCTAGTCATGTAAGTTAATCAATGACGTAAATTCTGCCAAGTCGTTGGTTTTCCTGTCATGCTCTAATATAAAAATTTCATTAAAAAAAATTAGATCTATTAATGTTGTCTGAAGAGGGCAAGCGAACACTGTGTTTGGAGTTCTCATGTATTTTACCAAGGTTAAGTGGCTTGCTGTAACTGACATCGAAGAGAGCACCAGACAGCAGGAGGCTTCCGAAAGAGACAGTCGGAAATTTATAACACAGGCCGCTATACACATTTACCATCGGTACCACCTCATCGTGGTCGCCACGTGAACACCCCGCTCCTTAGAGGGGTGGCCAAGGGTACTGGTTGTTAGCTACAGATGAATGAGCAGTCAGCGAGTGTAAAATGACATCAAAGGGGTTATGCCCAGCCCCTTTCCCGTGGGGCCCGGGCAACGGTGAGTAAGAGACCTAACGGGATCTCCGAAAAGCGGACAGCTCTGGTCGGGATATCCTGAGTCCCGGCTTATTCGCGGGTCTCACTTTGGGCAAAGACTGGACTGACTGTCACGGGCTGTGTCGGGCGGACTGGTTTAAGTCTACGAGCTAGGCTCTAACTAGCCAGTTCCCTGGTGCTCTAGTGGAGAAATACGCCTCATAAAATGGTAATTTTAAAACTGGGAATATCAAAAAACGTGCGCCACCCCACTCCTGCCCTGCAGGAAATTATTTTGCTAAACTGTGGAGGTGACAGCCGACGCAAGGTTCTTCCTTGCATTCCATGGTGACACAAGTTTAGGCCATGCACACTGCCGCATAGGAGCAGTAACTTAAGTCGCCAACGGCCTAAACCATGCATCTATGAAAAGTTCAGACACGAAAGAAAGCGTGCACGAGCAGACCCGAACAGGATTCGCGTCCCGGGTAGCGGGCGTCAGACCTGGGCATGAAAAGTCCACCACTGGTGTGGCAGCAAATGCGTCACCCAGATCGCGACGATCTGTCGTGGCAGTTAAAGGGGAAAGAACAAGCAATATTTGCACAGTGTAGGGTGGAACATTGTCCTGTTGGGGCATAATTTGTCCGGTTCCGTCCGAACTACGACTCCCGATGCCGTCACTGTGGAGAGAGCGTCGAAACAGTGTCGCATATCGTGTACGAGTGTCCCCAGTTCTGAGAGCTAAGGAGGGACGTGTCTGAGCAGTCACTCGACGTATGGTAGCTACGAGGCATTACGCCGAAAGGCCAGAGCACTACGGAGTCCTTCCTGCTCTGATTTTTCAATAGAAGTTCATCTCAGATACTCAACACCAACATTTACCACAGCGCGATCCCTAAACGAACCCTGCAAACAAAAAGTTGTTAGTATACTGCATTATAGTACTTTCTACAATAGTCCACTAGATCAAATTCGTCAACCAAATTGTTTAATCAAATTATTCAATTAAAATATTCAATCCAAGCATATATGAAAATAATTAAAATTTAATGAATATTAAATCAAAGCTTTGAAGAAGCTCGAACCTCTTAAACAGAATTCCGTAAAGGCTTGCAAGAAAATATAACGGAGATTGGCCTTTGGTTTAACTCTATAAATCCCTTTCTAAATGACTTTTGACAAATGTAATTTTGTCTCAAGACTTCATCAAGGTTCCAGTATTTTGTAATGACACAAGATGCGTAGAAGTTGAGGTTAATCGGGTATTTCCAAAGTAATGTGACGAGTAATAAAAGAGTAGGATTAGGAACTAGAGAGAGAGTAACGGACAATACTCCTTAGAGGACGACGCTGGGCTGGCCACGACAGAGGACTGTGCCCTTTTTATTGTTCATTAAATTGTTTGAAGTTATCAGCCTGCGTTATCAAGTATATTCTTGATTCATTCTGTTGTTGTGTCTTCTATGAACTTGCATGCACCATTAACATATACAATCATCAACAAAATGGACCATCAACAATTTAATGGAAAGCTTATGACTATTTTGATTAAATTTTCTTCCGTTACATAATGGTACTTATTTGGTTGTTTAACTTATACCATTTTCTATTGTATTTTCAGTAGGAAAAAATTAGATCGGCAACCTTATGAATAAATAATAAATTAATTATAGAAACATGAAATAGAAATGCGATTCTTCTTGAAGTGGTGCGAACTGAATCCTTGCCTAGGCATTTCATAGAAAGCCTAGAGAATGTCTAGAGCTGATTTAAATTAGATCTATTACAATGCAACTGTACAAAGCATACACACTTAGACAGTCATAATGAAACATACTTCACACTTCCCTATTTAGATTAGAAATAGTATTCCGAGAAAGTATAAATAAACTAGTCTATATAAAAAGTGGATAAAAAATATATTTCCATTAGCTTTCCATAGCTTTCCATTAAATTGTTGATGGTCTATTTTGAAAGGTGAAAGAAAGTATTTCTACTATTCAAGTCGAAGACGATTACTAAGAAGGAAGCACTTGACTAAAAATTGATTTAGGAACCGATAAAATGTTTTGTTGTGGTGATCTTGGAAAACAAGTTCATTTATCAAATCAATCAATGCTTTCGTGAAATTTCGCCATTGAAAAAAGTGCATGTGCCAATTATTATAAAATCGTCTTTTGCTGTTGCATATATACCATTTTACCCACTCAATGTTTCGGCGTCTTATAACTTTCTGTTGTAGTCTAATTATAAATGGAAACTAAACGATTCATATTTAATAATAATTTTTTTTTTATTTTAAAGTACGATTCGTTGTTTTATAAAATTATAATATTATTTAAAAATTGATATTACACTTAGCATTGGGTATAAAAACATAGACCTACAAAGGTAGTTTTAGTCTTAAGAAATCCTGTTGTTGTTGTCGTTTTTTTGTTGGTTTTACTCATGTATATTTAATTTATAAATATCTTTCTATATAAGACATTTTATTTGTGCTTTGCCTAACGCAGATCTAATCAATCTATAGAATGTGTAGGCAAAGCTGGAAATGAAGAATCATTTCGTACTTTACCTAAAAACGTCACAGGCAATCTATAGAATGTCTCAGCATGCCTGTAACATATATAATGGATGGAGAAATCATATTCTGCTTTCATTGTTTGGTCAGATTGTCGTGTAGTGATGAATCAATTACATACATGAAAGTCAACGACTTCTAAGGCGCAGCCATTCCTTGGCTTGGATTGAAATCTGGACCTTTAGTTATTTGTCTAATCTTTAACTCTGTTCTAGAATAGTTGAATTTTGTTTGTTCTCAAATTCTAATGCATTGATTACTAGTTTTTTTAAATATTAGATCTTGCTTCGATTATTTAATTTCTTGAGGTCGTCAAGTTTTTTCTATTTTGTTGCGACTTTGTATCTAGTCTACTTTAGTCTGAATCTAAGTTTGACTTTCACAGCACACAATCTTATCTACATACACAAAACCTGTTTTCTGAACTCTTCAAGATATTGAAAAGAAATCGGTGAAATTTTTTAGTACGAGAGTGGGCGTAGTGGCTGTGCTTTTTCATGGATGTTCAATTCCTGGGATTGTTTTTTTTAATGATTGGAGGGATAGTTATCTAAAACCAAAGTCTTGGGTATGCCTTCAATGAAATATGTTTTAGAACACCACATCGGATATCACGTGATCTTATGAGATACACTTTCGTTAGAAACCTTGCATAGACCATAGGGTAATAATCATTGACTGTCCAGTGTTATAATTTTGTACTATTATGGATTTTATGATGAAATAATTATGAGGCTATGGACAAACAAAAAATGTTGTTTTTTTCTGCCTTGAAACTTTTACTTGAATCTTTTACTTGAATCTTTTACTTGAATCTTTTACTTGAATCTTTTACTTGAATCTTTTACTTGAATCTTTTACTTGAATCTTTTACTTGAATCTTTTACTTGAATCTTTTACTTGAATCTTTTACTTGAATCGATCGTTATGGTCCCCTTTTCCGTACAGTCAGCCAACAGAACCTTCCTGAACCTTTCATATATACTATAAAATCAGAACAAGATATGAATGACTAAATGTGCTAGATTAGCAGCACAAGCAAATGCGGGTTAAAGGTCATAATACAATGTTACAAAATAATATTATACACAATTCATAAGTTTGGCAAGCACCTGTTTTCATATTTCCTCTCCAGAGCACTAGATCTAAATAAAGTAGGTTGATATTGGTTTTTCATTTCAAATTTGTTATAAGAAGTTCATAGATCTGAATACAATCCTATAAGATTGCTCATTGTACTGCCAGTGATGCCAACGTTTTGTTTGTTTGTTTGTTTGTTTGTTTGCCTGGAGGATGAGGGAAACGGGAAGCATCAATACAAACACACAAATGTGCAATCCAAGAGAGAACCTCTGCAGCTGCGATAACTGCTCATGTTTAAAGAGGTTCGGGAAAACGGGCTGGATATGGCTCGAGGGAGTAGTTTGGTCATCACTGCTGTAAAGTATCGAGTCTAGATCCAGTTACATGTAATTGGGTATCTCTGCTGTAAAGTATCGCGTCTGGACCCAGTTATATGTATTTTGGGTATCACTGCTGTAAAGTATCGCGTCTAGATCCAGTTATATGTATTTTTTTGGGATTCACTGCTGTAAAATATCGAGTCTAGATCCAGCTACATGTAGCTGGGAATAACTGCTGTACACTATCGCGTCTAGATCCAGTTAAATTGACTAAGAATTTATACTGACATTTTGTTACAGGTGATTTCTGGGCAATGTGCTTACGGAAGATAACTCTTGTGATTCTGGCCATCGTTGTCTCCCCTTGTGTTTCTTTGAAAAACTACAGCTCAGCCCTTGGAGCTTCCATATTATTTTATGATGCACAAAGGTATAACTAGCTAGTATCTAGATCACACTAAAATCTCTATGTTGGACTGGAAGTTTGTTCGCTCTTATAAACATTGAAGAGAAATATCTAGTCATTCAATTAGTTCAAAGAGAAGTGGGAACTAAACACCCCACCAATGTATTTTATAATTTTATAAAAGTGTCGTGCTAATTACGCGAATGTCGTGTGTTCGATCCCCATAAACCAATTTATTTTACATTAAATGTGAATGTTTATTTTATTATGTTATTTAAACATAAAGAAGAACTTGATTTAATTTTGTGTGTGTTTGTGTGTGTGTGTGTGTGTGTGTTTGGATGTTTTTATTATTGTTGAAACTAGAACGAAGTGGTTTACTGTTCTTGTTGTTTTAGATCAAGAATTGGAATATATTTATTTTACTGAACAACTAGATTTTGACCCCACTACCTCTTTACAATACAAATAGGTATTTTGTACACATAAAATAAAGAATTCATTTCCATGTAACATTCGTAAAATATTGAAAATTTTCAAAGTCGACTGCAAAAAAAAAAACAGGAATATTGTGTGTGTTACATAAGGTAAAACTAAAATAACGCTAAGTGATTAATGAATCAATTCTCTAATTAGATCAGGTCCACTACCAGCCAACAACCCCATCAAGTGGAGAGGAGATTCGGCCCTGACAGACTGCGTGGTAGGAGGATGGTACAATGGGGCGGACTTTCTGAAGTTCGGTCTGCCCATGGCATCGTCTGCAGAGTTCCTCCTCTGGTCGCTATACAAGTGAGTTGTCTTCTCTTCAGTCAGTAGTTTTTGCAACGTGTAAATGGAAGCTTTTATATATTGTTATATTGTTTCCATGTGACCAAATGGTTACAGACAACATCATTTATTTCACTATTTATCTTTCTAAAACTAGCTACTAGCCCTAATTATTCATTTCAAGGGCCATTACTTCTAGATATCAAATATTTAAATCCATTTCATTCCTGATATTAAAGCAAGACAAATTTTTTTTAAATACTTAAATAAAAAAAAGTTTGTCAAATGGGAAGAACTTGCACTTGAAACTATGTCTCTTACTAATGTAGAAGTTATTTCCTTTTCCGATATAAAAAAAAATAAATATCAATAATAAATTGAATAATTGACTATTAGGTACATATAGTATCTATGTTTCAAGTTTGAACTACTCTTATACTATACTATAGAAGTATAACGCGTGCAATTATGTGAGGTCACTTCTTCATTCTCATCACGTATGTTAGAAGGTTCAGATCAGTAATCGTATACCTGAAATGAACCGCGCAGTGATTTTCAGATCAGGCAGTTCTCCATATAGTATCTGTTCTCTAGGAGGGTTTCGGGACCAGAGTCTTGTTCGGGCCTCTATATCAAGCATGCAGCTTTGAAGGTCAGCATTCTTTAGTGATGTTTCACAAATGCAAGTTTCGCTAGGTTTACAAAGCCCGAAGTGTTTAGCCATATCTGTGCATACTGAATGATTAATTTCCCTTGTTGGTATCCAACAAGCTAATTAATAACTACTAATAACCAAATAATTAATGGACAAATTGGTGAATTCTTTGTATTTATGTTTGTATTTATGTTTGTATTTATGTTTGTATTTATGTTTGTATTTATGTTTGTATTTATGTTTGTATTTATGTTTGTATTTATGTTTGTATTTATGTTTGTATTTATGTTTGTATTTATGTTTGTATTTATGTTTGTATTTATGCTTGTATTGTCTTTGCCAATGAAACAATTATGTGCAAACTTGATCCGAGAATATGTATGAGAGAAATTATATGTTCAAACTTTGATCAGACAGACAGAGTGAGTTGATATATAAGGCTTTTTACAAATAATAGAAGAACCATGATTTAGCCAGATAATTTTGTGAATATTTGAATTCGTCAGTCTATCACCATTTGCGATAATAACATTCATCGCTCCCATTTTCAGGTTATACACAAACGAGCTATAAACGACAGAATGATAAATGACCAGATGATAACCAACAGAATTATAAATGACAGAATGATAATCGACAGAATAATAAACGACAGAATGATCATCGACAGAATGATAAACGACAAGATGATAAACGACAGAATGATAAACGGCAGAATGATAAACGACAGGATGATAAACGACAGGGTGATAAACGACATTATGATAAACGACATTATGATAAACGACATTATGATAAACGACATTATGATAAACGACATTATGATAAACGACATTATGATAAACGACATTATGATAAACGACATTATGATAAACGACATTATGATAAACGACATAATGATAAACGACATTATGATAAACGACATTATGATAAACGACATTATGATAAACGACAGGATTATAAACGACAGAATGATGAAAGACAGAATGATGAAAGACAGGATGATAAACGACAGGATGATAAACGACAGGATGATAAACGACAGGATGATAAACGACAGGATGATAAACGACAGGATGATAAACGACAGGAATATAAACGACAGGATGATAAATGACGAGATGAACGTTTCTGAAGCTGATTTATTTTCCAACAGTATTTATAGACATCAGCTACAATGCTACAACTCTTTTTTCTTGGAATCTAGAATCTTATAAAGTAAAGTATCATTTGGTTAAATCATGACAGTATAAGCTATCGATTGATAGAAAATCTGTAATATTTTCCCGATCTCTCATATTTAAAGAATTGTGTTAAAAAGCTTCTTCGACGAGTTCTGTAGTGTTTTTATTTTTTTAGATGAATTCAAATCTCTAAACTCTCTAGATATTTTTGTTTTGACTGATGTCTAGATGGAAGGACGCTTACGTTGGTGCTGGACAGTTGACCCAAATGTATGACATGGTCAAATGGCCGCTGGACTACTTCCTGAAAGCATGGAACTCCACTAAACAAGAACTTGTCTACCAGGTGGGCGAAGAGAATGTAGAGTACGCTTACTGGGGACGTCCTGAGGACATGACTCATCCGAGACCTTGTAAAGTAGCCAGTGCTGCCCATCCGGTAAGTTGGTCTTTCATAATTAAGTATAGGATGTGACATCTGCCTTATTTCTCTCTTTTTTAGTTGCTTATAGATATGTGTAGAATTGTTAATTTCTTGGAAACACACTGTCAGAATAAAAGAAATAATTAGTATAAACTCTTTATCTTCCTCATTATTTTTCACGTTTTTACCCCCTTACAATTAAACTTCAATAAAATTTTGGTTTGTAATCAGAAAACGTTACTTTTGGTAAAGAATTATGGAATGTATGCTCTTTTTATAGAACACAAATTTAAGTTTAAAAAGCCAAAAATTAATTTAATTTAATGGGGTTTAAAAAACGATGGCATCGTTAACAAGGAGAGTTAATGTTTTTATTTTGATGATTTCTGAAAACAGTTGTATTTAAACCCTTGTCTCCCTAATCCTACAGTTTACTGAGCAGCAGCTGTGTTAAAGACTGATTATGCTTTTAACATCTGTTCAACCTAGAAATCTTTGAAATATCATTTATGTTTGAGCTATGAGTCGATCACTTGAGAACTGAAACAAACCATCGATCACAATGTAATCAAAAGACATGTTTGAAGTCCTCATTTCTAAACATGTTTTCAGAGTTGTACGTTTTGTGATAGGCCTAAACACATCATCATTGACATTTTCTAAACACCTCACCTGTTGCATCACCAGCATCCCCAGTGATATCTCCTAAACATATCACCAGTATCACCTCAACACATCCTCTAAACATATCACCAGTATCACCTCAACACATCCCCTAAACATATCAAGGGAGTGACCTCAAAATGACACCAACATGTCAACAGTCTGGAACTTATGCCAATCAAATAATACGTTTACTGTTCACTTTTGTTTTCGCTATACACTAAACAAAATGAATTTATTTATGTATTGTATATACGTTGAATTATTTTCTATTAGTTTTCTATCATTGATTTCTATCTGTTCTATGACACAATAGATTTGTATAGAATAGAAGCCTGCATTGTAACTTGACAGTCAAGTGAACACTTTGTTTCATTAAGTTACGCTTGCAGATTTTCCTTCAGATCGTATATTTTCTATATTAAGTTAGAAGTAACTTGTTCACATCACAGGGTAGCGATGTAGCTGGAGCCACGGCAGCAGCACTTGCTCTGGGCGCATTAGTGTTTGAAGATCAGGGTAACTCGGTTTACAGCAAACAGCTTCTGGCTTCAGCCACAAGCTTGTACAAGTTCGCTGTCGCTCATAGGTGAGATAAGATAGATAGACAGACAGACAGACTTATAGATAGATAAATAGATAGATCTTTTGTTCCCCTGGCAATCAAATCATTAAATAGGAACAATCTGATATAAACTTTGTCACATGTAAATTATGAGTGAGTCTGGTGTGAATGTCCACTTTGATTTCTTATAGTTATAATGTTTTTTGTTTGGTGTAGTGCACAAATTGTAAGACAGATTTTCATACGGATAATAAAGATTATTATTATTATTATTATTATTATAGATAGATAGATAGATAGATAGATAGATAGATAGATAGATAGATAGATAGATAGATAGATAGATAGATAGATAGATAGATAGATAGATAGATAGATAGATAAATAGATAGATAGATAGATATTTTGTTATTACATTTGTTCTTGCATTGATTATGTTTATATCTGGCTAAATAGAGGACCCTATCAGACTGGTATTTACACATCAGACAAAGACACAGATGAGTTGTGTCTAGCAGCTGTCTGGCTGTACAGAGCGACACACCTAGTGGAGTATCTGGATGCAGCAAAGAACTTCGTGTCCCATGATTCGAGTTGGGGCTTAACTTTGGAATCGAAAGATCGTAAGCTCAACATTTGAACTTTTAGTATCATCTTGAACTCTCCATTTAGTTTGTCTGAAAGCATTGCATTGTCAGCAATGACTACACGAGCTTAGTGAACATTAAACCGGACCTTAAAATAGTGAAAAAGTTGAATATGTTGAATATAATGGCTGTTTGACCTTGTGTTGTGATTGTTTATTGTCCAGTGTCGTGTCAGCAGCTTTTGTTTGAGGAGACTCAAGACTCAACTTACAGGAGATCCATCACCGATTACTTCAACAATTGGCTTCCCGGAGGGACGGTACAATACACTCCCTGCGGTCTTGCCTGGCGTATGAAGTGGGGACCTTTGGGGTGAGTTCATTCATGTGGAAATATATTTTGGTACATAGCTGTGACAACTAGAGATAAGTTACAATGTACGGTCGTGACTAGATCCTCTGATTAGGTCTTCACGGAACCTTTGCAATTGTTTATTGGAAATCCATGGAACTATGCCTTCATTGACCTGTCTGAACCATTGTTCTAACTGGAAGGGAGTCAAGCTCATGTAAATGTGTTTCATCCCTATTACCAATGGCTTGTGTCCCAGACCATCGTGCTAGAGGCGAGGCCGAAGGTGGAGCAAACCGGGGAACTCTTATTCCTACTCTAAATCACATGACTGTGTTCGCTATAAAACAGCCGCTTGAGTCAATGAACTCGGCATACCCAATGAGGATTTTGTTTTGCTTCCCTAATGCTTTAATCGTCTCGTTTAATGAACTTTTCCACTCGGCTCCACGTTGACCCTGAAAATAACTTCCTTGTTTTCATGAAACCATCCAAAGTATTTAACAAAACCTATTATGTGGTTTAAGTCACTTAGACCCTGGTAGTAAGAAGCTTCAATGCCCTGCTCTAAGTCTTAACAGCGTAACCGCTTGCATAATTCTAGGCTGACAATCTTCTCCAATTAATAGACTTGATAGAAATAAACTAAAAACTGGGTTATAAAATGTACTACAAGTGGAATGTATAAATCAATATAATTTTTTTTTTCAGAACTGCAGCTAAGTCTGCCTTCTTGGCTCTGTTAGCTGCTGACTCAGGGATAGAGCAAAACAGATACCGGAAGTGGGCGGTGGAACAAATTAACTATATACTTGGAGACAATCCACACAACGGCGGCTGCTTCAGCTATGAGGTCGGATACAGTTCCAAATACCCCTTACAGCCTGACCACAGGGCAGCATCTTGCCCTGATAGGCCAGCACCATGTGGACATGAACAATCCTCCTCCACTGAACCGAATCCCCAGATTCTTACAGGCGCCATCGTTGGGGGTCCAGATGAATACGACCAATACGTGGACTCTAGGCCAGACTGGGTCCACAACGAGGTACAGGTGGATTACAACGCAGGATTCCAGGCGGCACTGGCCGGCATAGTTCATCTACAAAACGTGAATCTGTTTCCAGCAACTAACAACAAATGTCCTTGCAACCAATAAACATTGGACTTTTTAACAACAAAATGAAACAAAACTTGTGGCTACAACCTTGCTTTCAAAATTATAGTTGAAGTGTTTGAATTTTCGGTATATTCAGAGGCTGTACGTTTTATAACTAAATTTCACCAAGCAAATGTCATAAAACAGGATAAATTTTTTAAAAAATGTTGGTTTAATTTCTACTTTATGTTCACATAACATAGAAAAACAATGTTGTGTCTATGTATTGGGGCGGACACGTGCAAAAGAGATATAACTAATATAATATTTCTGAAACATTGATGAAATGTGTTGTCACGCATCAAGAGTTTATGTGTGAAATTTGGGCTCGATATCCAATAATAAAAAGTTAAAATAAATTATTTAAATTTATTTTTCTTCACTAATAGAAATGCTACCACTAAGTGTACTAATAGTAGTTATTTAGTTTAGTTTCGTTTCAGAATCCTAAAATGTGTAATTCCTTAAAACTTTGTTGTTGTTGTGTTCATATTTTAAACTATTCATTTCCTAGTCAAGTTGACGGTCACTTTTTCTTCTGGAAGGTTCTTCTGAAAATGGTCCTATTAGTAAAATGCCAATGGAGATTTTGTCAAAAAGAACTTACTTAATATTCTCCCAGGCTGTGCAAAGTTGAACATTATTTTAGTGTGGAGAAATGTGTTTTTACTTTAACAATCATGGGTCTAATTTTAACAACCCCGAAATGCAATATTAACATTTGTTCCCTGGTGTAAAAACTTAACATTATTTTGTTTTCATTAAATAAAATAGAAAACATTTAAAAATGCAAAAAAAAAATGCTTATATAAAGTTTATCAATTAGTTTCGATCAATCAGGTAATTAAATTTGCAATAGGCCATAATAAATCTGTGCGATTAAAAATGTGTTTACCAATTGTTTTGTTTGGCACAATTTCATGCTTTTAGGTTTCTCAATGCTATCACTTTCTCAATACGCTATGAGCTATCACTTTCTCAATGCACTATGAGCTATCACTTTCTCAATGCACTATGAGCTATCACTTTCTCAATGCGCTATCACTTTCTCAATGCACTATGAGCTATCACTTTCTCAATGCACTATGAGCTATCACTTTCTCAATGCACTATGAGCTATCACTTTCTCAATGCGCTATCACTTTCTCAATGCACTATGAGCTATCACTTTCTCAATGCACTATGAGCTATCACTTTCTCAATGCGCTATCACTTTCTCAATGCACTATGAGCTATCACTTTCTCAATACGCTATGAGCTATCACTTTCTCAATGCACTATGAGCTATCACTTTCTCAATGCACTATGAGCTATCACTTTCTCAATGCGCTATGAGCTATCACTTTCTCAATGCGCTATGAGCTATCACTTTCTCAATGCGCTATGAGCTATCACTTTCTCAATACGCTATGAGCTATCACTTTCTCAATGCGCTATGAGCTATCACTTTCTCAATACGCTATGAGCTATCACTTTCTCAATGCGCTATGAGCTATCACTTTCTCAATGCGCTATGAGCTATCACTTTCTCAATGCGCTATGAGCTATCACTTTCTCAATGCGCTATGAGCTATCACTTTCTCAATACACTATGATCTATCACTTTCTCAATGCGCTATGATCTATCACTTTCTCAATGCGCTATGAGCTATCACTTTCTCAATGCGCTATGATCTATCACTTTCTCAATACTCTATGAGCTATCACTTTCTCAATACTCAATGAGCTATCATTTTCTCAATACTCTATGAGCTATCACTTTCTCAATGCGCTATGAGCTATCACTTTCTCAATGCACTATGAGCTATCACTTTCTCAATGCACTATGAGCTATCACTTCTCTGGACCAGGTGTGGGGGGGTATCTGTTTTAAATATTTCCGTGATCGCTTTTTAAATGTATTTTTATTTGAATAGTTGTACGACTTGAATTCGAACTCGAGATCTCAAGAGTCTCCCCAAAGGGAACTAATTCAACTTATACCACCAGAAACAAACATTAAGAAACAAATTAATTAATGAACAAAAGAAAATATTTTTAATTGATTTCTGTTTTGTAAAGTACAAGAAATAATTGAGCGAAATTTCAATTTGATCCGAGATTGGGTGTGGCAGAAGTTCGAGTAAGAACATTTTACCAAACAGACAGACAGAGTGAGTTGATAGAAGCTTTGTACAAATCACTCAGTCAAACGAAAGAAAGGAAATATACTTGTAAGGAAATTATTGTACTGTTGTACGTGATCTAAACACATGTTCTCACTGAATCAACTAGATATAAGCCTTTGGGTAAGTTGGAGCGGCTCAGTGTCATGGCATACAATGAAATCTAAATCTATAAGAATCACATTCTTTGCTGGTTCCTAGAACTGGACTGACTTTACAAGAGTCTCCTCCGTCCCAGACAATACGTCATTCGGGTCTTGTTCCAATTTGCAAATCTGTGGAACCGAAACGAGGATGAAGAAAGTCTAAAGTCATTGGCATTGAAAGGTCATCTCTACAGGAAATAGCATTTGTCTCCTGTTAAACGACATCCGCCGCCCCCCCCCCTTTCCCTCTACATACAAATGTGTGCGTGTGTGTTTTATTTCTTTCAAGTTATTTTATATGTTAATTTTTAGTCTAAAATGTTTTTGTTTTTACGGCTATTCATTGCAATGTAAAACAATCTCTCAGTTTCAACCAAACACAATGCCCACTCAAAAGAAATGTATGATAAGAATGATTGTTGGGAAATATAAATAAAAGGGTCAATATGTTATAGAAAAAAAAGTACGCACATTCGCCACGTAGTGTGTTGGGTCATAAACTCTAGATATGGTAAATATGTTTAGTCAACACGACTTTTTAAATTTACTAATAGTTTCGTATCTTCAAGGTAATCAAGTTTTGTGATCCGAATTTTTGGTACCTGAAAAAAAGTGTATTTGGTAAACATTAATGTAGCACTAGAGTAACTTGTCTGACGTGAAAGTAAGTATTTATGTATTTGATGTGATGAAATCTGACAAGTTTTCATCGTGTTTTGATTCTAAATAGTGTTCTGTAGTGTCTGTCTCTTCCTAGTGTGCAATTACAGGTCTCATTGTAAAATACTGCGAATATAAAGCGGAGAGAATGTAATGTAAGATTTCAAATAGAATGTTCCCACATCTAGTTTTTAAAGTGGTCGAACAAAATTTGAAACCAATATTCTGGGACAAGAAGCCATTAAACACCAATACAGTAAGAAATTTAAAAAAAAAACACTATATGGGTTGGATTGGATTGCAAGCCAGGCCCTAGACTGGAGCCCGCAGGCCGGGGGACCAAAGCAAACATGAAGAAGTTTGTTAGACCAAGAGGCAAAGATGACAGGATCGACATGGAGCCAGCTGAGGACAAGTTTTCAGAACAGAATCCACTATTGCGGCTCTCAGCTCCACTGGCAGTAAAAAAAAACTAGGTCAAGTTACAAATGTTACTTAAAGCCTGATGATTAGTGCTAGGAGATGGTCGCTGTGCTGGTCTTTGAAAATTCTTGTTAATTGTAAGTCAAACAAACTTTTATTCAGACATATCTTAGGTGAGATTTCGTAAGGCTCTTATTGCTGGATGTTGTAATGGATCCACCACAGTCAAATATTTTCTATGTCATGCGTCTCCTATAGCCTCTGACCCCGGGCATGCTACCCTGCCTCATAGTGGCGCCCGGGTGGAAATGATCGTAGGGGGAAACGAATAGGCTAAACCTAATGGGGTAGCGAAACAAGACTCCCATGGGGGTGGGGTGCCTGGGCATCTTCATTGCACTGTGCAGAGTTATAAAAAAAGCTCCCACAACCTTGTCACAATTCAGGCGCCGTTCCTCAAGGGGTCGTTACATAAATGGCGTGTCCTGCACGGTTAGTCTGGTATAGAAAAGGAAAATGGCGGGTGTCTCGGTGTACGCGGCCTCTGGCCTCTAGTCTGAACCCCCGCCAGACAGTGTACACTGTTCTCATTCAGGCCGATTAGAGGGAGCTCTTGTTCCCTTTTGCTGACCTAGAGTTCCAAGAGTCGAAGACTGAACTCTACCTGACAGCTTCAAGAAGAATAGACTCTGACAACCAGTAAAACTTAAAGCCTTCAGGTGTGGCTCAGATATTTGGTCCGGCGGAGCTGTTAACACTGACAGAAGAATGGGCATATTCAAACAACTGGCTCTTGAGCCAGTAAGCTTGGTGCAAAAGGGGCTTCTTATTCTTGGATGGCTACCCACTTAAGAGAAGGAAAATCACTGCAACCTTGCGGCTAAACCCAAACATAGGTAAGGCTTCAACCTTGAAGAAAATCCGAAGCCAGTAACCTTAAGGCAGCTTGCATAATAATGTTTCACCCAGACAGAACCTGCGATGCACCTTTACCCAAACCTGCCATTCCTTTGGACACATCACCTGCTTGGAAGTGGAGAGGAGAGACTGATACGATAACGTTACGACCATAGGTAATGCTAAGAGATGAACCATAGGAGATACCATCTTAGATACCTAATGCCCAAAATTAAACCCGCGGGACATATCCAGCTCGTGACCCTGTGCTATACGGTGCCTCTGAATGTCTTTGAACATGGCGTAGTAAATCCGTTTCATTTTAAGGTGATCTCATCTCTGACACCAATGTTGGAAATGACTAAGAAAATGGAATGTACGCCACAGCTGTTGGACATGTAGACATGATAGAGAAAAACACTGCTTCCAATAATCTAGAGAGAAAACAAATAAACATGTATAAAATGTTTATGAATATCTTTTCCAACATTCCGATTACATCTAGAATGTAAATCTAAATTAGCTCAGTAAATATTTATTTAATTAATAACTACATTTAGAGCGAGTATTCACGTTTCGCTATATTTGCTGCTTGTAAAGTGAACCGAATGTTTCTCGTACAGATCACTCATTGGAATGTTGCCTCTACAAACTCTGTTGCTCATCTCCTGCCTCACGTTCTGCCCTTCTTGTGAAGGCGCTAAAGATTACGTCACAGCTCTAGCAGACTCCATTTTGTTTTTCGATGCCCAGAGGTAGTAAAAACAATTTCCTTGACTCACTTCTGCGTGTTAAAGACATATTGTACTGCAAGAAATTAGTTTAGCAAATGCTTAAAATCGTTGAGGAGAAAGTCATAAATATAGCCAGAGGGCAACAAAAAAAATATCCTATATTTAAGCAAATCTGTTCCGCGCCGATTTGAAGCGATCTGACTCTGTGACCAGGGTACTGGCGGATCCAGGGGGGGGGGCGGTAGGGGCGATCGCCCCCCCCCCCACTCGGCCGATAACCCCCCTCGAAGGGGGAGGGTGCGGACGATTTTAGTATAGAATTCACACAATTTGTATACGAACTTATTACTTATGTAATAATATATACTAATTATTTATACTTAAACCTATTTTTAGATAATTTCGCCCCCCCTCTAGTATGTTGGTCGATATGGTGGGGTCGGGAGGGGGCGATGGCATCAATTCCGCCCCCCCTTCCCATAAACTTTCGATTTGGGGGGGGGGTCCAATTTATATGTAGAAATTACAGCTTGCTAACGGTATCAATAGAATATCTATACGATTAAAACTTGTTATTGGTATTTTGACTGATCTTAATATTATGTCGTTCCCCTGTTGGTGGATGGGGTGGGGATTGGATAACTCTACTGCCCTTCCCACCTAAAACCTTTGAGTGGGGGGGGGGCGGTCCTACATTTTGGAGAACAAAATTAGTTGAATTAATATATAAATTTTTATATTATGTCGCGCTCCTTCAGGTATTTTTGCCGATTCGGTGGGGTGGGGGGGGCGATTGCATGTACTGCCCTCAGATTAGCCCTCTGTATGGGGGGGGGCGGTCCTATTTTTATGGAGAAATCATTGTATGTGAACAAAATTAGTTGAATATGTATATAATATAAACTACGTGAACCCATTGTATATTGTGTCGCACCAAACTCTGATCTCAAATTTTATCATTAGTAAATATAAAATGAAAAAGGGTTGTACTAGGTGGGAGGGGCGATACATGCAATCACCTTCCCCCCCCCCATGGGACAAACCAATACTTTTTCTTTTTGTATTATAGTTATGAAATTACAAAATTTAAAAAATCTGTCACTAATATAATTTATACATGCTATAAAATTATATTCTTATATCGATTCGCCCCAACTGCCTCTTTAATGTCAAATGCAATCATTAGCAGAAATTATAAAAAGGAGTGAGGATTAATCATTTTCACTCTATCGCCCCATCCCCTTTCCAGACAGAGTTTATGTAATTTCACATGAATTTATCTTAATTATTTAAAGAAAGACTTTGCTTTGGAAAAGTTTTAATTCAAACGAAATTTGTCAGTATAAGAGTCACGATTGAGATGAGCTCTAAACCCAAATATCTTTACCTAGTCGCCTTTTTACAACCTTTACTCAATCTGATATCTTTCTAGTTAAATAAGTTTTGGACTATAACTCACAATTTATGCTTGAATTTTATTGAATATTATTTATCGAATAATTTTTTTTCGGCGGCGATCCTCGAAACCTTAATCTAAAGATGTGGGGTATCTTATCTTTTCATTATTTAAAAGGTCCTTTCTAATAGGATAAATAATGAGCTTTAGGCCAGGAGAATTCGTTTCTTCAGTGAAGAATGCAAGAAAACGCTTTTCATGATTGGGCTTCGACCCAAACCCCACTGATAAATAATGAGCTGTAAATGTCAGGAGAATGCGTTTCTGCAGTGAAGAATGCAAGAAAACGCTTTTTGCTTCGGGGCTTCGCCCCAAATCCAACTGATAAATAATGAGCTATAAATGTCAGGACAATGCGTTTCTTCAGTGAAGAATGAGAGAAATCGCCTTTTGCGTCGGGGCTTCGCCACGAACCCCACTGATAAATAGTGACCTGTTGATGTAGGGAGAATGTGTTTATGCAGTGAAGAATGCAAGAAAGTGCGAACCCCACTGATTCTTCTTCTCTTCTTCTTCTAGCCAGCTTTATTGCTGCTGAGCTGTCAGCTCTTTTGCAGACTGTGCCAAGGAAAAAAAGTGTGCTGTTTTTTTTTGTTGATCAGCACTGCCGTACAGGGTTGTTGGTTATGTTGGGCTGTAAAGGAAGTAGGGTCTGCCTAAGGTGGAGTAGGGAGGGGCATTCAAAGAGGATATGGTTTACGGTTTCAAAAACCCCAATGATAAATAATGAGCTGTAGATGTCAGAAGGATGCGTTTCTGCAGTGAAAAACGCAAGAAAATGCTTTTTGCGTCGGGGCTTCGCCCCGAACCCCACTGTGGAATCTTACAGCGCTCCCCCAGACCCCGAAGCTTGCAAGAGAAAGACCTCAACATGACTTTTAGGGTTAGGGTTTACTCGGCGTTAGGGTTTGGAAAAAAATCGCCCCCCCCCACTCCAAAGTTCTGGATCAGCTAGTGGACCAGGGACGCCAAAATACTTCCAAAGTGTAGCTTACCCACTATATACAAATCTTGCTTGGGTCTTTTGGATTTTACTGTTGTCAATATAAAAATAGCAAGATACAAAATACATTCATATCTCAAATATCTAGTGAATTTTTTTGTGGGGTATACTGTTTAAAACGTATACATGAAACAATAATGATTCAAAATATCTGCCTATCTCATAAGTTTGGGTAATTTACTGTTTTACTTTGTAAAATGTATTCGTATAGCGATAATGCTACTTAATATCTCACAGGTCAGGTCCACTTCCGGCTAACAATCCAATCAAATGGAGAGGTAACTCAGCTCTTGGTGACTGTGTGGTAGGAGGATGGTACACTGGACCAGACCATCTCAAGTTTGGACTGCCCATGGCTTCAGCAACGGACTTTCTCTTGTGGTCAGTGTACAAGTAAGAGTTCTGCTTCTGTTCATTCCTCTATGTCCAGTCTAAGTGTGCACATATCACGAGATGTACTCCATGTCCAGTCTAGGTGTGCACATATCACGAGATGTACTCTATGTCCAGCCTAGGTGTGCACATATCACGAGATGTACTCTATGTCCAGTCTAGGTGTGCACATATCACGAGATGTACTCCATGTCCAGTCTAAGTGTGCACATATCACGAGATGTACTCTATGTCCAGTCTAGGTGTGCACATATCACGAGATGTACTCCATGTCCAGTCTTAGTGTGCACATATCACGAGATGTACTCCATGTCCAGTCTAGGTGTGCACATATCACGAGATGTACTCCATGTCCAGTCTAGGTGTGCACATATCACGAGATGTACTCCATGTCCAGTCTAGGTGTGCACATATCACGAGATGTACTCCATGTCCAGTCTAGGTGTGCACATATCACGAGATGTACTGTACTTCATGTCACTGAATGCTTTGCTATCTATTACGACGGAATGGTTTGGTTACATATCTGTTCGTACCTTCAGAACTATGTCCGATGACCCGAGGTCCACCGTTTTGTTGGAGATCTTGAAGTGAAGTAACAGAATAAAGCATTTGTAATCGTCAAGTTGAAATAATAGAAATATAGAACACACGCTATAAACACACAACAGAACTTAATCTTAATAGTGGATTCCTAAAAGTAGACATAATAGGTAGTGTGAAACTATTATCATCCTCTTGTATAAAACTAAACTTAATACTAAACTTAAATAATTAAACTCTATTACTAAAATCAACTTCTCAAACTTACAGAAATTTTAATTATTTAGAGAACATAGCAGTATGCGGCTATTTCTGCAGTAAGAGTTATGTATCGTATCTTCTGGAAACTAATTTGTTGTAACATTCTATTTACCCAAAACATGACACCTTGACGCATACATTACCAAACACCATCATTGAATGAGTTGAGTGCCTACTTTGATCTGTACTATGTTTTTCTAAATTTGTTGAACTCACTTTTTCTTTCACCTGGTCAATTCGGAGAATACAAAATCTTGGATGTTGCCAGATAGTCAAATCGTTTCTTCGTATATATTTGTTTTATCTTTCGTCATATGTTATTAGGAACAAAATAGGATTGGGCAGATAGAAACTCATTTTGTTTGCTTCCAATAACTTTAAGAAATCAAACGTGCTTTAAAAACTGTTAGATGTTATCATTCCAAACTGGCCTAGTCTCTTTTCATTGACCTGATTCTAAGTCAACTATTTGTACTTAAAGATGGAAAGATTCCTACGTTCGCGCTGGACAGTTGACCCAAATGTACGACATGGTCAAATGGCCGTTGGACTACTTCCTGAAAGCATGGAACTCCACTAAACAAGAACTTGTCTACCAGGTGGGCGAAGAGAATATAGAATACTCTTACTGGGGACGTCCTGAGGACATGACTCATCCAAGACCTTGTAAAGTAGCCAGTGCTGCCCATCCGGTGAGTAGCCAATGATTTACATTTTAGAGTTAACCGCTTTTTTTGTATTTGATAAGGAGAAAACGCTTACGTTGAACTGACCAATGCTTTTAACTCTTTGCCGTCTGCAGTAGAATGTATTTTTACAGTATCTTTAGTCAGATCATATCTTCGTGAAAAATAAAACCTAAAACTCTCAGGGTAACCTCACTATACATTTGAGTTAGGCTAGAGAGCTAGCAAATATTTATATTGAATAGACATCAAGTCTTTGGGTGTTCCTTATGTAGGCGTTATATTACTCAAGAGTTAAATAACTGAAAGTTCGTGTACATTTTGCGCATCGTCTTCTAGATCTTGATCTAAAGGTCAATTGGAATAGTATACAGTCTAATAGATATATACATTCACTTATACGGCTCCTTCTGTCTCGGAAGACAATGGATGCGCCCAGATGATTCACTGATTTTGGTTTCTTCTTGAGGCGAGGCAGAGTTTGCTACAGTTTGTGCATTTATATGTATCTGTTTTAGGGCTAACTGACAGGACAGCTTTCTTTTTCTTTCTCTTGACTAAAGCAGCTTTGTTTCTTTTGCTCTCGGCGAGGCTCGTACCAGCACGCACAGTCTGTCTCCATGCTGTCCGGTCTTGGGCTCCTCCCAAATACTTTTACTGATGTCCGTGACTCTCATGTCTCGCTTGCAGACATCTCTGTAGGTTAGACTTGGGCGGCCCTTGGGTCTGACTCTCTCCACTAGTTTAGCATATAGGGTGGCTTAATGATTTTTTAAATGAGGTTGACATCTTCAAAACAGCGTAGTCTTCTCTGTGTCAGAACTAGTAAGTTGTGTAAAGTAGCAATTGTCTTTTTTTGTTTTACAATTCCTCTCTTCAAGTCACAATTTCATGGAGGGCGGAACTGGGACGCAGATCTCAAAAAACGGTTCTAACATTTTTATTAGAAAATTCAACACTTGATGTATATGTATATTGCTGAGAAAATAGTTGGCCTCACCGGGAAAACTCTGGTTTGACCGTTATAATTTTTCAAGTAAAAAAAAAATTTAATTTGTCTATAAATTGGAGTAAAAAAGAAACATGGCGTAGTCAGCCGGAATGTATCGATAACAAAGTGATTTATTCAATTGTAAGTTTTTTGATCGATTACCTAAGCTTTGCTTATAATTTTACGTAAATATAATATAGATAACGTATAGATTCTACATCTAAAAGTATAGATCTAGACTAGATCTTTAGAACTAGATGTATATGTAGTGTAATAAAGGTACCATTATATAATAGATACCTTATAGAATGCCTGCTGACCTAATCGGTAGAATAGTTCGATTAAGAGTTCGATACCGTTGGACTGTATATAGTTTTAAAATTAATTTGGTTTCTAAATAATATTTCATTGTAAGTTACATAATGGAGGTTATGTTGTTTTTTTTTAAATGTTTTTTTGGTTTTTATTATTCTTTGTTTTGAGAATTTGTTTACATTTTCCCCTGTTCTTATTACTAAAGCATTCGGTTATCTCCCTGCAGCATTGGTTTTTTTCTTTATAGCTTTACATTAACGTCAAGTGTTGTTCAGTATCTTTGAATATTGTACTTGATTGTTCAGGACGTTCTTGTCATGATATTCATTGATAGAGAAATGTTTCCTTCTCCTAAAAGTAATTTTAAATTCATTACAAAACTAAATTCTCTCAGGGCAGTGATGTGGCTGGGGCCACAGCCGCAGCTCTAGCTTTGGGTCATCTTGTGTTTAAGGACAAAGGAGACACAGTTTACAGTAACCAGCTGTTGAATGCTGCCAAAAGTCTGTACAAGTTTGCTACGGATCACAAGTAAGAAGATTTTAAGATTTAGTGTTTATATAATTTTTTTTTAGATATGTTTTTATTCGGCATACAAGAAGTTTTTTTGTGCATGTGTGTGTATCAATCAGGTCTTTTGATTTCAGGTTTGTCATTGTAATTATAGTAAAATATTTGTTTAATGCCACATTAATAAACAACAGCTGAACTTCATAACTAAAACCCGTTGATAACGCTAACTCTAACCGCTGATAACGCTAACTTTACGGGCTAATGGTGGCCACTGCCATTTCTGTAACATTTAAGTTTCAATTGACTACGTCAACGAGAGTGTCATGTGATGAGCACAAGGACCAACCGCCTTTGCTTTCCCAACTAATGTCATTACCTATTAGATCTGGGTGGTCTCATTTACCTCGAAACTTTTCGGACATCTTGACCATTGGGCAGCTTGCTTCTCATTCTCTTGTCTTGACCAATGTGCAGCTTTCTTTCTTATTCTCTTGTCTTTACCATTGGACAGCTTTCTTTCTTATTCTCTTGTCTTGACCAATGGGCAGCTTTCTCTCTTATTCTCTTGTCTTTACCATTGGACAGCTTTCTTTCTTATTCTCTTGTCTTTACCATTGGACAGCTTTCTTTCTTATTCTCTTGTCTTGACCAATGGGCAGCTTTCTTTCTTATTCTCTTGTCTTTACCATTGGACAGCTTTCTTTCTTATTCTCTTGTCTTGACCAATGGGCAGCTTTCTTTCTTATTCTCTTGTCTTGACCAATGGGCAGCTTTCTTTCTTATTCTCTTGTCTTTACCATTGGACAGCTTTCTTTCTTATTCTCTTGTCTTGACCAATGGGCAGCTTTCTTTCTTATTCTCTTGTCTTGACCAATGGGCAGCTTTCTTTCTTATTCTCTTGTCTTTACCATTGGACAGCTTTCTTTCTTATTCTCTTGTCTTGACCAATGGGCAGCTTTCTTTCTTATTCTCTTGTCTTGACCAATGGACAGCTTTCTTTCTCATTCGCTTGTCTTGACCATTGGACAGCTTTCTTTCTCATTTGCTTATCTAATGCCGCTTCGTTTCTTTTGCAGTCTGTCTCCATGCTTTTCGATCTTCCGCAATTTCCTCCCATATGTCGCGTGCGCGGAAAGTTTTCATTCTTGCCTACTAGCCGTGTTTTGAGGTCTAGGAACTAGTTAGCACTGGGCGTGACTTGGTGTTAAGAATATTATGTTTGCTTGGGTTCCTGTACTGTTCTTTGAGTGGAGGGTCAACTCTGTAGTTGTAGATTCTTTGTACGCTACAGTTTTCAATGTTTCCCCGTTGTGACGTTTCTACGGAAGTCGTTACTGAAAGTTCTATGATTTAGCGGCATCGCTAGATTTAGGTTTATTCTTTATTTCAGAGTGTTAGGCTTGGGGCTGTGATTTAGCGTCTGGTTTTGGGCTTGTCTTTGGAGCCGTGTCTAACGCGGGTTTGGGACAGGCCGAGCCCTGGTATTAATGTTGACAACTTACTTCTAATTTGTTTATTATGCAACTTGGTTGGCTTTTGGTTTGAATTATTACATTGACCTGATGAGGTGGGAACTTGGTTCAATATATTATCCCCTACCTAAGCCCACAAAGCCAACCTTGACACCATATACTTTTAGGGTATACCGGTTAGAGGTCTGCACCTTTGAGTTTCTGTATGAGCTATATAAGCGAAAATAAATGAAATGCATTATGGTTTCTTTTATTTTGTTACTAAAGTATGTTATCAATCATGTGAACTTATCTCCCTTAGTAAAGTCTCCAGCATTCGAGTCTTTCTCTCCCCAGAGGCTCTTACCAAACAGACACATTCCCTTCTGAGAAGTACACAGACGAGTTGTGCCTGGCCTCAGTCTGGCTGTACAGAGCGACACATACTGTCCAGTACTTGAATGAGGCCAAGACTTACATAGACAACGATGACATTTACGCGCTGACTCAGGACTCCAAAGATCGTGAGTTCACTTTTAAACACAAACTGCTCTCAAACTAAGTGGGATACAAAGCTTGATTTCAAACCGCGGGTCTCGACTTCAAATACCAGCGGATAAAAGAATTTGTAAATTTTTTTTATTTACATGAATATTATAAATCCAAATGCAGCTACCTGTAATGAGTAACTAACTTTGATTGGTTGATATTTAACGCAATTGTTTATTGTGCTGATTATATGTAGCCATATTATCCATTTGCCAAACGAAACATGTATACGTAAGACCTCATAAAATCTTTAACTTCCTGTTTGTAAAAAGGCTTCACGTCTTTTGGGGGTTCCGGATAATTGTATCCTCGCCTCAACGTACTGCAGGACGACGCGGGACAGCAGCAGACTTCGAACCCGGGACATCGAGATCACTGAATGTCCAGAGTGTATACCACACGACCAGGCAGTGGTTTAGGGTTTAGAGGCAGACACGTGACATTGTTCAGTTCTCTTCCCTTCCTTGTGTGTCCACTTTATTCAAGAAATAAAATATTTCATCAAATCTTTTGCTTAAAACAAATGCATCGTGTGAAATGTCAATAACCGACTTGTCTCTGGTGCCATTGCTTTGTATTCTATTTAGAATTTAGACGTCGACATGAATGTTTTGGCATATTTCTAGAGAAAATCGGTCTCTTCAGTTTTCAATAATGTTTGAACTAGAAAATAAAACTCATAAGATTTGTTTTCATAACTTTGATAGCTACTGTATAGTAATATTCTGTTTATACTGAAAGTTTCAAGAAACCTAACATTTCGTGTTCGTTACAATTTCAATCTCATCTAAAATTAGGGCTAGAAAGAAATATATGTATAATTTTCGAAAGCGCCTTTTTACAAAGTTATTTCAAGTTGTGTAAGTGAAAATATTATACGCCTACATCGGTTCAGTTGTTTACAAGCAATCTGGTGCTAGCCCCTAAGTCAACGAGCGTCATCAACAGTCACGAAATGTCAACTTATGCTTTCTTTTCTTTTTTTAAATTCAAATAACCTGTTCAACTTATTCCTCTGTTTTTACAAAGCTTATATCAGCTCACTCTGTCTGTCTGTCTGGTAAAAAGTTTGAACACGTTTTCGGATCAAGTGGAAACTTTGTACAATTATTGATTGGCGTAAACAAGACACGAATCAATAAAAAAAAAAAGTAAACCAATTGGTTAATTAATTACTGGTTGTTACTTTTTTTTACACTAACAAGGGAACTTGATCCTTCAGTATTGACAGATATGGTTAAATATGAAGTGCTTCGTTCCCATTAGAGAATTGAACACGTTATTTCTCCCACACCCATTCTCGTAGCAAGATGAAACTTTACAAACTATTCATTATACCTAACAAAACATGAATCAATCTTTTAAAATTAACCAATTAGTCAATAAGTTTTTTGTAATTAGGGTTCGATATTTAAAAGTAGAATAAATTCTACATTCCTGAGGGATATACTTGTAAGTGTCGAGTTCTTCCTATTAGATACGTTTTTTTTTTGTTTAAGGAATTTATTTTTTGCTTCTTTTTAATTATTTTATTGTTGTCCACCCAGTTGCCTGTAGACAGCTACTGTATGAAGAAACGCATGAGGACTCTCACAAAACTGTCGTGGTGGATTACTTTAACAACTGGTTACCTGGGGGAACTGTACAGTATACCCCATGTGGCCTGGCCTGGCGTATGAAGTGGGGACCTTTAGGGTCAGTATTTTGTGTTGTTGTTTTATTAAGTCCTTGTTTTCAGACGCACCGTCCTCTGTAAGGAAATGTCATTGTTTCGTATGTATGTGTGTCATGTGTATGTCTGTGTGTTATGTGGGTGTGTGTCAGGTGTGTGTGATTTCGTCTACCTGCGTCTTTTAGATGTCAAAATCCCAATAGCAAAGATTGGGTATTTACATCGCTGAGAAGAATAAGTATATGCATATACATATAAATCATTTTAAAACCGGTTTTAAAGATATTTTAAAAATAATTCTAAGAGAACTGAGCAACAATGCTAGTACCCCTGCGGTGGCTTTCATTGACCACATTATTGATAATATTTGAATCTCAAACTGTATAGATATGTGGTCATTAACTTCCGCATGTTTTTATTACTTTGTTTTTCTGTGACATACAAGGGCTGGTCCTTAACTTTGAGTTTTACCCTAAATAAACCCCACAGTAAATGGAATATTTCTAATATAATATTTTAAAATCACTGTAAAATAGTTGTCTCAACATTGTGTAATCGCTGTGTAATCAATGTGTAATTATTGTGTAATCACAACGTACTCGCTGTGTAATTATTTTATGTGTAAAATGATAGCAAGTGAATTGGTTATCTTCCCTTTTTTCTGCATGTATGGTGCATTACAAAATTAAGTTATGTAACATCATTTTCTTAGACAACCATTGCACAATAAAATTGTTTAAAATTATGTTTTTAATTTTCTCAATTTCAGAACTGCTGCCAAATCTGCCTTCTTGGCTCTGGTGGCCGCTGATTCTGGTTTAGAGATAGACAGATACCGGAAGTGGGCGGTGGAACAAATCAACTATATTCTAGGAGATAATCCACATAATGGCGGCTGCTTCAGCTTTGAGGTGGGATACAGCTCCAGGTACCCCCTGCAGCCCCATCACCGCGGGGCGTCCTGCCCCGACAGACCAGCTCACTGCGACCTTGCACAGTACAGCGCGGACACGCCAAACCCACAAGTACTGACTGGAGCCATAGTCGGTGGTCCAGACGAGTACGACCAGTACCTAGACGTCAGGCCAGACTGGGTGTACAACGAGGTGCAGGTGGACTATAACTCAGGCTTTCAAGCAGCATTGGCTGGCATAGTGCATCTCTTAAGCATCAACTTGCTGCCAACTACTAACAACAAATGTCCATGTAATCAATAAATAGCAAGAAATGTTGATGTTTTATCTGATCTTTTAGAGTTCAATCAGCATTCGTAGGACCAGGGATGTTATATCTATGCTAATTACTTTTTTGTTATTTTTATTCAATTCCTAATTTAGTCATCTTTCCTTGAGTGCATGATAATTTTATCGAAATTACTGTGTAATTTGTGTTACAAATTCATTCCTGGCTCAATTCACTCACACAAAGACGGTTCAAGTGAGTGTGTTTCCTACAAGAACTAGAAGAGGGAACATTCTACACAAAATAAGAAACAAAAAAACTTTCAGAAAAAAAAGACACTTTCTTCTTTTATAAAATGTAGAAAGTGATTTATTTGGCTCTTAATGACTAATGAGAGTGTAAGATTGAAACAAATGAAAGGAGACATCTTGTACCCCACCTCATCTCCCCTCCCCCGGGAAAACATCCTGGTTTAGCTAGGGTTACCTGACACTTACATGCCCAGAAGAGGACGACAACGAGGACAAAGGTTTAAAAAAGACAAAAGATAACTGGACATATTTATTGGATGACGTGAACTGTCACAGCACGCCTAGGACGAAATTCAAAGGGCAGATGATGATTTGCTAAAGGAGCTCCTTTTTTATCAAAATGTGTGTCTGAAAGTTAAATAGATTTTGTTTTCCATATAATCATTGAGTTTGCTTAATGTAACAAAAGAAAAAAAATTAACATAGACATCCAGTACCGAGTACCTTGACTGTGATGGGTCGAATTGTCTAGACTACCAGTACCGAGTACCTTGACTGTGATGGGTCGAGTTGTCTAGACTACCAGTACCGAGTGATGGGTCGAGTTGTCTAGACTACCAGTACCGAGTACCTTGACTGTGATGGGTCGAGTTGTCTAGACTACCAGTACCGAGTACCTTGACTGTGATGGGTCGAGTTGTCTAGACTACCAGTACCGAGTACCTTGACTGTGATGGGTCGAGTTGTCTAGACTACCAGTACCGAGTACCTTGACTGTGATGGGTAGAGTTGTCTAGACTACCAGTACCGAGTGATGGGTCGAGTTGTCTAGACTACCAGTACCGAGTACCTTGACTGTGATAGGTCGAGTTCTCTAGACTACCAGTACCGAGTACCTTGACTGTGATGGGTCGAGTTGTCTAGACTACCAGTACCGAGTACCTTGACTGTGATGGGTCGAGTTGTCTAGACTACCAGTACCGAGTACCTTGACTGTGATGTGCCGAGTTGTCTAGACTACCAGTACCGAGTACCTTGACTGTGATGGGTCGAGTTGTCTAGACTACCAGTACCGAGTGATGGGTCGAGTTGTCTAGACTACCAGTACCGAGTACCTTGACTGTGATAGGTCGAGTTCTCTAGACTACCAGTACCGAGTACCTTGACTGTGATGGGTCGAGTTGTCTAGACTACCAGTACCGAGTGATGGGTCGAGTTGTCTAGACTACCAGTACCGAGTGATGGGTCGAGTTGTCTAGACTACCAGTACCGAGTACCTTGACTGTGATAGGTCGAGTTCTCTAGACTACCAGTACCGAGTACCTTGACTGTGATGGGTCGAGTTGTCTAGACTACCAGTACCGAGTGATGGGTCGAGTTGTCTAGACTACCAGTACCGAGTACCTTGACTGTGATGGGTCGAGTTGTCTAGACTACCAGTACCGAGTACCTTGACTGTGATGGGTCGAGTTGTCTAGACTACCAGTACCGAGTACCTTGACTGTGATGGGTCGAGTTGTCTAGACTACCAGTACCGAGTACCTTGACTGTGATGGGTCGAGTTGTCTAGACTACCAGTACCGAGTGATGGGTCGAGTTGTCTACTCACGTCTCAATAATACCACCCTGACGATCATTTTATCCATACAAAGATATCTGTTTATAATCTTACTTCACATTCACTTCACTTCACCAGATGTTTACTTATCCCTTAGACTGTTGAACAGTCGGGGCACCACACAAGATCTGTCGACCTTCTTTCTCCATCCCTCTTTCTTGGAGAGAACCTCTTTCAATGGCAGGCCCGTCCATTCTTTTGTTGTCATCCCATTGCTCTGTCTGCCTCTTCTTCCTGATCTTTGTGAGGACCTTGTGACCATAGAATTGAAGCAAGCGTTTTTGACATAGTAAAATCACTAAATTTAGAAAGCCTTCAGGATAGAAGACTCAAAAGTAAAGTAGCAATTATACATAAAACACTGAACCATAATCTTCAAATACAAAATTTAATAAAATGCTCAGAAAGACACAAAGATAAAGGCACATTCCTCGTTCCAAATACTAGGATACATTTGTACAAATGCACTTTCTTCCCTAGCGCTATTAGTGCATGGAATGGGTTGCCTGAGCTAGCCAGGAAAACCAGTGACTTGGCAGAATTTAAGTCGTTGGTTAATATGCATGACTAAATGTATGACGCGTATGACGTAATCATCTTCTTTTTTTTTAAGTAACGTCTGTATCATATAAGATAAGATAAGATTATAATCTTGAGGACAGTGTTTTTACTTTTGCCTTACCTATCCCTTAGTCTGTTGACCTTCTTTCTCCATTCCTCCTTGTCTTTCGCCTTGTTTAGAGCCTCTTTCAATGGCAGGCCCGTCCATTCTTTTATGTTGTCTTCCCGTCGCTTTCTCTGTCTGCCTCTTCTTTTTTCTGATACTGTTCCCTGAAGGAAGGTCTTTGCGAGCCCCGTAGACCTTGTAATATAGCCATAGATTTTTAGCTTGCGTTTTTTTTTTACGATAGTTAGCAGGTCATCTTGGGGTTAAATCGCCTCAGTAACCCTGTCTCTAATCTCTTGGTTTGTGATGCGGTCTTTAAATGTGATACCTAGAATCCTACTGTAGCAGTGTAGGACGGTTTTATTTAGAATTAAAACAAAATGTCTTAAAGGAGGAAATGTTTCAAATGCAAGTTACTAAACTGCAAACCCACACAATTCAAGATGGAGATCTGATAAAGCAAATAGTGTATGTAATGGTGTAGAAGTAGAATGTAAAAGACGTTTGTTATATTTGTTCTTGTCACTATGTAGAACTTGGATCTTATCAGTCAACGTATAATTCAGAAGTCAAGGACAACAAGTTGTCTCCCTCTAAGGTAAAACAGATTCAAATAGAACTCAATGGTGGGAAGCAATTCTGACATCTAGAATGTGTTTCAAAGTCTCTGGGTCGGTGCAGGGTCTAGAACTGCCTGACTGCTTACATGGGTCGGTGCAGGGTCTAGAACTGGGTAACAGACTGCTTACATGGGTCGGTGCAGGGTCTAGAACTGCCTGACTGCTTACATGGGTCGGTGCAGGGTCTAGAACTGCCTGACTGCTTACATGGGTCGGTGCAGGGTCTAGAACTGGGTAATAGACTGCTTACATGGGTCGGTGCAGGGTCTAGAACTGCCTGACTGCTTACATCTTTCATGTTCTAAACAAAACAAAGATGGGCGGAACTATTCTTTAATGTCAGCGCTACAAAAGCAGTAAAATTGTGAATCTTATCAGAACGTGTTGACCTTCAGACGAAATGATAGTATTTTAAGGACAAAGTTGAGACTGCATTAAATGTAACCGAAAGTTAATATGCACTCACGATTTGAGTTTTGACAAGCATGTTGAGTAAAAATTAAGTCTGGTAACTCCGAGAATGCCTTCCCCCATTTCTGATAAATCAAATGTTGAACAATAAGAGTAGTTCTCAAAACTGATCTATATATTAAGTACATGAAGAAGCGGGCTGTCAACTTCTGAATGTACACTTAACTGTCTGGCACCTGAATTATTCATAACTCTTTCTGACTATTATTTTAAAATAAATAATTATTTTAATTGAACATTTCTGTAGTTGAAGTATATATGTTATCACTTAAGTGCAGAAATCCATTAATATGCAGACTAACTAGGTGTTGACTAGCTAGGTGTTGACTAGCTAGGTGTTGACTAGGTAGGTGTTG
This sequence comes from Biomphalaria sudanica, assembly GCA_036873155.1. Taxonomy (NCBI): domain Eukaryota; kingdom Metazoa; phylum Mollusca; class Gastropoda; family Planorbidae; genus Biomphalaria; species Biomphalaria sudanica. The sequence continues at coordinate 4,065,028 of JAZGLO010002325.1, read as the reverse complement.
ACTAGCTAGGTGTTGACTAGCTAGGTGTTGACTAGCTAGGTGTTGACTAGCTAGGTGTTGACTAGGTAGGTGTTGACTAGCTAGGTGTTGACTAGGTAGGTGTTGACTAGGTAGGTGTTGACTAGCTAGGTGTTGACTAGCTAGGTGTTGACTAGCTAGGTGTTGACTAGGTAGGTGTTGACTAGCTAGGTGTTGACTAGCTAGGTGTTGACTAGGTAGGTGTTGACTAGCTAGGTGTTGACTAGCTAGGTGTTGACTAACTAGGTGTTGACTAGCTAGGTGTTGACTAGGTAGGTGTTGACTAGCTAGGTGTTGACTAGGTAGGTGTTGACTAGGTAGGTGTTGACTAGGTAGGTGTTGACTAGGTAGGTGTTGACTAGGTAGGTGTTGACTAGGTAGGTGTTGACTAGGTAGGTGTTGACTAGCTAGGTGTTGACTAGCTAGGTGTTGACTAACTAGGTGTTGACTAGCTAGGTGTTGACTAGCTAGGTGTTGACTAGCTAGGTGTTGACTAGCTAGGTGTTGACTAGCTAGGTGTTGACTAACTAGGTGTTGACTAGCTAGGTGTTGACTAGCTAGGTGTTGACTAGCTAGGTGTTGACTAACTAGGTGTTGACTAGCTAGGTGTTGACTAGGTAGGTGTTGACTAGCTAGGTGTTGACTAGGTAGGTGTTGACTAGGTAGGTGTTGACTAGGTAGGTGTTGACTAGGTAGGTGTTGACTAGGTAGGTGTTGACTAGGTAGGTGTTGACTAGGTAGGTGTTGACTAGCTAGGTGTTGACTAGCTAGGTGTTGACTAGCTAGGTGTTGACTAACTAGGTGTTGACTAGCTAGGTGTTGACTAGCTAGGTGTTGACTAGCTAGGTGTTGACTAGCTAGGTGTTGACTAGCTAGGTGTTGACTAACTAGGTGTTGACTAGCTAGGTGTTGACTAGCTAGGTGTTGACTAACTAGGTGTTGACTAGCTAGGTGTTGACTAGGTAGGTGTTGACTAGCTAGGTGTTGACTAGGTAGGTGTTGACTAGGTAGGTGTTGACTAGCTAGGTGTTGACTAGGTAGGTGTTGACTAGGTAGGTGTTGACTAGCTAGGTGTTGACTAACTAGGTGTTGACTAGCTAGGTGTTGACTAGGTAGGTGTTGACTAGGTAGGTGTTGACTAGCTAGGTGTTGACTAACTAGGTGTTGACTAGCTAGGTGTTGACTAGCTAGGTGTTGACTAGGTAGGTGTTGACTAGGTAGGTGTTGACTAGCTAGGTGTTGACTAACTAGGTGTTGACTAGCTAGGTGTTGACTAGCTAGGTGTTGACTAGCTAGGTGTTGACTAACTAGGTGTTGACTAGCTAGGTGTTGACTAGCTAGGTGTTGACTAACTAGGTGTTGACTAGCTAGGTGTTGACTAGCTAGGTGTTGACTAGCTAGGTGTTGACTAACTAGGTGTTGACTAGCTAGGTGTTGACTAGCTAGGTGTTGACTAGCTAGGTGTTGACTAGCTAGGTGTTGACTAACTAGGTGTTGACTAGCTAGGTGTTGACTAACTAGGTGTTGACTAGCTAGGTGTTGACTAGCTAGGTGTTGACTAACTAGGTGTTGACTAGGTAGGTGTTGACTAGGTAGGTGTTGACTAGCTAGGTGTTGACTAGGTAGGTGTTGACTAGGTAGGTGTTGACTAGCTAGGTGTTGACTAACTAGGTGTTGACTAGCTAGGTGTTGACTAGCTAGGTGTTGACTAGCTAGGTGTTGACTAACTAGGTGTTGACTAGCTAGGTGTTGACTAGCTAGGTGTTGACTAACTAGGTGTTGACTAGCTAGGTGTTGACTAGCTAGGTGTTGACTAGCTAGGTGTTGACTAACTAGGTGTTGACTAGCTAGGTGTTGACTAGCTAGGTGTTGACTAGCTAGGTGTTGACTAGCTAGGTGTTGACTAACTAGGTGTTGACTAGCTAGGTGTTGACTAACTAGGTGTTGACTAGCTAGGTGTTGACTAGCTAGGTGTTGACTAGCTAGGTGTTGACTAGCTAGGTGTTGACTAACTAGGTGTTGACTAGCTAGGTGTTGACTAACTAGGTGTTGACTAGCTAGGTGTTGACTAGCTAGGTGTTGACTAACTAGGTGTTGACTAGCTAGGTGTTGACTAACTAGGTGTTGACTAGCTAGGTGTTGACTAACTAGGTGTTGACTAGCTAGGTGTTGACTAGCTAGGTGTTGACTAGCTAGGTGTTGACTAACTAGGTGTTGACTAGCTAGGTGTTGACTAGCTAGGTGTTGACTAGCTAGGTGTTGACTAGCTAGGTGTTGACTAACTAGGTGTTGACTAGCTAGGTGTTGACTAGCTAGGTGTTGACTAGCTAGGTGTTGACTAGCTAGGTGTTGACTAGCTAGGTGTTGACTAACTAGGTGTTGACTAGCTAGGTGTTGACTAGCTAGGTGTTGACTAGCTAGGTGTTGACTAACTAGGTGTTGACTAGCTAGGTGTTGACTAGGTATTTTGCACATCAACTAAACAAGTCCATTAATGTGCAGAAAATTGTTTCATTTATTCACATTACTTAGATTATGTACAAATTACCTGGATAGAGTGAAATTACCTGGGTATAGTGGACATTCCCTGGATAGAATGGACATGACCTCGAAAGAGTGGACATTGCATTGCCTGAATAGAGTGGACATTATCCACTAGGAAATCGTTAAAGTAAAAAAAAAAAGGATTTATCTTCAATTTGGAAGTAGCGTATGAAATGGATAGGAAAAGATAAATTACCTAACTAACCCTAACCCTCTAGCCCTAACCCGCTAACCCTAACCCTAACCCGCTAACCCTAACCGCATCCCTAACACCTAACTCTACCCCCTAATTTTTTATTCTTATCCCTACCCTTTACCCTAAATTTAATCCTAAGCCTAACCCTAAACTAACCTTAACGGTACAGACGCGTTAATGTACACATTAACTAGGTAAAATGCGAATTAGGCAAATTAACGGAACAAATTAGCTAATGTGCACGGATTTCGCATTTCAGCAATAAAACATTTATTCTGTGTTTCTTTCAACTAGTTGACTTTGTTTTAAACAAAATCGTGATTCTTTGTTTAGTTGATGAAGTTTTTTCTTTATGTTTGATTTGATTTTTTTTTATTTTTTTTTAATTTTTTGTGTGCGTTAAGCAAAACAATAAACTTTTGAACTTTAACCTTATCATAGATATATTCTGTTTAAAACCACTGAGTTAATGTACATGAAGACTTTGTAGAGATAAGGAATTAACATTGGCCCGACTGTAAGTAAACATTCATTTGAATTTATCTAGTTAAATAATTTAAACTATTTTTATTAAAAGACGTGAAAGTTCTATTTAGATAAATATATACTAAGTAACTGTTTTGTTTATTTTGTCACTTTTCGTTTTCTTTGTGCTACTAGATCTATAACAAATATTAGTAATTTTGCTTTTTAAAACAAACCAAGATTACATATCAGATTACATATTCGATCTCGCTCTAGAAACTAGACTAGGTCTTGAAGCAAGATCTATACTAGGTTTAAGTCTAGACTAAATATACTCTAGATAAAGATCCAGAACTAAATCTATAGCCTAATCTAGACTAGAATCTAGACTAGATCTAGAAATCTAGAAATAGAATCTAGATCTACTAGAGCTAGATCTAGGTCAATATTATGATTAGGATTAGTTGGCCTACTACTGGGTTATAGTGCACTTATGCTGTTCGCATCAGATTCACTTCTTGGTGAGAAACTACTGCTTACACAATAAATAAAGCTGCACCCCTAAACTATTAGACGATACGCTATTTTCTTAATGGAAAATAATATTTATTGTAATTTAGATTGTTGTCAAGTGTATAGCCTAATGAGGATATGTGAAAAATGTGCACTATAAAAATAGTTCGGTTGTTTTTTTTAACTTACAATTGAAACGAAGTTCGTATTAAATTTCTTTTTAAAAAACAACATTTAAATCAGTATTCAATTCCATGAGTTACTTAATAAATGGAAAATATATTTTATAATGATCTATTGATACTTTTTCCATTGTGACCTTAGGTGCAAATTTTGAATGAAGCTTGAGTTATTAATGAAGAAGTCTGTGACCTTTTTAAAAGACTTACCTCCCCTGAAATGTTTCATTGAAAAGTGGTGTAATTTTTTGAAAAATCTGCTTGCATATATAATTTTAAAAATTAGATGGTTCACTTTCGGAAAAGAAAAAAGTAGCCGTTGCATCAGAACTTTGAATGATCTAAAATATCATGATGTCCGATTTTCATTTTCTCTTCTAGTTTCTGAGATCTAAACGTAACGGACAGACATGCCACACAAACCTAATAGCGTCTTTTCCATTCTGGGGGCCTCTAAAAATAGCATTCACTTTGGTTTACTACAGAAAGTCTAAGAGTGATAAGAATGGGTACATGCGTTTGAACGCACCGGCCTATATATGCAATTCTAATAATAATATCGGAAAACAGAAATAAGCACTGACCGCCTAAAATCATATTAGATGAAAGACTCTTTAGTGGGATTGACCACTAAGATTCATATTCTTCCAGTCCACAAGTCCAAGAAGATTGCAGATATGCGGATGCATGAGTGATCTATATAATCTTTAGATTTAAATGTATACACTTTGGGCCAACTGTACCGAAAAACTGAAACTGGTAAAATTAGAACTTTAGTTCTGAACTGAATTTTTTTTATTTCTGTCCAGTTAGTGTAAGTGTTGCATGTGTGGCTAAGGGGTCAAAACCACTTGGCCACCTAACATGGAGGCTCAAGTTCAAACCCCGACTTGAGTAAAGTTTTGTTTGCAGAGCACCTACATACAACACCGAAGCCTCTCCCTCACTGGTCCACAAAAGTGATTAGACCACTAGGCACTAAGCATGCTAGAAACATGAAAGATACACTTTATAAAAGCAATTTAAAAAAAACTCATTAAAAAGAATTTATTACAAACGGAACCATGGTAACTTGCCTAAGGCGTGGCTCTGGCTAAAGAAAAGCTACTACCGGACTTACTCATGCCTTGCCATCTACATATATTTAAGCTGCCAGATTCAACACAGCATTCTGCCAATTTGTTTCTTATTCAGGGGAGGCAAGAGATTAATTTTAGAAGTTACTCAACTCCCGACAAAGTGCCCCCCCTCCCTTGACCACTTTTAGTCGGCAGGTGTGCAATTCAAATTATAAGCCTATACTGGAGCTATATCTAAATACTAGGCGATCAAATCTAGCTCATAGACTTCATGAATGTTAGACGTAAAGCCTGATGGAAGCTCAATTGACAAAGTAGATGATGCAAGATATTAACAAACGCGTTACACCAAGCTAGTGATGGATATTAAGTGACAAACTTCTGCTCTTCTAGAATACTTACTTCATATAGAGTGTTAGAAAACAGGATAAACATTTTCTTAGAATTGTTTTACATTTTGTAGCTCCAAAAGCCTCCATGGTCATTTCTGAATTTCGTTTTTCTATTTTAGAGAAAGTCAATAAAATGATTTTGCAATTCCTGGCCATTCTTATTTTTGGCTGTGTGTCTGTCGACTCCGTCAAAGACTACGGTTCTGCTCTGGGAAAGTCCATTCTTTTTTACGATGCCCAGAGGTCAGTAATTCTTTCTAAGTTCTGTGATTACAAATTCGAATACTTTTGAAACTCAAGGAGAAATGTCATTAATAGGCTTAATCTGCGTATCTAAATTCTGCTCTAAATTTACATATTGCAACCGAATACTTGAATGATATGATAGAATAATATGATAGAATGATATGATATGATCGAATGATATGATCGAATGATATGATAGAATGATATGATAGAATGATATGATAGAATTGGGTTGAATTCAGGTCAAGAGCTCGATCCCCGTTGAACACTGAAAATGTGACTCCTCTACATTTGAGTTATTTAGTCTTCTTCCAAAGGTCTCTGATTACCCATAATTGATTAAATAATTGGTTATATTTTTTAAGAAACACAAGCATTGACATAGACAATGAATAATTGTATTAAATGTTAACTTGGTCCGAGAATGGAACGCGGGAGAACACAATTTACATCATTAAAAGTAAGGAGAAAGACTCCACATTTATAACCACATCCCTGAATAACATTCACTTCCTATCCTTCTTAAATACAAAACAAATGAATTAATTACCAATAATTAACTAACTGGTTCATTGTCCTATTGACTCATACTTTGTTAGGTACAAAAAACAAATTGTGTCAAGTTTCAATTTGATCCTATATTGGGTGTGGGAGAAATACCGTGTACAAAAGCAGATAGACAGAGTGAATATAAGCTTTGCAATGAATACTTGCTAAAAGAAATGTCATTATAGCTATACTGCCTCTTTATTTTCATGTAATTAAAAGGTATACTAGTCTCATCATAGGTAATGGGTTGTCAAAATAACTCTATAGACATATTTACACGATAGAATTTCTTAAATAAGAGAAATTATGATTGGAAACTGTCACTCTTGTATCCCAGGTCAGGTAAACTTCCAGCCAACAATCCCATTCATTGGAGAGGTGACTCTGCCCTACACGACTGCGTGGTAGGTGGGTGGTACGACGCTGGAGATCATATCAAGTTTGGAACTACCTTGGCATCCTCTGCCACCATCCTGCTCTGGTCACTCTACAAGTAAGTCTATCTTAATAAAGTCTTGGCATCCTCTGCCACCATCCAGCTCTGGTCACTCTACAAGTAAGTCTGTCTTAATAAAGTCTTGGCATCCTCTGCCACCATCCTGCTCTGGTCACTCTACAAGTCTGTCTTAATAAAGTCATGGCATCCTCTGCCGCCATCCTGCTCTAGTCACTCTACAAGTAAGTCTGTCTTAATAAAGTCTTGGCATCCTCTGCCACCATCCTGCTCTGGTCACTCTACAAGTAAGTCTGTCTTAATAAAGTCTTGGCATTTTCTGCCACCGACTTGCTCTGGTCACTAGAAGTAAAACTATCAGTTTGGATAAATGATTTTCTTCTGATTATTTTCATCAGATAATGCATAATGGCTAGCAGAATTAACTAAAATGAACCTAATTTACTGGATATCAGTGTGCGCTTAGAATGAAATGTTATTCATATCTGTAAAACCAAATTTTAAATGATTACAATTAACTTTAATTCTTGGGCCTCAAGAATTAAATTGATGCGCCATCCACACCCTTTTAAAAAAAGAAAGAAGACAAAACCAACAACATGACAAGCTAACAACTCTGTTTGGAGACATACGAAATGAAAGATAACAACAAATATCGATTTAAGACTAAGAAAGTAATACTGCATTACTTACATATTGATGTCTTCAATGAACTGGGCACCAGTCTAATAGTTGTTATTGTTAATTTGGTCAAATTTTGTTTGCTTCTTTATTTTCAATGTATAGTCTTACACAAAAAGCATGATAATATCGAATATGGATTCTAAACAATAAATAATTTACAATTTTTATAATAAATTATTTGCACAAATAGAAACAACAATTAGTCATTTCGTATTTCGTATTGCTTTCCTGAAAATCAAGGTTTTTGTCTCGAGGTCTACAAGTGTTATTGTGAAACGCGTTCCTCCAACTGTAACACTTTGTAGGGAACACAATAACTGTCATTTATTTGGGTAACATAGCCTTTAACTCTTTCTCTCACAACTGACGCTGCCAACGTTGATTTGACTCCCATTAAACTAAATTGTTGTTTTATTTATAAACTTTCATTTGTGTTGTGTAAAAAGAGCATGCATTCTCATAGAATTCAATGCCGAACAAAACATTTTCTGATAACAAACAAAAAGTTATTGAAGCGTAATCATAACAGATGAGTGAAATACAAATAAGCAAAATGAATCTGAGTCTATCGGAACGAGAATAAATAATTAGGGAGAAAAAAAGTTAAAAGTCCATTGCAAACAAGTAAATGGCAAATAATAAACGGGGCCAGTTGAAGCCAAATTGAGAATTTTCCAATGACTATAACGCCTATGCAGTTCACACCTACCCTTTTTGATATCCAAAGACAAGTACAGGTGTCTAAAAGACATTGCCTAAGTCTAGCACACGTTAACCTAACAGACTAACCCAAACAAATGTCTATTTCTTAAGTTACTTTCATAATGAAACCAATCATTGACCATAATCTCTAGACTTAGGACCTGGCCTTTATACTTTTTGGCCTAAATAAATACAATGAATTGTTAGCACTCTAAAACTGCTCTTTCTTTCCAATGCCCATCATCAGATGGAAAGATGCTTATCAAAGAGCCAATCAGTTAAATCAAATGTATGACATGATCAAATGGCCATTGGATTACTTCCTGAGAGCTTGGAACCCTTCCAAACAAGAGTTCACGTTCCAAGTAGGAGATGAAACATTAGACCACAACTTTTGGGGCAGACCTGAAGACATGACAATGTCAAGGCCATGTAAAGTAGCTTCGGTGGCTCACCCGGTAAGGCGTGTCACTAGATCTAATGATCTTTTGGAATAATTCAAATACTTTTTGACGTACTACTTTTTAGAACGACTCAAACTAATAGAACTCACAGCGGGAATATCTTGTTTTGGTGTTCAAGAATATTTATTTATTTTTTAGGGCCTCGAAATTACTTTTCTGTGGTCTGTCTGTCCGTCTGTTCCTCCGTCTTTCAGTATATATTTCAAATACTACAACTTTCAAAACAAGAATCTATTGAGATTTAGAGTTTTATTTTTTTTTAAATCTCAGTCCCCAAATATTGCCATCTTGATTCGCATATTTTTCTTTACTATTATACTAAGTGTGGCTACATAGGCTACAAGCGAAGTTTTTCCAAACATACTTTGATGAAGAAATACTTACGATCAACGATGACAAATTTACGACTTACTAATTTGGCCATCTCTTTGTGTGTGTAAAATCGATTCTTAGAGAAATAGCAATGCTTAAATAATGAATACATTTCGTTTCAAAATTAGAAACTTTTCGCTTTTTTTGGAGGGCATCATGAGGAACTGCACGCAGGGCATCAAATTCCCGAGCTACGCTTTCTGCATAGCCCAATATAAAAAAAAATGGTCTAGAACGTCGACTCCTGCTATATTTGAAAAGTTTGCAACTTTTTTTATAATTTAGTTTATTGTCTTCTCCACTCGTATGTAGGCCAGTGACATTGCCGGGGAAACAGCCGCAGCTCTCGCTATTGGTTCCATTGTGTTTAAAGACAAGGGAGATCAAGCTTACAGTAATCAACTTTTGACTGCAGCAGAGAGTCTGTACAAGTTTGCTAATGAACACAGGTCAGTTGATTAAAGTGGTTTTTTTAATTGTTTCTTCAGAACTTTGTAATCCAGCTAATAACAGTGAAAGTCTACCAGAGCTTCAAACTCGGTTGAGATTTCTAAAATAATCTGCAAGAGCAGTCATATCAAGGCGTATGTAGTACTCAACGGAAAAGTTCTTTAACTAATGGTGCTAAAATTAGCAAATAAATAATAGATCTATATTCTATAAGGTTTGGCTCTACGCATGACAGTCACTAGGTGAAATTACATTGCCTGATATGTGTTTAAGTAGGGAATTAGACAACTGTGTTACTACCTGACACGTGTTACTGCCTGATATGTGTTACATTAAAAATACTTTTTTTTAAAGTTTATTTGAAGTGTAGCTGTATCAGTTAGTTTGGATCAGTCATGTCATTAAAATTGTACCTAGATCTCAGTCATGTCATTCAATATGTACCTAGATCTCAGTCATGTCATTCAATATGTACCTAGATCTCAGTCATGTCATTCAATATGTACCTAGATCTCAGTCATGTCATTCAATATGTACCTAGATCTCAGTCATGTCATTCAATATGTACCTAGATCTCAGTCATGTCATTCAATATGTACCTAGATCTCAGTCATGTCATTCAATATGTACCTAGATCTCAGTCATGTCATTCAATATGTACCTAGATCTCAGTCATGTCATTCAATATGTACCTAGATCTCAGTCATGTCATTCAATATGTACCTAGATCTCAGTCATGTCATTCAATATGTACCTAGATCTCAGTCATGTCATTCAATATGTACCTAGATCTCAGTCATGTCATTCAATATGTACCTAGATCTCAGTCATGTCATTCAATATGTACCTAGATCTCAGTCATGTCATTCAATATGTACCTAGATCTCAGTCATGTCATTCAATATGTACCTAGATCTCAGTCATGTCATTCAATATGTACCTAGATCTCAGTCATGTCATTCAATATGTACCTAGATCTCAGTCATGTCATTCAATATGTACCTAGATCTCAGTCATGTCATTCAATATGTACCTAGATCTCAGTCATGTCATTCAATATGTACCTAGATCTCAGTCATGTCATTCAATATGTACCTAGATCTCAGTCATGTCATTTAATATGTACCTAGATCTAGACTAACAAATTTAAAAAAAACATTTATAAAAATAAATTTAAAAAAAAAAAGGGAACGAGCTTAATTTGAATTTTGTTTAAACCTTCTCAGAGGTTCTCAATCCATCGCGGTAACCACTAGAATAGAGTCTCTGAACATGAAGAGTCTAGAGTTATCTATTGTCTCTATTTCATGTTTGTGTTCACTAAGCCTAAGACGGCAGCCTAATATAAGCTGGACCAATTTAAGCTTATACCACCACTTCAATAAAGAACTATTTCTTTCCTTTATTTGAGATACCAATTAAAGGTATTTAATGCAAATAATTAATTAAACAATTGGTTTGTTTTCTTCTATTGATTCTTGGGTTGTCAGGTAAAAGAAATAAGTGTGCACACTTTCAGCTAGATCCGAGATTGGGTGTTAGCCAGACAGACAGACAGACAGACAGTTAGGTTGATATAAGCTCTGTACAAACGCCCCTGTTGTCATGCCATTACAATGTTCGTGTTTCTTATTTGTATTTCCCGCTTGTCCAGGGGATTAGCTCAGACTCACACGTATGCATCCAAAAGCTACAAGGACGAACTGTGTGAAGCTGGTGTCTGGTTGTACAGGGCTACCAAACATCAACAGTACCTGACGGATGCTAAATCTATGGCCGAGTCTGGTTATATATGGGCCTTAATTTATACTGACAAGCAACGTGAGTCTATCTTTATAATGATAAATATAAATCTATTGATATTATGTCAAGTCACTCACTGAATGCGTCATCACTTTATCCTCCTATGTAGACCATTTCAACAATGTCAACAATTTAATGTGTTACCCTAAACCAGTACTATACTTTATATGGGGGGGGGGGGTCCACATCGCACTGTTCTGAGGAGCAAAGCAAACCTATCTGATAGTTACAGTCTGTCTCTGTCTCTGACTACCTCTTTCTCTTTTAGTTAAAAAAAAAAGTTGTTTTTTTTAAGTTTCCCTTTCAGACTTTGCGACTATGGGGCAGATGCCATCTGTTTCTCTCAGTTAAGCCTTAAGAGATATTTGTTTCATTTTGACATGACAGACAAAAGTCATGTTTTGTTCTGAAATCGAGGCTAGTTTTTGCTAGTAACTTCTACACTCTGTGTGTTCCAGTGTCTTGCAATCAACTCCTGTATGAAGAAACCAAGGACAACGCCTACAGGACAGTGGTGGTCAACTATTTCCACAGTTGGTTCCCTGGTGGAAACACAAAATACACGCCCTGTGGGCTGGCCTGGGCTATGAAATGGGGATCTCTAAGGTGAGGGGAAACATTTAGACCATATACTGGGAGGTAGAAGGAATTGTGTAACAATCGTAGTACGTTGCTGTAACAGCTGGTAGTAAGTACAATATTTGTAACAATCGTAGTACGTTGCTGTAACAGCTGGAGGTAAGTACAATATTTGTAACAATCGTAGTACGTTGTTGTAACAGCTGGAGGTAAGTACAATATTTGTAACAATCGTAGTACGTTGTTGTAACAGCTGGAAGTAAGTACAATATTTGTAACAGTCGTAGTACGTTGTTGTAACAGCTGGAAGTAAGTACAATATTTGTAACAATTGTAATATGTTGTTGTAACAGCTGGAAGTAATTACAATATTTGTAACACTCGTAGTATGTTGTTGTAACAGCTGGAAGTAAGTACAATATTTGTAACACTCGTAGTATGTTGTTGTAACAGCTGGAGGTAAGTACAATATTTGTAACAATCGTAGTACGTTGTTGTAACAGCTGGAGGTAAGTACAATATTTGTAACAATCGTAGTACGTTGTTGTAACAGCTGGAAGTAAGTACAATATTTGTAACACTCGTAGTATGTTGTCGTAACAGCTGGAAGTAAGTACAATATTTGTAACACTTGTAGTATGTTGCTGTAACAGCTGGAAGTAAGTACAACGATCGCGTGAGACACATTTAAGACTCAAATAAAATCTGCCTACAGACGGGGAATGTAAAGAAACTTGTGCCTCTAGTCACGTGAAACATCGACGACAAGAAATCCCTGGCAGTCCACCAAAGGATAACGAGGTCACAAAGCACTCCAATTCCAGAATAGACAGTGGCTTTGTCAACGTAATGTGACTAATTATGTAGGTTGGGATTGGGTCTGCATAGCTAAGCAGAAGATCGCACTCTTCTTTTAGCTTTGAACTAAAGACATGTATTGTCAATCTCCTCATAGTTGTATATGAAGTCTCGTCTCATATTTTCTTGCCTAATTTAAGATGGAGTTCAGTTATTCGACTATATTTTGTATGGTATGTCGTTTAGGCTTAGATTTAGAGTGCATTAAAGTCTTTAAAGTAATATGAAAACGGATCATGCCAATATATTTAAAACTTTAAATATTTTTAAAACATTTTTTGTATTTCAACTTACTCTTTTGTTCCAACAGATTAGCTGCCAACTCTGCATTTATAGCTCTTGTAGCGGCGGATTCTGGTATTGATGCTGCTAGATACAGACAGTGGGCTGTGGAACAGATTAACTACATCCTCGGGGACAACCATCACGATGGAGGCTGCTACAGCTTTCAGATAGGCTATGGAAGCAAATTTCCACGTCAGCCCCACCACAGAGCCGCCTCATGCCCTAGCAAGCCAGCGCCTTGCACTTCCGCCGATGCCAACTCTCACGGCCCTAACCCACACGTTTTAACTGGGGCGCTGGTGGGCGGTCCTGACGAGGGAGATCAGTACGTGGACGTCAGGTCGGACTACGTCCTGAATGAGGTGGCGATCGATTACAACGCTGGGTTCCATGGCGCTTTGGCGGGCATTGTCCATCTTCAGGCTCATAACCAGTCCCCAACGACTCACAACAAATGCCCTTGTAACCAATAGAAAGAACACAGAAAGAACACAGAAAGAACACGTGTCTCGCTATTGGACTCAAGCATCGGCAAAAAGTTCATTGTGTTCTTAAATAAATTTCACTGACTCTGAAGACTGATTTGTTTTTGTTTTTGTTTTTTTTTTTCATTCCTTTACATTATAATGCCACTACATTTCTTTTTTTTCGCTTTCTCTTTAGCATAAAACAGGGGTGGGCAAATTACGGTCCGCGGCCACATGCGGCCCGAGGACATCTAAAGAAATCAGGTGTGCCTACAGGTTATACATATAAAAATGCAAATATATTTTAAAATAAACAATTCTAAATATCTATATAAATTTTAGAAAGTTCTAATTCTTATCACTTATAAGGAAGAGGCTAAAGAAACTTTGTCTCTACATGTCTTTCTAAACAGTTTAAATTAAACGAAGATTATTCTTATTGTCATTATTTTAAACAGTCAAACTCAGGCCAGTATATATTCAATGTTCTGAAGAACTGTGTTGCGTTGGCTTGGAACAAGATGGCAAGTGTAACAACTGATGGACCTCGTGCTTTGCTTGAGAAAGATAAAACAATATCCCAACCATAAACTCTTAACAGTAAAGTCTGCACAAAGCTGCATTGTATATCAAATATCATTGATCAAAAGCCAATAGTAATCAGATCTATTAGAGGTATGGGACTTTACCACAGGTATTTCCTAGAAGTACTTAAAGATTTGAAAACAAGAAATTTCGATGTTCGAAACTACAGTAGTATCCGCTGGCCAAGCATGGGCAAGATGGTAGTGAGACGAATAGGATATCTCAAGGAAGAAATTATGTTTCTTGAAAGACATTGACTGCGACTTATATTTCTAATGAAGAGTGGAAGACAGACTTCCCTTTTTACAGAAATATTTCAGTGGGTTGTGTCCACATTAAATGTATGTGCATGTGAAATCTTGTCAAACAAAGCTTTCCCATTTCTCCAGGCAAGCAATTGAAAACAGGTTTTGTCATTTTCCTTTTGTTGAAAGGTGAAACTAGTTCAAGGGAAGTGGTTGAAAATGTTAAATACTTATTTGGATTCTTTGATTGTAGAATTTGTAATCACAGGTCGATGCTGACCACTGTAATTTGACAGCAGTCACGAGGATAACAACTAGTAAGCTAGTTCCACAGTTCCGGAACATAATGCTCGAGTGCATGCGCTGGCGTGCTTCACATTAAGTACTACTTTATATTTGTGGTGAAATTTGTGATGTAAGAAAGGTATCACAAAATTAAAAAATGTTTTCGTAAAATTAGTTTCAGAAATCCCTTTTGTTTTAATTTCATAATTGGGAGTGTAAAAAAAATGAAATATAGATGTATAAAACAGTATAGATATGAATGTAAAGATATTATACACAGTTAGCCTATTTTTCTGATTTTTAATTTCATATTTTTATACATATATGCGCCCCCCATTTTCCAAATTTTTTTAGTGCGGTCCTCGTTGAAAAAAGGTTGCCAACCCCTGGCATAAAACCATCAAAGAGTTTCAAAGTGTAACCAAAGCTGACAACTATAATCATCTTCTAGTGTACATTACACTACAGTCATAACTATTGATAAGTATCAGAGAGCTGAAGCAGTCAATTTCTTTAATGCTGCCATCTTTTTGAAAAATATTTCAAACTCGTAAGTCTCTGCAACATATGCTCTAGATTTTCTAAGCACTCTGAATGTCAATGAAATGCCAAGAAAGAACTGTATCTTTTTAGCATAGATTTGAAAACGGCTGATTGGATCATTATATTACATTTAAAACATAATAATTAATTGGTTTATTCTTGTGTATGAAGATATATAAAAAGGTAACGATTAAAGATATAGATATATAGTGTTACGAATCTCACTATCCAGGCTCTCTGCAGACTGCACCACACATCACCAACTTAAAGAACTTGACACCTCAGGGCTCCAAAGTAACGTAACACTTTAATGTCAATAAATAACAGCCAATACTGTACAATTGGTAGCACGTAACACAAGACTGTACAAATATCTCTCCGATAACACCGTACCGCCGTATCAACTCTTGCACTGGACTCTCCGTCTCGTTCCGGGCTTGCACTGGGTTCAACAGTTCAGGACTGACTTCACACACTGGGCTCGTTGTGTCGGACTCGATCGCAGACCAAGATCAAGACGCCAGTCGTCTCAACTGTACTTGACAGTACTCCGCACTGAACCGTCGTAATGCTACGTACAGAACCACACCGTTGAACTGTGCTGTAGTTGACCGTGTTCTGAGCCCTGTCGTGAACCTTCTTGACTGCGACACCTCCGCTCTTATATAGGGTCCCTAATGGCCTTCTAGAACCGGACGGAACATCGCTCGACGTTTCTAGCTTCGTCACATGACTACATCCCTCGTGACGTTCTTAGATCTGTTCACGACGGCGATCCTTCTCGTAACTCGTCACGGTTGACCGCTCGTCTAGCGCTGGCCTGGGGCGATTTGCGTCGGCTGACTACTCACACCACTATCCCCATCTGTGCCACCACCAGGTTTATAACAATATTATAACAAAATATATATATATTATGATGTATATTATTTTTTAAAATACTTTTTTTAAAAAAGCTTATAATAAGAGTACTTGTAACAATTAGTTTGGATCAGTCATGTAATTAAATTTGTAATTGATCTAGACCAGTGGTTCCCAAACTTTTTTTTGTCACGTAGACCCCTTGCCATGTTTTCTTGTTTTCGGTAGATCCCCTGATTAACTTATATTGCATTTTTGCTAATTTTTAACTTTAGTGAGTCGAAGAGTGAAAAAGTAAAATATAAAGTTACATTTTAAGTTAGAAAGATCGATTTTTTTATTGACAAATGTTAAATTTAAACCATTTGAAATAACAATTAATAAGTATTACTGGAATCACCAAACACAATAAAAATGTGATGCTATTTTTTGCAAGTTCGTCATCCTTTGCTACGGATATTATGTTTCATAAAGAAATTTGTTGTTTTATAAAGTAGTCCTTCAAACATTAAATATTAAGTAATTTGCCTTGAGTATCATTGTAAATGTTTCAAAGAGCTGTTTCTCGTGTATTTCCTCTTTCCCCTGTAGCTCAAATATTGCTGTAAAATCTAATTATTTTTGTTAAAGATTAGTTACATGTAGAAAAAAAATAAGCCATTGAAATAAATATTGAAATTAAATACATACATTTTTTATGTGAATAAAAGGATAAATATTTATAACCAAGGTAATAATAATATATTAGTGTATGAAATAGTTACATTAATGGGATGTGAAAATTAAGTCAGAACCTGCTTAAATAAAATCCACTATCGTAGACCCCCAATTTATTTTTCAGTTTCGTAGACTCCTTGGTAATCATCGTAGACCCATGAGGGTCTAAATAAACAAATTTGGAAATCACAAATATAGACTAACAATAAAAAAAAGCATTTATAAAAAATGTCTAAAAAGGGAACGACCTGAATAATAACTCATGGCTTAAACCTTCTCAGGCTTCTCAAGCCAACACGGTAACCACTCTCTACTACTCTACTTATGAACATGGAATATTGTAAAGTTATCTATTGTTGAATTGTTTCTATAATCTCTTCCTATTTTTCAGTTTGTGTTCAGACTCAGACGACGACCTACTAAGGGGACTAATTCAGCTTATACCACCACTCAGTCAATTACAATTTCTTTCCCTTGTTCGAGATTCCAAAGACAAAATATTACCAACAGTTAATTAATTATTTTTTTATTGATTCTTTTGTTTTCAGGTATAAGAAATAATTGTGCAAAATATGAGCTTGATCCGAGATTAACTGTGGAAGAAATCACGTGTCAGGATAATAAAAACAAAGTAAAGCGAACTATCTGGACAGGAAAGATCTTAAAGACGCCCACCCAACTTTAATGGGTACCTGACATTAGTTGGGGAAAGTAAGGGTAGTTTGTCGTTGTGCTGGCTACAAGACACCCTCGTTTGCTGTTGGCAAAAGAAACAGATGAGTTTTAAATTATCTCAACGCAAAGTATGATAGTGGTCATTTAAATTTATTTGTACTATTTGTGAACCAGATGATAGAAAGTATTGAAAATAAGAACCAAAGTTTCTGGTGTTCTAGAAGTGGTGACCTTATCTCCCCTGTAAGTCAAATAACTGGGCCACCAAACCATTCATATGATCGTAATTAATGTACACAAATGTAACCTTTAACCTTTTCTCATTTCATCCAGAAGTATGTATGTACTCACATCTTTCATAAAGATTTCCTCAACTGAAAGAGTTCTGACAAAAGATGTTTTATGAGTGTGTGTGTTAGTGTTAATTATTATGACATACATATGTTCCCAATGATATAAAGGTCACAGCTAAGTATAGCTTGAGTATATCAACATTATTATACCACACACAATTTAAACCCTTAGTTTTAAGTATTTGCTCCTAAGTATAGATCAAGTACATACAAATGTATTTTAACATCCGTTGTTGTAGGTTTTTTTTTACAATTTTTAAATAGTAAAACCGTTAACCTTTGACCTTGTCCACAATAAAAACCCGACGGTATTGCTAATGTTCGTTTACTTGATGCACTGGCTGTGATAAGAAACTTGGTTTAGGTTTAGTCTGAGGGTAAGTAACAGTAGGCCTTGGAATTTAAACATTGCATTCTGTAGAATAGAACTACTTACCTTATGTAGCAGGTTTTATAGTGGTTAGGGTTATTTCTTTATAATGTAAGTAGCACTAGTTGAACTACTTCATCTGTCAAGTCAAATATTTTTTTGGGGGGAGGGGGGTATATTTAGGCCTTAAGAAATAAAAAAAATGTTAATATGTATTGAGTAATGTCACTATTAACGTATGTATATTTAAAAAATGTTTTTATTTGGTCGTTGCTGACACCATCAAGAATACAGGGTCAGTGGTTAACCATCATCGCCTTCCAGGACCATCGCATACAGATAAATAGATTGAATATCATGTATGATAGACCCATAATAAACTCTTATTTAGTCTTCGAACTTACAGACAATGACTAATTCTTCTGTTTTGTTCAAGGACAGTTTGGAGCTTAGTGAAATGCTGTTGCAGTGTCTGGCTGTGCTTATAATTGGCTCTGCGTCTGTCGACTCTGCCAAAGACTACGCTTCTGCTCTGGGCAAATCCATCCTCTTTTATGACGCCCAAAGGTCAGTCAGCACTGACCCTCTTTTTGTTCTCATACAGCCAAAAACAATATAACGACTATTTGCACGGTCACTACATATAGCGTGGTCCGATGATGACCACATTCCTCACCCGGGAGGGGGGATTGAGGCCTTTACACTGCGGGTTTGTGCCTCCTCATATGGCTGGTGAAACCTAAGTTAGCCCTGAACGTTTGGCTGCACACTGGGCAGGTTATTCCAGTTGGAGCTTGTTTCGCTAGCCTTCATATTTTTTTTTTCGATATCAAACTAAACAATTAATAATAAATAATTAATCTACAACTTGGTTAATTTTTTAATTAATTCATCTTTTGTTTGATACAATACATAATTACGTAAAGTTCCAACTTGATCCAAGAATGGGACTGGGAGAAATAGCATGTAGTAAAATTGTAACAGACAGACAGACGGACAGAGTGAGTTGATAAAAGCTTTGTAAAAAATAGTCTGAGCGCTGGAAGTCCCGAAAAGCCAGCGAGTCTAGGAGCACCTGAAATGACAGACCTGGCCAGCCCGTGGCCACCATGGCCCGAACAAACTATTATAATAAAGAGCAGGACCGGTCCTTGTCCCTGAGGGTTATATTTGGCAAAGGTTAATGGCAAGACTGACTGGTGCTCTCAGCCTCCCGTCACTTCTTAGATTTTAAAGCGATGCAAAACATTTTCCAATGATCAAGTTTGTGTTAATTTCCATTTTTTTTTAATAATGGAGGAAATAAATCAACCAGAGAAATGTGATAAATTGTAATAACAATAATAACCAATAATCGAGATCTATATAAGGCTAAGGGATATCTAACATAGAAGACATTGACTCTTTCCTCGAAGGTCTGGTCCACTTCCAGCCAACAATCCCATTCATTGGAGAGGTGACTCGGCTGTCCATGACTGTGTGGTGGGAGGTTGGTACGATGCTGGTGACCACGTGAAGTTCGGACTTCCGATGGCCGCAACAGCCAATATACTGCTGTGGTCATTGTACAAGTAAGTCTCACTGTATTTTCCGTCTTGGTATAGAAATGTGTTAGAATGGACATAGATCTATCCAAATGCAAGTTACACATCTACCTGAATAAGCATGTGTGTCTAAAAGTATATGTCTGTCGAATATAGTTTAGATATTCATGTCTGTCTAAGTATAGATCTACATGTATTTCTAAATGTTAATATCTGTCTAAATATAGATCTACATGTATTTCTAAATGTTAATGTCTGTCTAAAAAAACATGTCTGTTTAAATGTACGTATCTCTAATTTCACTAGGGAAAAAGGAATCGATTTTTTTTATATTCTTGTATGTTTCTAAAATCATAACTAAATTATTAATGTAAAATCTCTCTCAATGTGTTGTTCCCTCAGATGGAAAGATGCTTATCAAAGAGCCAATCAGTTAAACCAAATGTATGACATGATCAAATGGCCTTTGGATTACTTCCTGAGAGCTTGGAACCCTTCCAAACTGGAGTTTACTTTCCAAGTGGGGAATGAGTCCTTAGACCACCACTACTGGGGCCGACCAGAAGATATGAATATGTCAAGGCCATGCAAAGTAGCTTCAGTAGCTCATCCGGTAAAAACATGAAGTTTAAAGTTATGATGTGATAGATGCACAATAATAGAAGCTGTTTTTAATTGAATGTGTCATTAATTTATACAATTTTTTTTAAAAGTAAAGCGCAACAGTATCCGTCAAAGTTAAATGGATAGTTTTTAACTTTGCAAACTAGGTGAGCCCCATTGTTTGCGCATCTATTACTGGCGAGTCCGCTATTGGAACTCTTCAATACGATGCAATGAATCAGATACGAATTTATTGTAAAAGAAATCTTGGTTTTATATCGTTTTCAATTTATACGTATTATTTTTAACACAGTGCTGTTTTTAAGAACATTGGTCATCTCTTGTGTGTTGGACATTTCGTGTGTGTTGGTCATCTCTTGTGTGTTGGTCATCTCTTGTTTGTTGGTCATCTCTTGTGTGTTGGTCATCTCTTATGTGTTGGTCATCTCTTGTGTGCTGGTCACCTTTTATAGTTTGGTCATTTTTTGTGTAGGGTAGTGAGGTTGCCGCAGAAACAGCCGCAGTTCTCGCCATTGGTTCCATAGTGTTTAAAGACAAAGGAGATCAAGCTTACAGTCATCAACTCTTAACTGCAGCAGAGAGTCTGTACAAGTTTGCTAATGAGCACAGGTCAGTTGATATAATGCATTATGCATACTTTCATATAGAAAATCAATCTGGGGACGTGGTGGCGGAGTGATATTGATATGCGTTGTGTTTCTTTTACCGAGAGGGCCCTGGTTTGAATCTTGGTGAAGACAGGAATTTCTTATTTTTTTAGTCGGGAAAGTAAAGGCGGTTGATTGTTGTGCTGCCAAAATGACATCTCCGTTAACAGTCGGTCATAAAACTAGAAATATATGAGCTTTACATCATCTGCCTTATAGATCGCAAGGTCAGAGACGGGGGATAATTTACTTTATAGATGAGGAAAAAAAAGCTTACATGAGTGTTAATTTGAGAAAAGCTGTTATATATGTCATTTTCTCTCTTTTCTCTCTCTCTCTTTCTCTCTCTCTCTCTCTCTCTCTCTCTCCCTCTCTCATAGATGCACGCTCACACGTTGCTAAAATCATAAAAATAATTTTGTTTCATCATTGTTTGTTATCTTCAGAGGTCTCTATCAATCTTCTTCGTACGGTTCAACCAGCTACAAGGACGAACTGTGTGAAGCTGGTGTCTGGTTATACAGGGCTACCAAAAACCAGCAGTACCTGACTAATGCAAAACCTATGGCTGAGTCGGGATACATATGGGCATTAACCCTGGAAAATAAACAACGTGAGTTAACCTACTTGGAATTAATAGTTGACCTACTTAGAAATTAGAGTTGACCTACTTAGAAATCAGCGATGACCTACTTAGAAATCCGTATTCTTGTGTCTATTTCAACTCCATAGCCTTTATAGATTCCCATTTAGGATTGAGCCCAAGTCTTTGAGACCATATAAACAACTAGGAGCAAAACGTCACTTCACTGACAGCAGTTACACAACAATAAATAAAATGTTGAATGAGTCCATCATAAGCTTTCCACAACTAACCCTTATATTCTCAGGGTGAGGCCGAAGGCTGAGCACACTGAACAAGTTCTTCATATTCCTAATATGTTCCACCAGGTTCATATTATGTATGGCTGAGTAGCTACCTATTAAGGAGCTCGACCGAGCAGTGTTGTGTTAGCTGACCGCTTATGGAAGCACGAATACTTTCTCACCCCCTCCCATCCAAAGATCCACTAAAGAGATTGACCATAGAGAGCCTACTATTACAAAAAATAGACCCCTTTAACAAAGACAATTTTTATAACAGACCTTTTATTGAGAACGAGACCGCATAAGATAAAAGGAAACGATGAAGTTAGGCGGATGTCGTTCAGGGTTCAATACATTCACCTCCTGGGTGCTACATTCTTTGCCTTTCTCTTCGTTCAATACATTCACCTCCTGGGTGCTACATTCTTTGCCTTTCTCTTCTTTCAATACATTCACCTCCTGGGTGCTACATTCTTTGCCTTTCTCTTCGCTCGATACATTCACCTCCTGGGTGCTACATTCTTTGCCTTTCTCTTCGTTCAATACATTCACCTCCTGGGTGCTACATTCTTTGCCTTTCTCTTCGTTCAATACATTCACCTCCTGGGTGCTACATTCTTTGCCTTTCTCTTCGTTCAATACATTCACCTCCTGGGTGCTACATTCTTTGCCTTTCTCTTCGTTCGATACATTCACCTCCAGGGTGCTACATTCTTTGCCTTTCTCTTCGTTCGATACATTCACCTCCTGGGTGCTACATTCTTTGCCTTTCTCTTCGTTCGATACATTCACCTCCTGGGTGCTACATTCTTTGCCTTTCTCTTCGTTCAATACATTCACCTCCTGGGTGCTACATTCTTTGCCTTTCTCTTCGTTCGATACATTCACCTCCTGGGTGCTACATTCTTTGCCTTTCTCTTCGTTCGATACATTCACCTCCTGGGTGCTACATTCTTTGCCTTTCTCTTCGTTCGATACATTCACCTCCTGGGTGCTACATTTTTTGCCTTTCTCTTCGTTCGATACATTCACCTCCTGGGTGCTACATTCTTTGCCTTTCTCTTCGTTCGATACATTCACCTCCTGGGTGCTACATTCTTTGCCTTTCTCTTCGTTCAATACATTCACCTCCTGGGTGCTACATTCTTTGCCTTTCTCTTCGTTCGATACATTCACCTCCTGGGTGCTACATTCTTTGCCTTTCTCTTCGTTCAATACATTCACCTCCAGGGTGCTACATTCTTTGCCTTTCTCTTTGTTCGATACATTCACCTCCTGGGTGCTACATTCTTTGCCTTTCTCTTTGTTCGATACATTCACCTCCTGGGTGCTACATTCTTTGCCTTTCTCTTCGTTCAATACATTCACCTCCAGGGTGCTACATTCTTTGCCTTTCTCTTCGTTCGATACATTCACCTCCTGGGTGCTACATTCTTTGCCTTTCTCTTTGTTTGATACATTCACCTCCTGGGTGCTACATTCTTTGCCTTTCTCTTCGTTCAATACATTCACCTCCTGGGTGCTACATTCTTTGCCTTTCTCTTCGTTCGATACATTCACCTCCTGGGTGCTACATTCTTTGCCTTTCTCTTCGTTCGATACATTCACCTCCTGGGTGCTACATTCTTTGCCTTTCTCTTCGTTCGATACATTCACCTCCTGGGTGCTACATTCTTTGCCTTTCTCTTCGTTCGATACATTCACCTCCTGGGTGCTACATTCTTTGCCTTTCTCTTCGTTCGATACATTCACCTCCTGGGTGCTACATTCTTTGCCTTTCTCTTCGTTCGATACATTCACCTCCTGGGTGCTACATTCTTTGCCTTTCTCTTCGTTCGATACATTCACCTCCTGGGTGCTACATTCTTTGCCTTTCTCTTCGTTCGATACATTCACCTCCTGGGTGCTACATTCTTTGCCTTTCTCTTCGTTCGATACATTCACCTCCTGGGTGCTACATTCTTTGCCTTTCTCTTCGTTCGATACATTCACCTCCTGGGTGCTACATTCTTTGCCTTTCTCTTCGTTCGATACATTCACCTCCTGGGTGCTACATTCTTTGCCTTTCTCTTCGTTCGATACATTCACCTCCTGGGTGCTACATTCTTTGCCTTTCTCTTCGTTCGATACATTCACCTCCTGGGTGCTACATTCTTTGCCTTTCTCTTCGTGATCATCTTTATCATCTTCTCTTTACAACACTTCCCACTGCCATTACGGATATTTTTGTAGGAAGTGATTTTAGAGTTGTCCTCTTGGTCTTAAGACGTACATGTATGTCTAAGTTTGTACGTTTTAAGTTTCTTAAAGTGGAATGTCCAATGACCAGCTCATCGGTGAATGTACTGAACCACCATAAACTTTTTGTTCTTTTGCTTTTAGTTGTGGCAGATTTAGTTTGCTTCGTTAGCTGCCATTATTTCACGAATTATCTGTTTCTTTGATTTCCTACAAAAAAAAGGAACACAATACATTAGTCCATGTCCAAGAAGATGTAGATTCGAATCTTTGTCTTGAAAAGCAGATTACATTCGAAGTACTCTGCGCCTGATTCATCCTTGTTTTCATTACTCTTAGCAAAGAGCAACGGAGTACAATCTAAAGATTAGATTAAGCAAACCCACTTCCGAAACCATGTAAATATTAGTACAATACAATTAACAAGACAAATGTTTATGAGGGAAGACATATTAAGAACTCTGTTTATTACGTAAACACAAGCGGTATTGCAATGTTGCGCTAGTGTGTAATTGTACAAAAATGTATCAATGTATTACATGTTTGTTCTATGTTTGACTCACTCCCATTTGTTTTCCAAAGCAAGAAACTCGATCTAACACTTGAAACTAAATCTGGTTAAAAATTGGTTTTAAAAAAGTCAGGACTCGTGTACTTCTTATTGTAGGCTAGTACACTGTTGTCATTACAGTACCACTATCGTCACACTTTCGGAGTGGAACCTGGATTGGCTAAAGGCTGGACGCGATTCTCCAAAACGTCTCTAACGACAGCTAATGTATATCTTTGGGAAAATATTTACTAGCTAGTTGTTATAATTTTTTTCAAAGTATAAAAAAATAAATTTGAATTTGGTTGGTCATCTCTGCAAAATATTTATCTAATAGTCTTCGGGTATTTCCGCATGTAAGTGATATCCACTATCAGAGTATCACTAAAGGGTTTAATAAATTAATGTTCAGGAACATTATCGAACAGTCTTCTCATTCTAGATCTATAAGCATATCATTAGAACATTTTAAAGTCTAGTAGATTTATACATTGGCTTAACCAGAATTCTTTCTCAGAGGAGAGGGCGCGAGGTAAATAGACCTATATTTTTGTTCTTAATCGAACATTTACTATTAAGAGCAAAATATTTTCTGGTTTAAAGTTCCCCCCCCCCCACAAAAAAGCATGTAACATGTTCCAGTTCCCTGAAATGATTTGACTGCCAGACTTTTTGGACGTTTTTAATTTATTTATTTATTTATTCCTCAGTATCATGTAATCAACTCTTATATGAAGAAACCAAGGACAACGCCTACAGGACAGTGGTGGTCAACTATTTTCGCAGTTGGTTCCCTGGTGGAGGTATCAAGTACACGCCCTGTGGGCTGGCCTGGGCCATGAGGTGGGGATCTCTCAGGTGAGTCCAACCGAAGGGGCCGCAGGCTAGCTATGATGTAATCAAATCAAGTATTTAGTTGAAATGCTTCAAACTGGTCACAAATGTTTTGTGTGTGTATGAATTTGTGTGTTTATATGTATGTTTCTGTGTATGTATGCAGTAACAAGGGAAGGAAAGGGAAATAGCTGCCGATAAATTTTAAAAAAAGCAATTATCTCCCTCCTTCCTTAGTCATTTCTATTTTCTGCTAAATTCGCTGGCGCTAAAACAAAATCATTATAATGTTTCCCATTGATACTGTCAAAACCTTTACACCAAAATTCACCAAAGACTCTTCTATCTTAGAAAGCTAAGGAAATTTAACACCGACAAAATAATAATTAAACGTTTTATACAGCAACCATCAGCAATCTAGTTAACTTTGCCATCACCTGCTGGTATGGTAATACTTCACTAGCACAAAGACTTACACTAAATAAACTAATTTAAAAAATCACCGTATATCACTCGAACACAGCTACTAACTCTTGAAGAGCTTTTCGATGAAAGATGCCTTACCAAAACACTCACGATTCTTTAAGATAACCTTCACCCATTAAGCCACTATTACATAAAATCGGAACGAAGAGGTTGTCTCCTTTCCATTAGGACTAAAAAAGAAAGATTTTATAATTCCTTTATCCCACTATCGGTCAGAGTGTTACAAGATCATCTGTCGTCATCGAGAAGTTCATAGAAGTCTAATTCATAAAGCGCTGGTTGTGAGTGTGTATGTGGTTCGTGTGTGAATGTTGTTCGTATTTTTCAGCTATATTGTTATTGTACAGTAGTTACGCTGAGGTTGTCAATTGTAGTCAAACTGAATTTCCTTTTGATTGGATCAATAAAAATGATCTTATCTTATATTATATTCCTATATATGTACAAATATGTTGTTTATTGACCCTTTTTATATCTATTTTATCTCATGCTATTTCTATACAGATTGGCTGCCAACTCTGCATTTTTAGCTCTCGTAGCTGCTGACTCCGGAATTAGTGCTGACAGTTACCGGAAGTGGGCTGTGGAACAGATCAACTATATCCTCGGGGACAACCCTCACGATGGAGGCTGCTACAGCTACGAAATCGGCTACGGTAGCAAGTTTCCCCGACAGCCCCATCACCGGGCTGCCTCTTGCCCTAACAGACCTGCTCCCTGCGGGTCCGCTGATGCTCAATCCCATGGCCCCAACCCACAAGTTCTAACTGGCGCCCTGGTAGGCGGACCCGATGACAGTGATCACTACGCAGACCTCAGGTCGGACTACGTTCTAAATGAGGTGGCCTGCGATTACAACTCAGGGTTCCAAGGTGCTTTGGCAGGTATCGTGCATCTCCAGGTTCATAACCAGGTCCCGACGACACAAAACAAATGTCCATGCAACCAATAGTGAGTGTTTAGTCCTACATTGTAAGATGGGCTCATCTTGACTGTCGTATCAAATTACAATAAAATGAGTTTTTTATTATTATTATTTTACTCAAGTTGTAGTCCACTTTAGACTTTTTTTGTTTTCAGGCAAGGAAAATCAATGAGAATGACAAGAAGGAAAAGATGAAACTCACCTGTTTCTGTGGCCAATCGTTAACTAGTGTAGCATGTGGCTAACGACCAACCATCTTTACTTTCCCAACGGGAGTTAGGCATCCTAAAAGTCAAAATTTCAGTCTGCACCGAGATTCAAATTCTAGACACTCCGTTCAAATGCCTAGCTTTTTACCCCCTCAGCCCTTAGTTATCAATATTATTTATGTTTGTTGTAATTGTTGAAAAAGGAAGCTTATAAATATATGTTTCTAGACGTGTTTAGGTTAATCGTGAATGAACGACGCATCAGTTATCTTACAGTAAAGAAACACTACATCAATATTGTGAACACATTCTCTTGATGTTCAAAGATCGCACAAAATGAAGCATAAAAAAATTCACCACTTTCAGCCAGCCTAAGATGTAGTCACTACAAAATAGACATATGACACTAGTCTCTGCGGGTAGGTCAGGTTCTACTCTAAGTTTTAGCAAGGCTTACTGTCATGGCTCATCAGCGGTATGTTCGAGTGTCCTGGGGGGTTTTCAGATCCTTCCAACACATCTTTCTTTTATTTCCTGCAAAACCGTGAAGTATCCCTCTCAGATCTTGCGATCAGTAGGGCAGATGATGTAAAAGTCATTGTGTTCGTGGCCCACAGTTAACGAGAGTGTCATATGGCCAGCACAACGACCATCAGTCTTCATTTTTTCCCCAACTATTGTCATTAGAGCTGGGTAGACTCAGGGCGCCCTAAAGATCCCGAAATTAAAAATACCGGTCATCAGCAGGATTCGAACCCGGTACCTCTCAATTCAGAAGCCAAGCGCTTCACCACTCAGCCACCATGCCTTCACAAAACATAGACATATATATTCAAAAGATGTTCTTTGCAACCAAAAATTAAGTTTTAAAAGAATGGCATGTAAGCCTTGAGGCTATTGACAATTTCTTGGACAAACGGAACTTTAAGCAGGTTCTTGTTCTGACCAATAGAGTAACATGTGGGTCCAAATTTCCATCTTCAAGGGTTCGCCGGAATAGAGTTAACAAAACGTTTTGGGAGATAGACATGAGGAGAAGGGGACAAAGTTCTTTTCCAACCAAATCTCTAGTCAGTGTTGTGTGTTCTGTGTGCATTCACTCCCCTGCTCTGAGAACTCTTTTCTTTACCTCACCCTTCATTCAAATGTTAGTGAATACGTCATGCACATTTCAAGGTCAATTTTGAGTTGTTTGGAAGATAATCTGGAGGAACTAAAGAGGTTTTAGACTCTAGCTTTAAATTACAAATGTTGATTTTTTTTTAATGAAGTAACAAACATTGAACATGAAATTTCGAATCAACTCCTAAAGTTTGTGTTGAATTCCCAAACTGTATGTTTCAAGTGTTGAATTTGTTCAGTGAATCATTACATCTTTGTCTTGACTTGATCTCTTTAGGGCTTGGATTATAATAGCGTCTAAAGTAATCTAGAGGAATCCAATTAAAATTGTATCCAATTCACTGAAATGACCCATTAATAGTGTATCTCAACAAAAGAATGGCTTACGTGAATATTGAAGTATCAGACTCTGTCAAAGTTATTGAATTATTGCGATGTTAAAATTTTGCGGTTTAATCGTACCAGATTTTCTCAAAAGTAGATCAATAGTTTAAAACCATGCAATGTTTTTTTTATTATTGATTTTTTTTTTGTGTTTTGAATTTAACAAATTAAAATCTACATAAAATACGTGTGGATTGTAAAAGAAAACTTGGAAAGTCTTGAATAAATCTCCCAGTCCTACAACCAGAGATGCCAACATGAAAATGCGTATTCTCAGACCTGGAAATGCGTATTTTGAGGAGCAAATGCGTATTTTCCTAAATACCAAGAAATTTACCCATGAAAAACTAAAATTAAATCATTCAAGCACTTAACATACATGAAAGGCAGCTATCCTAAAGTTAACACAGCATAAAGTTATGTAAGACATTTTGTACATTTGTCAAAATACTTATATCTTTAGTCTTTTTCTTAGACTTTTCTAGACTATGTTAGAATGATAACGTTCTTGTCAGTTATGATCATAATGCCTGTTGTGTACTTCACATTCCATGATAGTGGCAACTTTTAGCTGGATCAGTGACATCTAGTTTTATAAAAGTAATTTTGTTTATAGGCAATTTCTTTACAAAGTATCCAGCCACTGGAAATATTTTATATCACTCAGATTTTCTTCTTCCAGACCTTTTTTGCTGTTAGCAGTGAAAGCTTTGGCATCCTCTACAATCACTAATAACAAACATTTTAAATATTTGTTTTTCAGGCAGATAATCCTAATTAGTCATTGAACTTCTTTCTTATATGTTTGGGGATCACTTAACGCTGCTCTTCTTATTCCAGAAGAGTTAGAAAAGTCTTATCAAAGAAGATGTTTGCACTGTTTGCTTTCTTTATACGATCAAAACATTGGTGAATTTGATGGGGGTCGCCTCTTTGTAATCTTGTTTTTATTTATTTTAAGTTGTAACAAACTCAAATACGAGCTAATTTACATTTTAAGACAAGTTTCTACAAAGATTAAGAAATAGATAGGGATGCTACAACTTCTGTCGATACGCAAACTCTTTCAATGTCAAAACTATGTTTCCATTTTTTTTTAGAATGTATTTGATGTGTCTCTGACGCAAAAAAAAAACCTCTTTAATTGAATACTTAATTGCAATAGAGTTATTATTACTCTGTGTATGTAGACCTACAAAATAAATCTTTTGGCTGAGGGTTTTTCAGCGTTCTGAAACTTCTAGAAGAAGTACGCATAGGTCAAAAGTTTTAGAAACACTGGTCTTGTTGTACAAGGAATCTCTTTTGAGGGAAAAAAGACGGGTTTAAACATCTGCAAAGTTCTGACCATAGGACTCTTTCATAGCTTAAATTAGCGTTCATATACAAATAGTTAATTATTCTTAGACTCTCACTTTGACAATATGTCAATTTTGTTGGCCAATGTTTCCCAAATCTATGTCACGTCAACTAAACCTCTCGAATGCAAGGGCACTAATTATGACAATAGAGTTCAATCCTATGGGAAGACTTAGCGGACTTGAAGCCTTTTAATGCGGATGGAGAGGAAGGATGTATGCACTCTGATAGACAATATAAACACGAGAAGATGGAATTGTTTTCTACAGTACGCAGATGTTCCGTCCTTGTATTCAGCACAATTGATAAGAAACTCGTTTGTTTATTTACACGTCCCATAGTTCTCGACACAGGAAGTCCTCGTGTCATAAACTAGAGGAAGGACAGGAATATAAAGCTTTACAAAAACAATGAACTCTAAAGCCCAGAGCTTGTCGTGACAAATGACGTCATCAATATATGTTCTGTGCCATGTTCGGTAGTTTGTTTATTTTTAACAACAAAAATGAACATGATATTGTTACAAGAATTCAGTTAGAAAATACAACTATAAACATGCTTATATGTAACCCTGACGACCAAGTAAAGCAAAGGACGTTTGGGCCACGAGGCCTTCTTCTGCTACAAAACAAATAACAAATAAGACAAACGATTTACACAAAATAGGCTTAAGTTAACTTATCTGTCCGATGTTGTTCACTATTGAGGCAGAGGATTGTGTAAAAGTGCGGGAAATCGGTAGGGGCGGTGATGTATGGCAAAGATGAATGGGAAAAAGGGTGTTGTGTCAGTGCCCATCTCATTTGAAATAAAACTGTGTTTGTTGTTGATCCCGTTAGGTTGGAGGGTGCCTGACATGTAAATAAGTTGGTTTTCGATCTGCAGACGGGGGTTTTTGTCATTACATTAATATAAACATTCCTGCAGCGATTGATGAATGCAATACATCCCAATATATTCGATACATCCCAATAAATTCAATATATACCAATAAATTCAATACATCCCAATAAATTCAATACATCTCAATAAATTCAGTACATCCCAATAAATTCAATACATCCCAATAAATTCAATACATCCCAATAAATGCAATACATCTCAATAAATTCAATACATCCCAATAAATTCAATACTTCCCAATAAATTCAATACCTTCCAATAAATTTAATAAATCCCAATAAATGCAATACCTCCCAATAAATTAAATACTTCCCAATAAATTCAATACCTTCCAATAAATTCAATAAATCCCAATAAATTCAATACCTTCCAATAAATGCAATACATCCCAATAAATTCAATACTTCCCAATAAATGCAAGAAACTCTGAAACATTTATAACATCATTTTGTACACTTCAAAAATCGTTATTTACATTGTCCTCAAATATGCAGCTAGAATATTAAGCATTTTTTTTAACATTTCTATACTTACAAGATGCAATACTGTAAACATTTCTATACTTACAAGATGCAATACTGTAAACATTTCTATACTTACAAGATGCAATACTGTAAACATTTCTATACTTACAAGATGCAATACTGTAAACATTTCTATACTTACAAGATGCAATACTGTAAACATTTCTATACTTACAAGATGCAATACTGTAAACATTTCTATACTTACAAGATGCAATACTGTAAACATTTCTATACTTACAAGATGCAATACTGTAAACATTTCTATACTTACAAGTTGCAATACTTTCAACGCCAGAGGGACAAAAACAAATATAAAAAAGTTGGAAAAGTTTTTTTTTTACAATGCCTCTATTCAAGTCAAAACGTTATGGAGGGCAGAGGGTGGAACCTGAAACCTGGACACGATCTCAAAAACGGCTCTAACGATTTTCCTAGAAATTTAACAGTTGATGAACATCGCTAAGAAAAGAATTACTAACTCGTTGGCCAGACGAGGGAAACTCTTTTGTTTGACAGGTATCATTTTTTCAAGTAAAAAACTAATAAATTTAAATATGACTACAACAACAAATATGGAGTAACATTGCTGTAGTGTTCCGATAACTGAGTTGTTTCTTCGTTAAATTTAATGTTGCTTTCACTTAATTGATAGATTATCTAAGTTTCATCTAAGCTTTGTTTAAATTTTTACTTAAATCTAATCTATCTAGATTCTAGAATATTATTAAGCGTCTCCGCCTTGTGTCTTTTGTAGATAAGTCCAAATGGAGGTAACTCTCAAATAGCCCACTGTGACGAGATGTTTAATTTGTTAATATTTGGCGTGTTTGTTTTAAGTCTAGAGGAGATTTTATTAATTTTATCCCGCTCACATATAAGATTTTGTACAGGCACACCACAACTAACAGTGAGAACAGACCAATATTATACGTTTATAAATAAAATAATTTAATAAGTGAACGTTTACAAAAGATAAATGATCAAATAAAATTATAATTCAGAAATGAAATGAAGGTGCAGATGCGGTACACTACTGCACATCATGGATTTCTAATTGGTGAGTGATTGGAAGAGAAGAGTGTTCCTATGTCTGGCTACTTATTTTCTTAGCTGATAGCCCGTGGGTCGTCTTCTGGCGGTCGAAGGACTGGCACTCAGAAGGATGATTCATCCGGCTCTGTCTTAGGACGTCGGCTCGGGATATTCTCTATGCTGTAGGCAAGCTGGCTCTATGGTGAGACGACTGCCTGTTTAGCAGTAGAGAGGGTTGGTGCTGCAGACTAAGTTGTAGTGGGCCGATCTCTCTGCTGTGATCTCTAGCTCGTAGAGAGCCGTGCTAACTCAATACCAGTTTGTCTTCTGCAGCGAAGGTTGCTCTAATCAGTCGGCATTAGGCAATAGCTATTGGGCAGTGGACAGTTTGGGCCGGGTACTGGGCACATGATACTGAACAGTATAAGGCACTGTGGATACTGGGCAATATGTTAAGGCCAAGGACAGTAGACAATGCCTTCTCGCTAACAGGTATATAATTGGGGGGGGGGGAGGGTAATCTGGTGTGGTCTGCTCTGGTTACAGCTTTGGGTGGAGATATGGCCGTTACAGCATACAGTTACTGAAGCAGCAATCGGGGGTAGAAACCAGGGGTAGCAACCAGGCTGGGGATAAGACAGACAATTAGGAACCTCCTAAAGGCATTGAGCAGGGATTCCCATATGCCTTGCAATCATTCAGATGCAGGCATTGGTATCAATCCCAATAAGGCATTTAAGACAATCATGCATAAAATCAGCATGCATACAACTCAATAACAAAAAAGAAACAAGCAAGATAACCACAATAAATGTGTTCTCATACAATGTCGGAGGATATTAATCAAGATTCATCTATTGAATACGATTACGTCGATAAGTAATCAGTTATAGTAACATGGGGAATGAGCATATTATATACTAAAGGATAAGATGAACATAAAATACTAGGGATCGAGATACAATGATAAGGGTTGGATATAATTAATCGAAATTAAACTCATCTAAGGAACTATACGTTCACAAGTGTGTGAGACATAATAATATGTATGAGGGATATAATAGAAAAGTGAAGTAATTAATTTCACATGGGCTCTGTAAGTTTAGAGCACTGCGATCTAAGTTCATAGACAGTACTTAGATTCACGAAAGGTTATTGTTTACATCAATCACTAAGATATAGGTGTGAAAAGTTATTAAGCTGCTGCGTGTAGCGCTGGTGCCGCGACCATTGTGTGCTGGTCACCTGTACAGCGGTCAAAAATTAAAAGTTAGCCCTAGAGAAGCTAGTTAATGTTTTACGTCGAGATTCGTCCCGTGAGAAACAGTGCGAGGGGAGATAAATCCTACACGAAATTAGTTATGGGTGGACAAGAAGATACTTGTTTAAGTTGAAAATGAAAGTTTCCCACGATTGGCTGGGAACAACTCAAATGAACTTTTGCATGCAAGTTTCGTATCGTCACACACACTCAAATAACAAGCGAAAGGCCAACTCGACGCTTATGAATGATGTTAAATAACACTTTAATACGTAATGAAGTGGTAAAGCGCTTGGCTTCCGAACCGAGGGTCTTGGGTTCGAATCCTGGTGATGACTGGAACTTTTTATTTCGTGATCTCATGGCGACTCTGAGTCCACCCAGCTCTAATGGGTACCTCACATTTGTTGTGGAAAAATAAAGATGGTTGGTCGTTGTGCTGGCCCCATGACACCCTCGTTAACCTTGGACCACAGAAACAGATGACCTTCACTTCATCTTCCCCCTAGATCGCCTGAAAGAGGAACTTTACTTTTTCACTACGTAATTGTCGTTAGACGAAACCTTCCGAAACTAAAACCTGTCTCTCTCTCTTCAGCAGTATAAATTCAAAGACTAGAAAAAACAGAATACAATGCACGAAAGAAATAGTGGAAGTTATTTTGAAATAAATAGATCAAATAAACAATGTCAAAGAACGCTACATCCAAAGTCGTCAACTAAGAAATATACAAACTACTTTGAGATTGAAGTGAAAAAAAATTAAATTGCCAAAAAAAAGCGCACTAATTATCATATATCTTCTCAGGTACAAAGCTGATCAGAACTTTCTAGACTGTGTACACCAAAACACTGAAACAAAACAAAACAGATACTTTTAGTTGTCCGGCATCGATGCAAATTTCATTTGGAACATGACGACCTTCACCTTTTAATAATTTTGTCTTTATTTTAAATTTGCTAATGGAGAGATGGCTTCGTGTTCAAGATACAGGGGTAGTAGCTAAGCTTTTTGTTATTGCATAGTTTGAGACTCACTTCTGTAGAAGCGACACAGAATGTCGAGTTGTCTTATCTTTGATCCGTGATTACGAGACACAAAATGATCACAATTGTCAGATCTCAACCTTGGGTCTTGTTTTTGACTTCTGCTGCTGCCCACTGGAACTGTGTGTGTATATAGATCAGGCTTTGAACTCTTGCCAAGTTCTGACAGGATTCTGTCTTAGCAGCTTACATCGTAAATAATAAGTTACTTTTTGTTCTACTCTTTAAGTATCACATAAGTATTATTCACAAAATATTTTCATAATTTTCATAACTAATTAATTAAAAGAAGATTTTAAATTTAACATTTTTTGTGTCTAGAAATCAATATTTTTGGCATTTCTTCTCCTAATTTTCTATGCCACACAGTTATTTTATCTCGCTTATATACACCTGACACAGTTATTTTATCTCGCTTATATACACCTGGATATAATGTTGTGGCTAATTAGTCCTTATATTAGAATAGACATAAATATATCCATCCTTCTTTACTTCTAGTTTTTATTCCAGAGCCGGCCTTAGGAATAGGCAGAATTTAAGTCATTGGTTAAAATGCATGACTGAATGCATGACGCGTAGGACGTAATCACGTTCTTTTTTTAAGTAACGTCTGTATTATATAAGTTAAGATAGGATAATAGGTACATAGTGTATTGTAAGTGTTGTTGTTTTTTTGTTTTCTTTAGTAAGTCTTTAAAAATGCTGTTACAAGCCCTTGGTATACTTGTACTTGGCTGTGTGACTGTCCACTCTGCCAAAGACTACGCCTCAGCGCTAGGAAAGTCTATTCTGTTTTACGATGCTCAAAGGTAAAGTTAGTCTAATTGAAAAGTTTACTGTTATACGTGTAACAATTTCCCCATTTGATTTGTGTCAAAGATATCAATGAATAAATCAGATACTAAGGGTATTATTGCTAGGAGCCTCTGTTTCAATCTTGCCAGACAGTAACTGGGTCAAGGATCCTCTGTTTCAATCTTGCCAGACAGTAACTGGGTCAAGGAGCTTTTGTTTCAATCTTGTCAGACAGTAGCTGGTGCAAGGAGCCTCTGTTTCAATCTTGCCAGACAGTAACTGGGTCAAGGAGCCTCTGTTTCAATCTTGCCAGACAGTAACTGGGTCAAGGAGCCTCTGTTTCAATCTTGCCAGACAGTAACTGGGTCAAGGAGCTTCTGTTTCAATCTTGCCAGACAGTAGCTGGTGCAAGGAGCCTCTGTTTCAATCTTGCCAGACAGTAACTGGGTCAAGGAGCCTCTGTTTCAATCTTGCCGTTAGAAGAAATCCTACTCTGTAGTCTCAATGGTCCAGGGGTTAGCGTCTACCTTTAACGGATTATTTCAAATACCAGTTGGATACGATGAAACTATTGTCAAATTTAGAATTTTTTTCGTTTGTTTCCTATTGTGAATGTTGGAAATTGTGTAGTTAATCAAAACGTTGTTTCTGATAATGCTTGAAATTACGAGTG
The DNA here is from genome assembly GCA_036873155.1 of Biomphalaria sudanica. Lineage (NCBI taxonomy): Eukaryota > Metazoa > Mollusca > Gastropoda > Planorbidae > Biomphalaria > Biomphalaria sudanica. The sequence continues at coordinate 4,029,065 of JAZGLO010002325.1, read as the reverse complement.
CTTTACATGGTTACGCATAGAGAGATAGAAAAAAAATATGGTTAGGGGGACACCAGAAAATACAATTTGTCAATTTTGTTGTAGTTGTTTATTTTGTTGCTGTTTCATGATATCACTCAATTTTATTTTATGCGAAGGTCTGGTCCACTTCCAGCCAACAATCCCATTCATTGGAGAGGTGACTCGGCTGTCCATGACTGTGTGGTGGGAGGTTGGTACGACGCTGGTGACCACGTGAAGTTTGGACTTCCAATGGCCGCAACTGCCAACATACTTCTGTGGTCTTTGTACAAGTAAGTCTGTCTGAATGTAGCAGTCTATCTGAATGTATAAGAATTACTTGCTTAAGAGTATAGGGTAATCATTTGACCTGAGAAGGATAACTTGTTTAAGTCTCCAAGAATATAAATAAATGTATACATATCGATACTTTTGTTACTTGCATCTTTACACGTCACTTCAACGTTCAACATGATCTTCTAACAGTTACCATCATTCCTGTCTGCTTCCTGGCATCTGAAGTGTTTCATCTAGCGTTAGGATCTTTCGATTTCTTTTCTTCTTTGCTGCATTCTTGATGCTTTCTTGATACCTACTTGACGACTTCTTGCTGCTTTCTAGCTACTTTCTTGAAGCCTTTTTGATGCTTTCTTGATGCCTCCTTGATGCCTTCTTGATTCTTTCTTCATGCTTTTTTGGTGCATCCTTGCTGCTTTCTTGACGCCTTCTTGCTTCTTCCTTGCTGCTATCTGGATGCCTTCTTGGTGCCTCATTGATGCCTTCTTGCTACTTTCTAGCTGCTTTCTTGAAACCTTCTTGTTGCTTTCTTGATGCCTCCTTGCTTGATGCCTTTTTGATTCTTTCTTCATGCTTTTTTTGATGCATCCTTGCTGCTTTCTTGACGCCTTCTTGCTTCTTCCTTGCTGCTATCTGGATGCCTTCTTGATGCCTCATTGATGCCTTCTTGCTACTTTCTAGCTGCTTTCTGGAATCCTTCTGGCTGCTTTCCTGATGCCTCCTTGATGCCTTGATTATTTCTTGATACTTTTTTGATGCATCCTTGCTGCTTTCTTGACGCCTTCTTGCTTCTTCCTTGCTGCTATCTGGATGCCTTCTTGGTGCCTCATTGATGCCTTCTTGCTACTTTCTAGCTGCTTTCTTGAAACCTTCTTGTTGCTTTCTTGATGCCTCCTTGCTTGATGCCTTTTTGATTCTTTCTTCATGCTTTTTTTGATGCATCCTTGCTGCTTTCTTGACGCCTTCTTGCTTCTTCCTTGCTGCTATCTGGATGCCTTCTTGATGCCTCATTGATGCCTTCTCGCTACTTTCTAGCTGCTTTCTGGAATCCTTCTGGCTGCTTTCCTGATGCCTCCTTGATGCCTTGATTATTTCTTGATACTTTTTTGATGCATCCTTGCTGCTTTGTTGACGCCTTTTTGCTGCTTCCTTGCTGCTTTCTGAATTTTCCTTTTTGATGCCTTCTTGCTGCTTTCTTGGTGCCTCTTTGCAGCCTTCTTGCTGCTTTCTTATTGTTATTTGTAGGAAGTTATTGCAAGTCCTGAGTTACTTGTCACGTGATCGTTCCTCTCTAGTTGTTTCCATTGGAGGTGTTCAAGACCCAGTTGATATTTTGAAGTGTACTTCTTTAATAGCTCTGCCACGTTTATAATTGGTGATTGGGTAATGCTAAAACCTATAATACTTTCATTTGAACAAATGTTTTTATAGTTTTGCTTCATAAACTACTGCATTTAAATTACTTTATTTTAGATGGAAAGATGCTTATCAAAGAGCCAATCAGTTAAACCAAATGTATGACATGATCAAATGGCCATTGGATTACTTCCTGAAAGCTTGGAACCCTTCAAAACAAGAGTTCACGTTCCAAGTAGGAGATGAAACATTAGACCACAACTTTTGGGGTCGACCAGAAGACATGACAATGTCAAGGCCATGTAGAATAGCCTCAGTGGCTCATCCGGTAAGGAGTTTGTTTCATTTTTTTAATAGAAAATCTTAGAAAATCTTAGTTGCTTTGGGTAAGCTTAATATTGGTGGGCTTGTATTTTTTTTAAATGGTATGTTGTCCTTTGATGTTTTGTGAGTCAAATTAAGGCTCTTGACAAGCGGGAAGAATGTTAATGTTTCTCTCACTCCTCTCTTCGAATTATATGATACTTTAATCACGTCTCTGAGTCCACCCAACTCTAATGGGTACCCGACATTAGTTGAGGAAAAGTTAAGGCGGTTGGTCGTTGTGCTGGCCACATGACACCCTCGTTAACCGTGGGCCACAGAAACAGATTACCTTTACATCATCTACCCTATAGATCATAACGTGTGAAACTTTACTTTACTTTTACATAGCCTGGCTACTATCAGACCAAACTATGTCTGTATTGCATTTCTCAATGTAGTGGAAGAACTAGTTACAAGTCTACTTGTAACTAGCTTGTGTGACTTGTTTTTTTAGTGAGATTTTCTAACTGAAACTTTATGTTTCTAATAGCTAATGAAAGCTGCTGCTTAACTATATATAGTAGCTAAACTTCTATGAAAGGGTAAGCTGTAGCCTAAATGTTTACTAGATATATGCTAAGAAATGGTCAGCTGTTGTCTAGATGTCCAGTACCTTGCCTGCTATGGTAATGTTGTCTTGTCAGGGTAGCTTCACTAATCGTGGCATAGCCTAATGATGGTTTTTAGATGAAGACTGGAATAATGTATAATGAATGTGCTCTAACTAAAGTAGGATATGTGTACAGTTTGTACTTTCGGTATGTAGGGTAGTGACGTAGCCGGGGAAACAGCCGCAGTTCTCGCCATTGGTTCCATAGTGTTCAAAGACAAGGGAGATCAAGCTTACAGCAATCAACTCTTAACTGCAGCAGAGAGTCTGTATAAATTTGCAAACGAGCACAGGTCAGTTGATCAACAATTTGTAACTAATCTAGTTTCATTAAATAATAAACTATAGTAATCAATCGAAACTATCATAAGTGGCATCTATTCTATAAAACAAGACAAAAAAAAATATAATGCCAACGACAATCCCCAGATTCCAAAAGCATAGCTAAGGAAGATTTCGATTTTAAAACCACCTCCGAAATTTACGATAAAACCCCGCTCTTGAATATAAAAAAAGCAAATGACACACTCATAATTCTATGAGAGTAGCCAAAGTGGTTTTGAGTTGGGGTTTGAAGCTAAAAAAAACACCTCTCCAATATTAAAAAAAAAGCAAATTACGCACTCAAGATGCTATGAGCGTAACCAAAGAGGGTTTTGAGTTTAAACCCCCTTACAGCGAGGATTGATGCTAAAAATACTTCTTCAATATAAATAGAAAGTAAATTACAAACTAAAATTCTTTGAACGTAGCCAAGTTAAGGGGGATTTTGAGTTTATACCCCCTTCCTTCAAATGGCTCTTTTCAATTTTAAACCCCTCCAGATGGTTTTGAGTTTGAAAACCCCCTCTTCAATATTAGTATAAATCAAACTACACACACCAAATTCTTTGAGCGTAGCTAAATGGGGTTTTGAATTTGTTAAAAAAAACTCCAGAGATTTTTTAGTTTAAAATCCCACAACAAATGATTTTGACGATTAAACTTCCCTTTTCGATATAAAATCTAAAGCAAACTACAGTCACCTAATTCCAAGAGCGTAGCCAAGAGAGGTTACAAATTTCTATCAGTGGCTGGGCTCTATTTAATAAAGTGCAGTGAATAGTCATCTGTCGAAATTGAAAAAATCTAAATGTGACTCAAAAAAGATGGCTAAGACGGATTTTAGGAGCCACTTACAGAGATCGGGTCTCAATCAAGGAAATCCTATGCCGAATCGGGAGTCGACCCCTTAGTAAGGTTGTGACAGAGCGTCGCATGAGGTTTGCGGGACATGTTCTCCGACAAAATGAATAACGCATAATAAGAGTTGCGATGACATGAAAGCCATTACGAGGCAAGCGCAAACAGGGAAATCCTAGTACAACTTCACGCCACACTTTCATGGAGGTCCTCAGAGCAGGTGGAAAGAGGCTTCAGACATTGTCAATGACAGATTTTTTAGGAGACAGCTTGCCGCCCAATGCGTCGAAAGGCGTGGGAAGATCCAAGTCAGTAAGCACATTTAGGTTAAACTTTTTAATAGCAGGACAATGTACTGTAAATACCTCTGAATATGTATTTTGTTGGCTTTCAATACCTGAAAAAATGATTGGCGGCGGGGTTTCGCCCCTCGCTGAGGGATCTCGCAGCGCACCCCCAGACAAACCTAGCTGGCAAGGGCGGGGAGTCTACTATTTTTCCACTTACTTTAGGAAGAACCTATTCTAGGGTACAGTAAACGTTTTCCGAAAGAATGAAGGGTCAGAACACACATATATATACAGGTTTATATATATACATACCTCTTCAGTATAAAAAAAAAAGCAAATTACGCACTCAAGATGCTATGAGCGTAGCCAAAGTGGTTTTGAGTTTAAACCCCCTTTCAGTGGGGTTTGAAGCTAAAAAAAAAACACCTCTCCAATATTAAAAAAAAGCAAATTACGCACTCAAGATGCTATGAGCGTAACCAAAGAGGGTTTTGAGTTTAAACCCCCTTACAGCGAGGATTGACGCTAAAAAATACCTCTTCAATATACAATAACGTGTAGACTCTAAAGCTTTGTAGCTTAAACTCAACAGACCTTACACACAGTCACATTCACACATTCGATCCAGCGTCCACTTTCCTTAACCCGAGTCCTAGATCAAAGTTATTATTGACTAATGTGTTTTCTCCTCAGAGGTCTGGCTCTAGCCAACACTTATGCCTCGACCAGCTACAAGGACGAACTGTGTGAGGCTGGCGTGTGGTTGTATCGGGCCACTCACAACCAAGTCTACCTCAACAACGCTAAAACTCAGGCCGAGTCAGGCTACATCTGGGCCTTGAACCTTGAGAACAAGCAACGTGAGTCCATTGAGCTCGTTGAACGTTCTGTCTCTCGCTTAGTTTGTGAATCTCTTGTCCAGTGCTGTCTGTCTGTCGCTTAGTTTGTGAATCTCTTGTCCAGTGCTGTCTGTCTGTCGCTTAGTTTGTGAATCTCTTGTCCAGTGCTGTCTGTCTGTCGCTTAGTTTGTGAATCTCTTGTCCAGTGCTGTCTCTCTGTCGCTTAGTTTGTGAATCTCTTGTCCAGTGCTGTCTGTCTGTCGCTTTTTTGTGAATCTCTTGTCCAGTGCTGTCTGTCTGTCGCTTAGTTTGTGAATCTCTTGTCCAGTGCTGTCTGTCTGTCGCTTAGTTTGTGAATCTCTTGTCCAGTGCTGTCTGTCTGTCGCTTAGTTTGTGAATCTCTTGTCCAGTGCTGTCTGTCTGTCGCTTAGTTTGTGAATCTCTTGTCCAGTGCTGTCTGTCTGTCGCTTAGTTTGTGAATCTCTTGTCCAGTGCTGTCTGTCTGTCGCTTAGTTTGTGAATCTCTTGTCCAGTGCTGTCTGTCTGTCGCTTAGTTTGTGAATCTCTTGTCCAGTGCTGTCTGTCTGTCGCTTAGTTTGTGAATCTCTTGTCCAGTGCTGTCTGTCTGTAGCTTAGTTTGTGAATCTCTTGTCCATTGCTGTCTCTCTGTTTTTCAAAAAGGACAAAGATCATAGTTTAAATCTTATCTTATCTTATATAATACAGACGTTACTTCAAAAAAGAAGATGATTACGTCCTACGCGTCATGCATTTAGTCATGCATATTAACCAATGACTTAAATTCTGCCAAGTCACTGGTTTTTCTGGCTAGCTCAGGCAACCCATTCCATGCTCTAATAGCACTAGGAAAGAAGGAGAATTTGTACAAATTTGTCCTAGCATATGGGACGAGGAATGTGCCTTTATTTTTGTGTCTTTCAGAGTATTTTATTAGATTTTGTTTTTGTATTTGAAGATTATGGTTCAGTGTTTTATGTATAATTGCTACTTTAAATCTCTTCCTGTGCAAACAATAATTGTGAATTTAATTTATTCAAGTCTAAAAAAAAGTCAAACACTATAAACAAACACCTAGGTAGTTATTAGATGAAGCAATTTATTAGATGAAGCAATTTATTAGATGAAGCAATTTATTAGATGGCTAGGAATTTGCCATAATTTGGAGGCCCGGGGAACTTAACCTCTTTAGGGGCCCCCTGCATTTTTACATTCTACATCATGACATGAGATAATGGCGTAATATTAATTTTTAAAAAATTCGAACACTTATTTGGGGGCCCCCTTTCTAGTTGGTGCCCGGGGGTATTTTCAAATTTCCCTCTATCCCCACTATAGCTACGCCACTGCTTAAAGTTCTCGCCAGCATTAAATTTTCTGACAAAATGTGTTCCCCAGTGTCTTGTAATCAGCTCTTATATGAGGAAACCAAAGACAACGCCTACAGGACGGTGGTGATTAACTATTTTAACAGTTGGTTCCCTGGTGGAGGTATCAAGTACACTCCATGTGGGTTGGCTTGGGCCATGAAATGGGGATCTCTCAGGTCAGTATACACCTATGTTTATTTTCTTTTCTTCCGATTTTATTGTCCTGTCATAACACGAAAAAGTATTTTGATTTTAAAAGAAATGTTATATTTTGTTTGCATCAAGTTTAAAAGGAAAAGTCAAAAAGAAAAAGTATCAAAAAATGTGATGACCAAAGATTAAGTTTGATTAGTGCGCTGTACTTTATAGTTACTTCTTGTGACAAAAGGATGGAGACAATGTATTTGATCAAGTGATAGCTCTATGGTTTCAAGTGAACCATCCCCTGTTTTCTCTCTCTAAAGAAATAATCTGGTTGAAGGTCATTTTAGGGTCATTTTGGAAATGTGTTGAAATGCCAACATTATTAATAAGAATCAATTGTTTTTAACGCTAACACACCAGCACATTCATCCTAGTGGTACAAGGAAAGCAACTGCTTAATGTTTACAATTATTTCAAAGCAGTCGTTACTGCCCTTTTCAGAGCCCACCAAGTTTTGTTTGATGAGAGACTAGCATACATTTAATGTATACGTTTCCCTTTGCTTGATAGGTCTACCTACTTCACACACGAATGATACCTGGAAATCATGTGCGTAACCAGGGGAGGGGGGGGGGTTGGGGTTCCAAACCCCCCCCCCCCGAAATGAAATCCCCCTCCCCGCAGGAGGAGGGGTCGGAATTTAGTGACTGATTTTTTGCTTTGATTTTGTGTTTTTTTAGGTGAGATTTTAATACTAAACCATCACTTGCCCCAGCACAGCCAAGAGGGTTTTGAGTTTAAAAACCCCTACCAAGGGGGTTTGAGTTTAAAACCCCCTACAGGGGGGAGGTTGAGTTTAAAGCCCCCTACCAGGGGTTTTCGCAATTAAATGCTTCTCTTCTATAAAACAAAACAAAAAAATGCAAACGACAATCCCCAAATTCCAAGAGCACAGATTTTGATTTTAAACCCCCCTCCAAAATTTACGATAAACCCCTCTTCAATATAAAAAAGCAAATTACACACTCAAAATTCTAGGAGCGTAGCCAAAGGGGTTTTGAGTTTACCCCCCCCCCCTCTTCAGTAGGGTTTAAAGCTAAAAAAATACCTTTTCAATACCCGGTATAAAAAAAAGCGAATTACGCACTCAAAATGTTATGAAAATAAGCTAAATGGGTTTCGATTCAGTTTTAAATTTAACCCCCCATTCAGCGGGGTTTGAAGCTAAAAATAAAGCAAATTATGCACCCAAAATGTTATGAGCGTAGCTAATGGGTTTTGACTCAGTTTTGAGTTTAAAACCCCCTTCAGCGGGGTTTGAAGGTAAAAAAATACCTTTTTAATATTAAAAACAAAGCAAATTATACACTCAAAATGTTATGAGTGTAGTCAAAGGGGTTTTGAGTTCAAACTCCCCTCCAGTGGAGTTTGAAACTTTAAAAAAATACCTCTTCAATATAAAAAAAAGCAAATTACACACACTAAAACCTATGAGCGTAGCCAAAGGGGTTTTGAAGCAAAAAAATACATCTTCAATGTAAAAAAAAGGGAAATTACACACTCAAAATGCTATGAGCGTAGCCAATTGGGGGTTTTGAGTTTAAATCCCTCTCCTACAGAGCGTTTTGAGGTGGAAAACCTCTATCTTCAATATTATTCTAAAGCAAACTACAGTTACTTAATTCTAAAGGCTAAATGGGGTTTTGAATTTAAAAAAGAATAACTCCAGAGATTTTTTAGTTTAAAACCCCCAACAGATAATTTTGACGATAAAACGTCCCTTTTCGATATCAAATCTAAAGCAAACTACAGTCACTTAATTCCAAGAGCGTATTCAAGAGAGGTTAAACATTGCTACCAGTGGCGAGGCTCCTTTAATAAAGTGCAGTAAATAGTCATCTGCCGAGAGTGAAAAACACTAAATGTGGCTCAACAAAGATGGCTAAGACAGATCTTAGGAGCCAGTTATAGAGATTGGGTCTAAATCAAGGAAATCCTATGCCGAACTGGCAGTCGACCTCTTAGTAAGATTGTGACAGAGCGTCGAATGAGGTTTGCGGCACATGTTCTCCGACAAAATGAATCACGCATAGTAAGAGTTGCGAAGACATCCTAGTACAACTTGGCGCCACACATTCATGGAGGTCCTCAGAGCAGGTGGGAAGAGGCTTCAGACATTACCAGTGACAGATTTTTATGGAAACAGCTTGACGGCAAATGCGCCGAAAGAAAGAATAGCACATTAGGTTTTTGAAATAAAACTTTTTAATAGCAGGAAAATGCACTGTAGATACCTCAGAATATGCATTTTGTTGGCTTTCAATATCAGAAATAGTGCTTGGCGGCGGGGCTTCACCCCGAGCTGGGGGAGCTCCTAGCGCACCCCCAGACCCCCCTAGCTGGCAAGGGCGGGGAGTCTACTATTTTTCCACTTACTTTAGGAAGAACCTATTCTAGGGTACAGTAAACGTTTTCCGAAAGAATGAAGGGTCAGAACACACATATATATACAGGTTTATATATATACATACCTCCTTGCTGGCAATGGCGGGGAGTCTACAATTTTTTCCACTAACTCCAGGAAGAACCTATTTTGGGCACAATAAACGTCTTCAGAAAGAATGATGGGTCAGAATATAATAAAGATTATGTACACACACACACATACATAGATATAAATATTTTTTTCTCAAAAGGGGTGGGGACGGGGGGGACAAAAAATTTCCCCCCACCAACCCCCCCCCCGAAAAAAAATCCTGGCTACGCCAATGCTGGAAATAGTTTGATTTTTTTTAAAAAGTACATATTTGCTGCGGATAAATTTATTAACGCTGTATCCCACAATGAACATTTATGTGAAATTTTAATCCCACGCCAAAATGATTATTTCATCTTATCAAACTAAACATTGTAAAAGTCGGAGTCCTTCAGAAATAATTTCCATTTTTGTTTAACCAGAGCTTTAATGTATGTATTAGTTCAAGTGTTTGTTGTTGTGTACAGTATTGTATATGTATTGTTGCGATGGGCTTGTTAATGTTGTTTACATCGTCAGTAGGAATAAATCTCTTGTTGAACAAACCAAAAGACAGTTAGTGTTTGTTTATCTACACACATACACTGCTTGGGCCATGTCCATCAAGCAAGAAGATAAATGTCACATCTTTCAATATAAAACGGTGAAATCTCAATGATGCAAAAAATAATAAACTCGGATGTTTTAAGCGGATGTTGATTGGACTTTCTTTTCATATGTATCTTATCTTATCAACTGTTAAATTTCTAGGAAAATCGTTAGAGCTGTTTTAGAGAACCGTGTCCAGGTTTCACTAGTTTCCAGGTTTGACCAATGAATGTGCAATCTGAATAGAGGAATTGTAAAAAAAAAAGTGTACCCTACTTTAAGATTTACTTATTTATAAAATATTTATAATACTTTGAGATTTTTTTAAGCTCAAACTTTATATTTCACTTTAACATAGGTTGGCTGCCAACTCTGCATTTTTAGCTCTTGTAGCTGCTGACTCTGGTATTAATGCTGACAGTTACCGCAAGTGGGCCGTGGAACAGATTAATTACATCCTCGGGGACAACCCTCACGATGGAGGCTGCTACAGCTACGAAATCGGCTACGGAACCAAGTTTCCTCGACAACCCCATCACCGGGCTGCCTCTTGCCCAAGCAAACCCGCCCCCTGCGGTTACAACGAGGCCAACTCACCTGGTCCTAATCCACACGAGCTGACGGGGGCTCTGGTGGGTGGACCGGAAGAGAATGATCAGTACGTGGATGTCAGGTCGGACTACGTCCTGAATGAGGTGGCATGTGATTACAATTCTGGTTTCCATGGTGCCCTAGCGGGAATCGTCCATTTACAAGGGCGTAACCAGCTTCCGGTGACGGCAAACAAATGCCCATGTAATCAGTAAGAATGAAATGTGAAAAGTGATGTGATGACTTATATGTTATACATACAATAAACAATATCATTTTTGTACAATGTCCCACTTGAAAATGTTTAGATTTAAAGTAAATTTATGTTTCAGAAAACAATGTAGCTTAGAGTTTAGGTTAAAAATACCTCTTCAATATTAATCTAAAGCAAACTACAGTCACCCATTGGGGGAGGGGGGGACGCTTGAGGTTAACCCCCCATTCATACAAAAGGAAAAAAAAAGCTACAATTACTAACTTTCATGAGCCTAGACAAAATGTTTTTTGTGGCTACCCTCCAATAAAAAAAAAACTAAAGGAAAACTATAGTAAAAAAATTAATATCAGTCTCTGGACTCCATTAATAAATTCCAATGTATGGCCGAGTTGGTTTCTGATCTACAATTTTTTTAAAATAGAAGATTGCAGGATAATGGACTGTAGATACCTCAGAATATGTTTTTTTCTCAATTTTAAAATAACGGACATAATAAGACTGAGAAATATTGTCCGCGCTGACTCTACATAAACATAGTAATAGTAGAAGTAGGAAAACAGTGGACAATGAAGAGACAGAAACACGTCATACTGATATACATTGTCACGTATTACGAATTGAATTCTATATCTATTCTAATTTTAATTAGCTTGCCTAGGGGATCGTGACAATAGAAATAGCAGTTGTGTCACTGATCTTAAGTCTGAATTTAACCAAAGACTTACAATGAATAACACAAAAAAATATATGACACAAGAAATCGGAAGGTAAAATATCAACTTTATGTTTAATCAAATATAAATCAAATAGTACTTTTAAATGAATCACATAAAGTTACAAGCAAGAAAAACAAACATTTACTCAATACAGAATTGATGGGTTGACCAAACCCTTTTACAAAAATGACATGTAAAAATATTACAATTCAAGAGTTTTTAAAATATAACTACAAATACAAGCAAGGCCTTGAAAAAGAAAAATCTTAACTTACACTATCAATAGGTATACCACGCAGGGGTCACGCAATGTCTCCGCTATTCTGTCTCACGGCTGTCTCCGTATGTCTTGTCCGTCCCAACGTTACACGGGCGGTCTTTATATAGTCTACCGCGCGTCGAGATCAAGACCAATCTAGTAGTTTCTAGAATACTACTTGAGAACAGAACAAGTGATCAACCAGACAGAGCTAGAACCTTCTCTAAAGAGACGGAAAAAATGAACACCCTCTTTTTACACAGAGGTACACACATAGGTCAAGGACCGGTCACACTATCTGTGCTGCTTGACTCGCCGCCGCTAATAAAATAAAAAAAAAAAAAAAAAAAAACTTATTACACAAAGGGGCAGACAACCTCGGGAATTTTCTACCCGTCTCTCGACAGCAACAGGTCAAAAAAAAAAAAAATAGTAAATAGGTAACAATGCCTAGATACGTAACAACATCCATACTAATGCTGGTATGTGCTTCATGGAAGAACGTGTGCTGTTCAACTATAAAAACAGTTTCACTCCCTTACTTAATCAGGTGAGAACTTTGAGTGACTTTGGATATTTTTAGCTCTACCACAAGAGTGAACAACAGTCAGGGCCGGATTTAAGTACGTGGAGGTCGCCAGGACGTATTTTTTGTGTATGCCTCTGCACTTTTTCGAAAGCTTTAATAAAACTTTACTTGATAATAACTAATATATAAAAGCTGGCCATAGTATAAAAAAGAGTAAATATGCAATTTTATTTCTTTAAACAAAAAAATGTAATTTTTTTAAGTCTTACGCAATGTAGGAAATCCGGAGCTACTGTTACGAGCACACTATAAGCGGACACTTTGTAACCACGACAGTGTTGCCAACTGTAGGTATTGTCGGTAAAAATGTGGAGAAAAAAGGCCAAAGAAAAACGTAAAGCTGTTGACACGTCAAAATATGAATTTTTTTTCTCTATTGTGGGGGCCCCTTTCTTGTGGAGTCCACTGAGCAGTGTCCCCGCCAGCCCTCCCTTAAATCCGACCCTGAAAACATTGTTGAGCCTAGAGTAAAAAAAATGTACCCACTTCCGGATCTTGCGATCTATACTGTTTTCTGTGTTTAGACAGAAGACAAGCAGGCAGAGGCGTATCGAGCATGACGTGCGCCCGGGTCAAAGTAACTTTATTGGCGCCCCCCACCCTCATTTTCCACGAACATCACATAGAAATATAGGATTATAAATAAAAAGTATTTAATGGTTCCACGACAATTCGTTTACTGACTTTTCGTTCACGCGACAATTCGTTCACCAGACAATTCATTCGTTCACCCGACTATTCGTTCACGCGACATATCGCTCACCGACTATTCGCTCACAGACAACTTGTTCACCAACAGTTGGTTCACGACAAATCGTTTACGAGACAAATCGTTCAATGACTATTCGTTCACCGCACGACCAGGTATTGCTCTTAACTTAATAACAAACTGGTTACAAACTAATAGCCTATTATTGATAAAGAGATATATTGAAAAAAGTCTAGATCTAGTTTAAAAAATCTACATTAAATCTCAATCTAAATCTAGCTATCATGCCTTTTTAAAAATACCAGTCAGATAACGAGGTTTAAAAAAACATTACTATACCGAGTTGTTTTAGCATTTTATTTAAAGAATTCATTCCATATGACGTCAAAGGAAAAAATCCTCTACGTCACACGACCTAGTTAGACTAAAAAATGTCTCATCAATACGAGCCAGTTATCGAGGGTTCATAGACATTGGTGCACCGAGTTTTTTTAGCATTACATTTAAAGAATTCATTCATATGACGTCAAAGGAAAAAAATCCATTACGTCACAATGGGCTAGTAACAAAAAATGCTTTATTAACACGAGAGATTTAATGGAACAATTCATTATAGATACTTTAAAATATTGCAATGTTTTGGAAGGAACATTTAAAGTTAAATCAGATTTTCAATAGCGTTTAGTGATGTTGTTTTTATATAAACGTGACGGACAGACCGACCAACAGACAAAACGCACAAAATCAAGTGGCTTTTATCCTGATGGGGGCACTAAACAAAAAATAAATACAATCTGATTATTTTAAAATTTTTAAGGAATAAGTTTAGCACCATATCATGTCACGGCGTTACGCTACTGCACGAAAGTCGCTACATAAAAAGACCATAAACAAACATAAATGTTTTCTTTAATTTTAGCAGCTAGTTGACCAGAAAAAAACACCTTTCACTAATATTTATATTTGTTGTGAACATTTCTTGTACATTTTTAAAAATATATTTCACTTAGTGATACTGAAAATACACAAAAGGTTGCCATTCTTGTTAACATGCTGTAACATTGCCTCCATTACGTTTATGTAATTGTTTTAGAAAATGGTGTATTTTTATGAAAAAATTGCTTACATAATTAATTTTATAAAATAAACAGTTTGCTTTTAGAAAACAAAAAGTAGCCGTTGCACCTAAACTTTTCAAGCCGCATCGCATGGTGAAATAATATTTTTCATTTCTCTTCTAGTTTTCGAGATCTGAGTGTGACGGACGGACAGACGGACATTTTGCACAAACCTAATAGCGGATTTTCCCCTTACGGGAGCCGCTAAAAATTAAAGAAACTCGGATTAGGCCCGATCACTAGCAATTTTTTTTTTTTTGGGGGGGGGGGGAGGAAATAATAGCTACAAAAGTTTTAACGTAACAAATTAAACACGCGGCGAGACTATATAATGTTAACAATATGTTACTATCCAGTGAACGATTTGTCGCGTGAAAGATTTGTCGGTGAACAAAATGTCAGTGAACGAATTGTCGTGTCCCCGTAATTAACAATAATATAATACAAATAACCTTATAATGTGTATAAAAAATATCTATAATACATTTTTTTGGCGCCTCTCTTTTTGTGGCGCCCACCCCCGGAGTTTGGGGCCCGGGGCATCCTGCTCCCTTGCCCCCCCCCTCACTACGCCTCTGCAAGCAGGTACTGGTGCGCTGTTGCTTTGTTTAATGTCATTTTATGTCATCCTCGTGTTAGCCATACTAGACAAAAATATCAAAACATACCCATTGAGCAAACAACGAACCCATGGGGACCACCGAGTTTTTTTAATTAAATTATAGAATACTTTACAAAAATTTAAAACAAAAGGAATTTGTTTCGCTTGGCAGTTTCCTATATCCCGACCAGTTTGAAATGCACACGCGAGTCTAGAATCAACACATTCTGACACGAGGAGAAAGGAAAACAAATGCTTTTGTTATTGTCAACAGTCAACAATGTGGAGGTTAATTAGCGAGTTATCTGTGACCTTGTTTGATAACCAAGACACGAATTTGTTCTCTTGTCTCCTTGGCTATCTTCAGCGTTACATATCATTACAGAGATACTCCTGCTTTGAGCACTAGTTCAGTTTTCTTTAAGACCTGGAGAGCCTTGGAGCAGATCATGATGAGTTGACACATTTTAATTAGAATACGAAAACGTCAAGCAGACAGTGCAATGACCACACACGGCAAGGATATCCAAATGTTTAGCTGAATAGACACAGGGACGTCTTTAAATCAATGGTTGAAAATCTCAATTTTCAAAATCTTGAAGTCCAAACTCCCATTTTGGAAGCAAATCAATTAAACACCCAGCCACTATGCTACACAGATGTGCTCAAGATAAACTAATTTATACTGGCAGTAACTACGAATGGAATTCATGTTGAATATTTACCTCGTAAATCAGTACTATCAGTGGCGTCACTAGAGGGGGGGGGGTGCGGTGACACCGACCCTAGTAACGCCATTGAGTACTATAATTGTGTAACTAGAACAATAATTCGGTGTGAAATAAATCAAACGTAAATGGTACTTAGTTCTAATGAAAACTATCTTCAACTTTTGTGACACTAATTCTTAAAATGTCTCATGTATATCTACTTGTTATTTATATGCATTATTGTATTGTGCCGTATTTTATTTTGTATCGGAGATTTTCACAAGAAACTAAACGATGTCGAAGACGCCAAACTCAATTTCGCTGTTGCCAACTAGATACAATGAATTGCTATAATTTTAACAACATTTGAATGAATGTTAGTCTATCTTCGTTACGAATCTCTTTTATTGACGCTAATTAGTTGCCTATTTGTTTATAACAGTGATGCTCAGAATACGGCCCGCGAGCCTCATCCGGCCAGCGACGTGGTTCTGTCCGGCCCGCCGAAACGTCAGCACAAAGTGTAGAAAATCCCCCCTTCATTAAAAAAAAATTGAAAATGCATCTTTTCCTACGTTAGGGCCCTTACTATTAACCTTTAACATTTGTGCGTTTATGAACTGGGACTCTGAATGTAGAATCTACCAAGAAAAGTGAACGGATCTTTATTTTTTTGAGAAACATGAAACATTTGTTTACATTTACACAATTTTGTTTACGTAGTCACGTATTCTATAACAGCAATATCCCTTGAGTTCCGGTTGTGAAAGAACAATAAACCAGTAGTCTACCCTAACAAAGCTTTATTGTGTCTTAGTTGACAACCAAATGATATCACTTATAAAGAAAAATTTTCACCCACAGGACCTACACCAACCATGGGCGCCCTCAGGATTTTTTGAATGAGGTGCAAGTTTCCACGTATGGCTCAAAGTCTTAGTTTCAATATGTTTATTACAGAAAATATAACAAAAAACTGGTGCCCCCCCCCATACCTATGCGATATTCATTTGCCTCCTTCAGTCGTAGGACGACTATGGTTCATCTCAGAGCACACTTCCTCATGTGGCTGTGGAGCCCTATTTTGGAGAGACACTCCCGTCCACAGATAGCGCAAGTTAGGGTCCCCTTGGCTTTTGCTTCGGTGGTAGAGGAGCTGGCCGTTTTTCGGTTTGTGCGTTTTTCTTCCTGGGCTTCAATATTATCAGAATGAAATTCTATCAAAGACAAATGACAGAAAATAATGGAGAAAAAAAAAAGGTTAACAGATCTCGTGTGGTGCCCCAGTGGTCCAGCATACTAAAGGATAGGTGAAAGTCAATGTGAAGTTAGATGTGAACCTGGCCTAACTGATGTCTTATACTGAATATCTAATATATCTAATTGTCTTGTAAAGGGCCAAACTCTTATTTCTCAAAATAAAACCTTTCCGTAGAAAAAAAAAAAAAAAAAATTTTTAATAGGCTACCTCAGCTTTTTAGCTTTTGACTTCAGTTGTCGAGCTGTTTACATCCTAGGAATCCTTGGGCCTTTGCCTCTTTTCTTTGCCTCTTTTTTGGGCATTGACTCTTTTTTGGGCTATTGGCCTCTTTATTGGGCTTTCTTTTTTTTTTTTTTTAACAAAAAGATGCATATTTTATTAGTAAGCGTACAAATTATCTATGTGTGTACACACTTGTGCGAACATAGGCATTTAAACATTTATATTGTTTCTTTTATTGTCTCCCTTTTAATGACAATTTTTGATTTCCTCCCTTGAGATTTGGAAAACCACTTCCTCATCATCAAGGTGGAAATCCTGTCTGCTAGAGTCAGTATATCGGGAGTTTCTGTTCAGAGACAATTTCTCTGTGGCTTTTTTTTTTTTTGGTCACAGGCGCCAATTAGAGTCTTACTGAAAGTTATTTTATATGTATATATATATATATAATTTTTTTAAAATATTTTCCCCCTTCCCCCCCCCCCTTTTTTTTTAAATTTTTTTATTTCCCCTCTTTAATATATTATTTCTCTGTAGACTTCACAAGGATGCGCAATATTGACAATGGTGGTGGAGAATTTTGTATAAACAATAGTAAAAACTTTGACATATGTAAAAAAAAAAAATGAAAACTAAATACTAATTTAGTAACAATTTGATGTAGAAGCTTGTTGAGATATGAGGTTATGTTGATGCTCAATATTAGAACAACAGAAGAAGAATAATGTCTGTACATACTGTAAACGTCTGCAAGGTAGTAAGAAATAATATATTCATATGTAGACTGCACAGGTATGCACAATATTCGTAAAGAAGTCACTATCAATGGACATTATTGTTAAAAAGTACAAATTTATACAAAGAATTGTTTGCTTAGATATCATGTGGTCATGCCTGATTCTCAATACAAGAACAACAGAAGAAAAACAGTGTTTACATAAAACGTAAAGGTCTGCCCTTGTTCTTGATTTCTTGGAGTTACTCTTCTTTCCCTTTTCTTAGGTTTTCACGTGTTCGCTCCTGGTTCCTTGTTGAGTTTCCGTTCCTTGACTTGCCGGCCTAATGTTCTATTTTCTTAATAATTTTCTTTGGTTGGACATTCTGTAGATTTTAAACTAGGCAGCTAACGCTATAATATGAAAAACTACTTATTAAATGTTGTAAATTATGTCTGTTTGTAAATATAGTAATTAGTATAACAGCACTAATATAACTTAACAATACAAATATTTTTTAAAAATTTGACAAAAATCTACAACCGTTTGCATAAATGTGTTTAAAATATTGCAATAGTTGTCTCCCCTAATAAAGAGAATCACATTTTTGTTACTATTAATAGTAAATAGATGTAAAAGTGGTGTATTTTTATGAAAAAACTGCTTGCATATGTGATTTTAAAAAAGTTTCGCTTTCAGAAAAGAAAAAAGTAGCCATTGCATCAGAACTTTTAATGGTCTAAAATATTGTGATGTCAGACTTAGGGTTATCTTTTCTAGTTTACGAGATCTAAACGGGACGGACGGAGTGAAAGACAGACGGACGGACAGACAGGCCACACAAAACTAATAGCGTCTTTTCCCCTTTCGGGGGCCGCTAAAAACTAACATGTGAACAAACTATATACTGTACACGTTGGTAAGTTTATCCATGCGGCCGTGCATCCTAACGGTCGATCAAACAAAAAACGCCTATCTGGTAGTTCTGGTATTATTTTGTACGTTGCAGCTCTTGCATCGTTTTAGGGTGTAAACAAAACAGGTTGAACTAAGTAGTGTTATTGTTTGAAAAGCGAGGCATTAATGAAGAAACTGAAGAATCAAGATACGAAAGTAAAGTCGAGGTCTGTAATAATCCCAAAATCCAAATATGTTATTTTTGCTCGGTGTCTCTGTCGACTGCAAATTCTCGGCAGCACCAACTCATTACCAAGTTTGTCTGCCAGCAGTGTCGCCTTACTCGTGATGCCATTCTTGAAGTGTTCCTCAGCATGGTCAAGCTGGTTTTTGTTTATGTCATTAATGTGACTGCTGATGTTACTGTTGAGTGGCCACTTATGCTTAGATGGACAGAGACTGCAACAACACGGACACTAGTTCAAGAACGGAGGAAGAATGAACGCCCCAATGAAAAGACACAATCAGAAACACACGAGAAGCAGGCTCTGATTACACATAAGCTGATTGTCTGGTTTCACTTATAACCGTTTTTTTAAATACGGCAAACAGTGAAAGATCTTCTCAAAGTTGTGACTTAAAGCGTTAAATAAATTCGTTTTTCTCTGTCCATCGTGTCTCACACAAAAGGGGTAAATTTAGCACCAATACTCTCACTTGGGACTGTTACGGAAGAAAAGTATATACTCTTCTTGATGACACCAACAGCATTACGTATATCGGAAACGTCATTCAGGTCAATGATAACAGGTACGACGGACAAGGTCTGCATTTGGATATTTTTCACGAATCCAAGCCTGAACACAGATCTGAATGCTACCCATCACTGGGGCAGCCATCGTAGACATGTCCGAATAGTTTGTACATGTCTAGAATGTACTTAATATATTCGCTGACAACGACGTTAGACACAGACAATGCGTCTCTCTTAACAACATAGAGAAAACCAATGCATTCTTCTCGAATACAATTAACAAATCCAACACTCAAACACATCAATTCAGTGCCAGAGATATCGAACTACCAAGAAAACGCAGTTAATTCATGCTGTTGCCAGTGCTCTGTCGATACAAATCAACGTTTTGACTCGGCATGGGCAGAACTTTCTTATATCTCTTCTATCGTAAACTGGACGTGTGTTTCACCTGCTATTTTATCGCTACCGCTAACAATGACCGCAACTTCGCAAGACGTTAATACATGTACCATGCACTCTTCAATCTTGTTTAAAGAAACTTTCACATATATCAAAACGAAAGACATAGGGCAAGGTTTTTGTCCTCCAAGAAAAAAAAACAAAAAACTTTAATCCTATTCTAGGACTTTACAAAATATAATGAGAACTAGAATTGTGTCCACATGAAAACAAATCGTCAAGACTTACGTGCTATACAATATTGAATGGCAAGCCTATAATAAAGCTAATTGATCTGATGTTAAAAAAATGGCTAGAATTTGGCTGCTCAGAATCCAGGGGGGGGGGGTGCAAGTGCACCACAGTGCACCCCCTGCGAGCGCCCATGACGCCAACGGCTATTAGGCCTATTTTGAACCGTTCATTTAATCCAGTGATGCCCAAAATACGGCCCATGGGCCAGATCCGGACCGCGACGTGGTTACATCCGGCCCGCCGGCACAAAGTGTAGAAATCTCCCTTCCAAACAAACAAAAAAAAAAAAGGTTGAAAAAATGTCTCTTTACATACGTTTGGGCCCTCACTTTTTCTCTGATGAATTGGCACCATAACCTTTAACATTTGTGTGTTTATGAAATGGGTCTCTACAATCCACCAGGAAAAGTGAACATATCTTGACTTTTTTGTTGAAAATGGTAATAAGCCAACATATAATAAAACAACAACATAAAATGGCATTATAAAATAACTGTCGGCATTCTTAGTTAGAATCGTGATTAAAAGATTGTTAAACTACGCCTAGAGATTGGAGGATCCAAAAAAAGAGGCCACAAAATGAGTCATCTGTAAAGCTACCTACACTGTTGCTCAAATTTTAAGTAGGGAAATTAAGCTATTTTGTTAATCGTTAAAAACATATAATTGTCAAATAATCTATTAATTAAGTATTAAATCCACAGGTTTCTAGTTTCAAAACAATTTCATTTAGTTTTTGTAACTTTTCGGTCATGTGGCCCGCGAGACGAATGTTGGAAATGAAAATGGCCCGGGGGTCGAATTAGGTTGGGCATTACTGATTGAATCAATACTCGGTAAGTGATAGTAGCGCCCTATAGAATCAAAGAGCCACTAAAACTGTCAATGACTTATAGATGAACTCGTCAATATGTAGGTCATGTTTCTGAGTAAAGTAAACTGAAGATATAGGATCAAATCTGGGCGGGAGATACTTAACCGATAACAAAGTGGGAAAACAGCGCGTTGACCTTCCCGTTAAAATACCAATAATGAAATATTCGCGTTTATGTTGTTGTTGTTTCTAAAAAAAACAATATTTAGAACTTAAAATTTTAAAAAAATTGAATATAATAGGCTTCAGTCGTTTAATGTTTTATCCCAAAGAATATGCTCAGTCCGTCCGTCTGTCTGTCTGGGAGGATTCTTTTACTCGTTTGTTTTCTCCAATTTCCCTTTCTTGGATCAAGTGGAAATTTCGCACAATTATTCAAAGTCGAAGACAATAAATGAATCAATTTTTTAAAAAGCCAATTAGTTAATCAATTAGCGGTAATTAGATAATTTTGTTTTATATAAAAAAGGGTAGCTTATTCCTGCAGTATTGAGAACTATTGCAGTTTTTGATTTTTGTTCTTCTCTTTAGATAAGCTTTGTTTTACAAAAAAAAAGTATTTTTTTTTATATATATTTTGCTTGTTGAATGTACATCCAGACCCAGCCACAATAACTGAGCAATAAGGTATATATATATATAGTTCAGTGAATGGTTTGATAATGTAGAGATCTGGGAATGGAGGAACACCACCACCACGTTGAATCCCAAAAGTTCTGTGGAGAGTTTGTGTCTTCATCGAGCCATGTGGACGTTTTCACTGAGAAGTGAGTCTGATTTCTTGACTTTGTAGTCTTTTGTTGGTTATCATCTTGCTTCTCTTGGATTGACAGTGTCTCTATCGAGAAGAGATTCGAGGTGTCCCTGTATTAGTCTGCTAGGGCATTTTATGCTAGTAGTACCAACGGGCTTAATGAGGATGACCTCTACATTGTGAGAAACTGGTTGCATTTTCCATTTTAATTAATTTTCGTGAAGATGCATTTAATGAAATTTTGCATTTTTTTAGGTTCATCAGACTCGTAAACAAGCATTACAATCCTTGAAAAAAAAGCTTATCTAAAGGGGAAGAACTCCGTCCGTAAAACTATATCTATCAATAATGTTTAAGCTATTTCCGTTTTGATACCAAACAAAATAATTAATTACCAATAACTAATTGACTAATTGAGCATTTTTGTTTATTGATTCAAGTTTTGTTGGGTACAATAATTATTTGTTTAAATTATCAACTTGATTGGAGAATGCGTGAGGGAGAAATAGCGTGAACAATTACCTAAACCCAACTGTGAATACTGACGTTTTAGTTTCCCTTGTTGCTATTAGCAAAATAATAAATTACCAGTAATTGTCTAATTGGTTACTTTTTTTATGGATTCATGTCTTGTCTATGTCAATGAATAAGTGTGTGAATTTTCGGCTTGATCCGAGAATGGGTGTGGGAGAAATAACATGTAAACACTTTTTACCAGACAGACAAACAGAGTCAGCTGATATAATCTTTGTAAAAGCAAGCCAAGTGAAACAGTTTCCTAGTAGCATTAATACTAGAGTGGCCAAGGGGAAAATGTTGCAAAAAAAAGTTTTTCTCAGAAAAGAAAATACCCAACAGAAAAAAAACTGAAGCCAAAAGAAAAGTGTTCATATAAATGAGGAAAACATTCAATAGTTTCAAAGCTAAATAAAGATTATATTTATCTACAGCATCGTTATCTAGAATGTATCTTGATCACATGGATCCTTACATCATCTGCCCCATAGATCGCAAGGTTTGTAAGGGGAACTTCTCTTTAGTATTTTACTGTTCAATAGGAAAAGATAAAAAGTCATAAAAACTTCATGTTTGTATGTAACTCAAGAAGTCCAGAAAACTTAACATTTTTCTCTTGAGATCACACGCACTAAGACAACACACCACACTTACATACACACACACACAAAGTGAGGTGAATCAAGGCCAATGAGTTTAGGCCTACTGATTTCAGATCAATGCTCTTAATCCTTCATTGAACGGTGCATAAAGTATTACGCAATCTTAACAAAGAGAAAGATAACAGTTAGATCTACACCTTGATAAGTTTATTCTTCTGAACACCGCTGATCGTTGTATAGGCAAGTGAGCCAAAGTTAGAGCTGTCATTACTTTGTTGTTGTTTGTTCTCACATGTCTTGTGTGTGAAACTTTGTATTAAACGGAAGACCTAAATTGTACTTGTAACTGGTTTCAGAAATGTAGTGACACACATAATAGAATGAACATCTTGAAATTAAATGTTGATCCCCCGCCTAGGACGTTGGGGATTACGTGTTTCTAGTCACGTCTTAAATGTTCAGTCTGTGTAGTGTGACAGTGACATGTACATCTGTGCCTGAGGCCAATTTATATTTTATAACTATCCCCTTTCAAAACACAAAACAGTGAAGTTGGAAGGACGATCAAATCATGCAGCACGAGTAAGATCAAAGCCGTGAAGCATGTCGCCCTACTACGCTTTCTAGGCCCCTGTATGAGATAAAATAATAACTATAGATCTGATCTATGGATCAATAGTGCCAACTTTAAATGTTTGTAAGACTACGTTAGATTGTCACAAGGAGGTTATATTTAGATGGAGATGGCGGTTGCTATCAAATGTTCATTATCGGTTGAAGCCAGTGGGCGGAGCCTATTCGCCATGTTGGTTTACTCAAAACATTCCATCCGTTTTCATTGCGATACCAGTTTTCTAATTCTCGTAACGACTCAAATTAGCCTCGTATTTTGTCATCATGTTTTTTTCTAAACTCCTCTAAGGCCCAAGTTCATAGCTGGTGGTCTAGATATTCCAATGGATCAATTACAAAGCGCTGTAGAGCATGTAAAGTGATTTATACGATCACCTGATCGAGGCCTACAAAACCGAAATATAATGATTACATCGAAATTAAGCACTATTGTGGGCTAAAAAAGCACAAAAATGATTTGCAAGAGGTTTGTTATATTTTTGATACTTTTTACCGCACTGAAATCCCCACAAAATTGATAAAATTGAAGTGAAAAGAGTACTACTACCTACTACTAATAATAATGTTACAGTAATACTAACTAATCTTTCCTTAATTAAACTCTGGCATACATCTAAAATGTTTAGTAATGTTTTTTACCCCGGCATATCACCTAAAACAAAAAATATCTAATCTTATTAGTTAATTTAATCTAAATATTTACATGCCCTTATTTTATTTTATGACTTATGTTTATGTGCAACTAAAACAACAGCGTGCAGATAGGTAAATACACAAAAAAATATGCCTAAAGCAAAATTTAGGTAAAAGTGCATTTTAGCGGCGTCTATTAATTTCGTAATGTAAGGGTTAGGATCAGGGTTAGGGTTAAGGTTGATATTAGGGTTAGGATTAGGGTTAGAGTTAGGATTAGGGTTAGAGTTAGGATTAGGGTTAGGCTAATCCTTACCCTAACCTTACTTACATAAATACTTTACAAAAATAATAGACGCCGCTAAAATGCACTTTTAACAAAATGTATATAAATAATTAAATGGCTCTAACAACATTAACTAAACTCTAACTCACTAAAGTTTAGTCTTTAGTGACTAAAAACCAAACTAACCGATGAAGCGATATCCCGTTTTCTGGTCATCGTTGCGTATAACCGTATGCCGAACAAGAAGGCATTTGTAATGTTTATTTTATTCTATACACTGTGTTTTTAACGTTTTATAAGATATTGTACAATGTACAGATATTTAAATAATGTCGTGAAATATTGTCGAACAAATTTTCTCAAAAAAAAAACAACAGACTACACGTTTTAATTTGAGTAGACCAAGATGGCTGCGATTTGGCTTCAACCTAGGGACGTCACGTCATCTCCATCTAAATATAACCTCCTTGGATTGTCATAATAAAAATACGGAGTGTGTGAGATACGCTTGTCAAAAGCCATACATTGCCAGATTTAAAGTGTCAAGAACTAAGTGAATCGAAAACGTCTTATGTTGTTTGTTTTTAAGATGAATAGGCGATACAAAGCGGGTTCAATTACACTGAAATCCAGTAGTAGCCTTATGATAGCAAGTATATTATCTTTGTAAAGTTTGAAAGTTCTATTCACAGATTCTATTGTCTTATCTTATCTTATATAATACAGACGTTACTTCAAAAAAGAAGATGATTACGTCCTACGCGTCATGCATTTAGTCATGCATATTAACCAATGACTTAAATTCTGCCAAGTCACTGGTTTTTCTGGCTAGCTCAGGCAACCCATTCCATGCTCTAATAGCACTAGGGAAGAAGGAGTATTTGTACAAATTTGTCCTAGCATATGGGACGAGGAATGTGCCTTTATTTTTGTGTCTTTCAGAGTATTTTATTAAATTTTGTTTTTGTATTTGAAGATTATGGTTCAGTGTTTTATGTATAATTGCTACTTTACTTTTGAGTCTTCTGTCCTGAAGGCTTTCTAAATTTAGTGATTTTACTAATGGTGTTACCCTAGTCAAATGTGAATATTCGTTTGTTATGAATCTCACTGCTCTATTTTGTGTTTGTTCCAGTTTCTTAATGTTTTCTTGAGTTGAGGGGTCCCACACGGTGGATGCATATTCTATTATTGGCCTAACCAAGGTTAAATAACATTTTAGTTTTATGTTCTTATTTGATTTATAGAAATTTCTTTTAATAAACCCTAATGCTTTGTTGGATTTTTTTATAGTTTCATCAATATGTGGATTCCATGACAGTTTTTCATTTATTATAACACCTAGGTATTTTGAGTTTTTAGTCTGTGTTACTGGTTTGCCATGAATAAGATAAGTGGAATTAATTTGTTTTAGTTTTTTTGTTACTCTTAACAACTGACATTTTTCTGGGTGGAAAGACATGCTCCAATTTGATTCCCATTTCTGTAATTCATCTAATTCTCTTTGTAAAATATCTGTGTCTTGTTTTGTTTTTATTGTTCTATATATTATGCAATCGTCTGCAAATAATCTGACTTTTGTTCCTGAACTAATGCAATTTGGTAAATCATTTATGTAAATTAAAAATAGTAGTGGACCCAAGACTGTTCCTTGAGGTACACCTGAGTTTACTGTTATTGGTGTTGATTTAGAGCCATTTATTATTACAGTTTGTTCTCTCCCTATCAGAAAATCTTTAATCCACTGATGCAGTGGACCATTAATGCCGAAATATTTTAATTTTTTAAGCAAACTATGGTGGTGAACTTTGTCAAAAGCCTTGGAAAAGTCTAGTAAGATAGCATCTATTTGTTCACTATTATCTAAACCTTTTGAGAAATCATCAATTAGTCCTATTAGTTGTGTTTCACATGATCTATATTTCCTAAAGCCATGTTGGTATGGGGTGAGGACATTATGTTTGTCTAAGTGGTTTATGATGTTGCTACATATTGTGTTTGAAAGACGTCAGTGGTATTCTTCGTGTGCTTTATATGAGTTCTTCTCTTCAGCGGGTAGTGACAATGGGATGTATTCCTAACGAGTCTGGCTTGCACGAATATGTTCTTTATGTCCAAGGAACAATTCAATGTTCATTCTTTTAGAAGAACATCAAACTTCGCCCCAATACAAAATCTTACACATCAGAGAAATTGTGAAATCGTTTGCAATCGTTGTAACAATTTGATAATACGTTACAGTGCTACTTTTCTATTTAGGAACTGTCCTTTCAGAGATGGATATCAAAAGTAGTCTTTGAGAAACATTAAAATCCATTGAGACTGAAGGAGGTTCAAACTAGTGTTGTAAATTTAAGGGAGGAAATTCTACGAAGGAAGTCAGGTAAGATGGTGATATTTAATGACATGATTAATGCCAAAGGATGACTAGACAAAACACACGAAGGTACGCCCCTAATGCACATTTCTACTAAGCTCTATTTGTCTTGAACACATGCTCCATTTCGCCGTTATACTCCCATTTTCAGGTTGATCCATTCTTCTTAGTTCGAGGGTGACCCCTGCTACGTCTAGACTCAGGTAGCCCACTCAGTTTTTAGTATATTAAAAATATTTTTTTAAAAAAATATATATATACAAAAAAAATATGGACCATGTGTAGCCATTTGTGTCTTAGGCTACATTATCGAATAAGTGTAGCTCTAGATAGTCTAAGCAACTTATGCACAAAAGATAAAAATAGGCTAGTGTTAAAAATTGGTTACTTTGGCAGCATTGGCCCTATATAGCATCGCAAATGTAGGTCAAATCACTCAAGTGTGCACTGTTAGTTGTGTTGGATAGGTTAGATCAGGTCAGGACTTTTGTTTTATCCTCGAGTCTGTGACCACACTCCGAGAGGCTACACTGCACCACAGTCATGGATGAACCAGTCGGAAGGATAACTGGATGGCCGCTAAAATTGAGAATAATATTTAGCAGCATCGGAATATTTGTAGGCGTTTCCGTGTTCATAGTATTTAGCACTCATTATAAAAACTACAATACTGGATTATGGGCACTTGTGTCTGGTAAGCTAGATATATATTTATATAACCTAGAATATGAATATTTTAGAATTAGAATTTATGGTGGTTCTTAAACTAGTCCCCCCCCCCCATTTTCAAAAAAAAAAAAAATACCGTTACCGGTAGTTGAAAAGTTTGTCTAGAAATACTATAGATCTAGAGTCTAGAATGCTAGCTCTAGACCTATTACTATGTAGGCCTATGTAACATTGTCACGATGATTAATTGTGTTTGTTTGTTTTTTTTTGTTTGGATCTAGACTAATCTAGAGTTAGATCTAGAATGTTCAATATTCTATTTCTAGATCTATATTTATTATGTAGGCTTCACAAGTCCGTGCAAAATTATGTGACGTCAAAATTATCAATAGGGGCCCTTATAATTATGTCCAATTACATGTATTCTATTTAATTTATAGATATTCATTTTGAGATAATAAGTGACGTAATCTAATGCTATAAACGAATTTAAGTTTTTTAGAAATAGATCTAGCGAACGATAGCCTAGTTTCTTTCATTTTATTTTTAAAACAAGGATGTTACGGTTGGAATGCAATATGCAAAATGCGCTGTAGTGCAAACGCTGCTACCTATAGGGCCTACTATGTCTATGTGTTGAACGGATAAGTGATGTCAGAGATTAAGAAAGCCGGAAAATGAAATGACATGAACAAGTGTTATTCACATTGAACATTCTTTATAACAAGATATAGGCATATTTATTAGTGTTTATACAAAATTCATAGTTGTGTGTTTACTTTACTGATACCTACTAGAAAGTCTCTATAGTCTTCACATGTGACTTAAGTATGTAAAAACAAACTAAAATTCACCATGCTAATGTTCTTCTGTGTCTTAAATAAATTGTCTTGCAATTAAAAAGAAAGGTGTTCAAATGATATGACCATGAAACGGTGCACTTTTTCAAACATTGGTACTGGTACATTATGTTTTTCTTTTTTAATAATAATAATAAATAAAAAAAGGAACTGAATAAAATCTCTTTGGCTTTCACTTGTGAGTTTTAGCCTGTTTATATTGCTTCTACTTCTGTGTTCTCATTTTATGTTGGAGGCTTCAGATGACCACTGATTTCCAGATCAGGCAGCTTTCATCTTTTTTTTATTAGTGTTTTGAGACTTTATATGATTGATATTTTTTAAATATAGCCTATCTTTTGTAGACTATGGTACTATTTATTTGTACATTCATGGTATCTGTTGAGCAGCCCAGTTGTAATGATAAAACTTTGTTTACATATTCACAATTTGTAAACATCTGTCTGTTGCAGATAGGCTTCATATGCTTTTTTTTTTAAATTGAAAAAATGGGAAATGGAGACACCACAAGAGAATGTTTATAATAGTAAGAACAAATATTTGTTATGTATATATGATTAAGTAGGTACTTAATTATTGAAATTGTTTAACCCTTTTATTCCCTGCCCACTCAGAAATTTTAACCAAAGGTCTCCCAGAGGGAGATAGCTCTGCAAGAAATATGTATATTTGTGAATTCAACAAAAAAATAAATCTATTGTAAATAAAATTTATTACATGCAAGTGCTATCAGAATTATTTTTTATTACAGGCTGCCTGGCCTTGTGCAATATGCACTCTAGACTGTCTGATGGTCTTAGGCTCAAACTTTGCCTGCTCCATCCTGCTGGAGTTTGGGCTAGGATGTAATAATCTTCAAATCTGAAGGAACATCCGAAATTTGTAAAGAAAAATATAACATACATTGTCAACTCAATTTGATTGGAGTGTGTTTCCACTTAAACTTGTTCTTTAAATCTTTGATGTTCACTTATGACAATGTTTATTGTAAATGGCAAAAACTTATTTTTGTCTTCTTAAAATTGTTGTTGTCTGTCTGTTAATAGTTCACTAGGAATACAAGAATACAAAAAAAGCTAGATAAAGCGACATAATTTACTTAGTGTTCGCTGCAGGTTTTTGTTTTTTTACAAAGTTTATTATTAACTCTGTCTCTGGTAAAAGTTTGTACATATTATTTCTTCCACACCCATTTTCAGATCAAGATAAAACTTTGTACAATAATTCATTGGCATACACAATATATGAATAAAAAAAAAAATTAACCAAATAATCAATTAGGCCTAATTACTGGTAATCAATTATTTTGTTTGATACCTATAAGGGAAATTAATCCTTCAGTATTTGCAGATATTGTTAAATATGTCATGCTTTATCCTCTTAGATAATGAGAATGAGTGTGGGAGAAATACAAATAAGTTGAAACTTGAAGCAATTATTTATTATACCAGTACCTATAAAATATTAATCAATTACAAATTTAACCAATTAGATATTTGTTTGTTTTTTTGGCACATCTTCACAATTTAAGCAATATAACTTGTACATTATTGAGATATATTATTTTAAGTGTGGAGTTCTTCCTCTCAGATAAGCTTTGTTTTTTTAAAAGGATTTTAAAAATATTTTGCTTGTTTCTTTTTCTTACTGCAACTTTACTGGTTGTATGATCTAATTAGAATTTACATGTACCTGGTATTAGTAATACTCTGTTCAAAGCACTTTTGTCATCAAATTGTGTAATTAAAAACCTGTATTGTGGTGTTGTGACAAATACACTTTTTAAGAACAATTCAAATACTTAATTACTGGGTACCATTATATTCTTAGTGTAAGATGTCAACAAAATTTTTCTTCTTATTTCAGTCGTCTTTAAAAAAATAAAGGGCTTTTATCAAGTGCCTTATTTATTGAAATGGGTTTTCCTTGACTTAATGTATCTTCGACATATTTCATAAGATACTGGGGGAGGGGGAGCAATAAATCTACAAGGAATTAACTTTATTACCTGCTGTAACCGTTTTAAGTACAACCTTTATCCTTTCTAATATAGAACTATTTTTGTTTAAATTTCCACTGTAGTTAAAAGTTTTTAAAAAAAATAAATTTAGGTTTTTGCAACCCTTTTGTGTTTATATTAATTTTTTAGAATTTAATTTAATTTTAATTTATCAACCTACAGGTTTGGCAGCAGCCATTGCTTTAGGTGTAACAATTGCCTACCACAAGAGAGCGTGGGATTCAAATCCCATGTGTTTGAAGTCATTTATGTTGCTGGGTTGTTTCATACAATTAGCTGGAGTTTGCGGCCTTGTGGCATACCTAGTGTTGGGAATAACTAAGCAAGATGGTAAGATACATAGAGATTAGATTTTAGGTAATAGTTTAAACAAAGCTGAAAATCTAGCCCGTTTTTAAAATAGGATTCATTGAAAAAACTATACTGTTTCTGTAAATCCATTAGATATTTATGGAAAAGTGACTGAATTTCTTTCAGCTTTGATTAATTACAAACATGTTTTTTTTTGTAAGAAAGAAAACACATCACTGTATAGAAATGTATATTCAGGTACTTCAGCTTATTTTCAAGTTTAAAAATAATAAGGCAAATACTGGTACACACATATTAAAAAATCAGACCATAATGGACCTCATTCACCAATCGTAAACAAACAATATTTAGTCAAGTGATCTTATTGATAAAACAATGAAACAAAACTGTCCCGTGACAACCATCATGAATTAAACATGAGATCGTAAATTATACAGAAGAGATAGAGCACCACGTGGCTAAATGTTGTTTGTTTACGATTGGTGAATGAGGTCCATTATGCTGACAATCACCAGCATTCAATTGTCCCACTTGATAATGACTAAAATAATGTACATGTACAATTATTAAGAAGTAGCAATGTCTTTAAAAAATTAAAAAACCTTTTTGTACCAGTATGTGCAACAATTCTGCTCACTATATTTCTAGTGGTTCCCTTCCCTTGTTTATTGAACTGTAACCCATGTGTAGTAAAAAAAAAAATAGAATGCTTTCAATAATGGTACCGGGTAATAAATATTTAAGTCCATTTTTTTAACTCAAACATTCATTTAGCTAGTGTTGCATGACTTAAAATTGGGTTAGGGACTGGTAATTTGGAATCAAGTTACCAGTATAGTACTAATTTATTTGGAGGCGCGGTAAAATCCTGGTAATTTTAATTTCAGGATCTTTATGCGTCTCTCAGTCCACCCAGCTCAAATGGGTACCTAACCTAAGCTGGGGGAAAAGTAAAGGTGGTTGTCATTGTGCTGGCCACAACACCCTCATTATCCGTAGGCCACAGAAACAGATGATCTTTACATCATCTGTCACAAGGTCTGAAAGGGAAACTTTACTTTTACTAATTTATTTGGATTTTAAAATTTTATATTTTCTTAACAACAAATTAGTGATATAGTAATGTGGTCAGCATTAATTAATAACATTTTTAGTTCATCTTGAGTTTTAAGTAAAACATCTATTAACTATATAATTCACTACAATTTCTTTAATCTGATACTGGTACTCCCAACATTTAATACGTACAGGAGGAACAGAAGATCCAAATAAATAAGCTTAACAAAAATGGGGTAAAAAAAATATTTCTGACCACATGAGAACTCAATAGAAAATGTAATAGACTACCAACAAATGTTTTTGATTTTTTGTTACTTTTCAGTGATAATCCACTTCTAAAGATTTCCTCGTTTGCTACTAGTAAAACTAATCCTCTTATTACTAGGTTTAGAGTTTTTTGGCACATCTGCACACTTTAGGCTTAAAGTGCCAGTAATCCCTAGAAGGTTACCCCCCTTCATACCACAAGAGCTCAATGTTATTTATTAAGTTATTAAAAACAAGGTCTATTCACAGTTAAAATTGTAAAGGTTGTGAAAATGTAATAATTTAGTTATTTTCTAATACATTCATTATATTTCCATCTAGGTCTAGTCATATATGGAACAGATTATTACTTGACATGTGTTTGGTGTTTTATGACATGGAAGTGGGGGCTGGGGATACTTCTTTACTCCAGGACCTTTCTTAGATCTTACACTGAAAGAGGAAGATTACTCAACGATGATGCAGAAATTGCCAAGAAAGCATACAACATCAGATGATAGTCAAAGTTGTCTCATCTTTAAAATTATCTCACACTTCAACATTTACTATTGAGAAAGTTGGTGATTCTCAATTCACAGATT
Organism: Biomphalaria sudanica; assembly: GCA_036873155.1. Classification (NCBI taxonomy): domain Eukaryota; kingdom Metazoa; phylum Mollusca; class Gastropoda; family Planorbidae; genus Biomphalaria; species Biomphalaria sudanica. The sequence continues at coordinate 3,996,973 of JAZGLO010002325.1, read as the reverse complement.
ACCACATGTTCTGTTCAAATTTGCAAACATTTTCTTAAGAGTATTTATTGTTTATGCTATTTATTTAACTTGCAAGGATCAATAAATTATGACAGAAGCATGATATGGTAATGAATTCAAATTATTTTGGAAGAGTGGGTTGCATTTTACCAGTACCTAATTTGTTTTTGTCTTTCTGTGCATTCATGTTTTGCCCTACCAATACAATTGGCTTTCAAAAAAATTACTGCTGCTTTATTACACAATGTTAATAAACTAGAATTTATAAGTGAAGCTATAAATAAATACTTGATTTATAAATAAACTTGTACTGGTGTTTTTGTTTAATGATTTATCCTTTAACAACTTGAAGCATTATATTCCAGATAAGACATTCATCTGAGCGCATAACTATTACCAAATGACAAAGTAAATAAACTTTGATTCTTGATTAAAATTTAGTAAACTTAATAGTGGCAAATGATTATTCTACAAATAAATCTACACTGGTCCTTTATTGTACAATAATCTATCCACTATAAAGAAATACACTTACTATAAGTCACTGTTCTAAGATTTGTTATAAATTGTGGGATAAAGAAAAGTGATATAGATTTCACTAAGACGTGTACCAGTAGCTTGATGTTTTGGTTTGCAGACCAAGGAAAAAAAAAAGGTCTTACTAATGGAGGGGGGGGGGGGGGAGAGGAGGATTTTGTTTAGCAAAGCTACTTGCATCATCTTCCCAATCCAGTGGTTTTTATTGATATGGTATTACAATCGCCACAAAGGTGAAGTACAATACCATTACTTCACCTTTTATAGCATGAATCCAAAGACATTAAAACTCAAAATTCCAACCAATGTCTTGGTATGACCAATCATCTTATCAAACTATTAAAATTGAATTTGGAATTAAGATTTAGTGGAAAATTGTTTCTCACAAGACAGCAGGAATGCCAAGATAACCTACATTAGCATTCCAAGTAAATGTTTATCAATTTCAATAAGGTCCAACTGATTGGGATAAAGGTGTTTTATTGAGTACAGTTGTAAACAAAAAATTCCTAGTATTGTAATTGTTTTGGAAAGCTGATAGTCCAGCAGTTCAATTTTAATGTAGAAACTATCACAATGCTCATATGAAATAAACAAAACATCTTGTCAAGGTAAAAACATTTTATTCCACAAACATTTATGCATTAAAAAAACACAAGACAGACAACATAAAAATACAGTGGTGACAAATTTTGAGATGAATGAATATCCCAGCCCAGAATCCCCAAATGATATGAAATGACTGAAAGAATGACATGGTTGAACCATTAATGACAATGATAAATATACTGATGGAATATAAAAGCAAAACTTAAAAATCTTAATGCAGGCTTTTGTCTTACAATATTTTAATAATAACGCAGGCATAACATCTAACAATACACTGGCTAATCTAATATCAAGGCAGGCACAGTTTAATGTCTAATAGGAACAATTTTCATTCTAGCTATGTAAACTAATCTTGTGAACCCCTCTAAACCCTATATTTGTCTCCAAATAAATTAAAAGCCCTATTTACTTAAATGTGTCTTCCTTGACTTGTATCTACATTATCTCATAATAGTAAGAACATTTTATAAAAAAAAAATAACACTCAGTAGACATTGAAAAATAAGAGCAATAAGACTACACTGAATTAACGCGGCTACCTGATCTGACTCCTAACAGTAGACTGCTCACTAAGGTTGCTAGGAAACCTAAAGTTGAAACTGATGATTGGAAGGCTTTGAGAATAGGATTTGCCTAGGCTGATGTCAAAAACCCTATCTAAGCCTGAAGTCTGAACTGCCTGCCTGCTAAATCTTCCACTTTCTAGTTTCCTTAATCTGCTTACAACCTGTTTGCCTGCCTATAATTGAAGTAAGGAAAAGGAATAGAAATTATGAAACCTGAAATGTACTATCAAGAATGATTTGACGCCCAAATAAAAAAAATGGACAAATGATATACATTACCAAGGCAAAATGTTCAGTAGTGACACCCAGGCATTCATTAATTGGGAAGCTTCAATGATCCTTCTCCAATCAACATTATCACCAACATTGGACAAAGTCACAACCAAGCACTCATATGGGACGTTTCAATATAAAAAATGCTGGTCTTTCAAAAGACTAAGGTCTACTCGCAACCAATAATTTAATACTACCTATCACAAAATTAGACTTTCTAAGCCAATTTATAGGCGGCAAGAATGTACAAGGAAAGATTTCTGGAAGCACATGATTGTTTTTAAGCAAATAAAATTTATTAGAACTGCAAGAAAGTCTACTTTTGCGAAAAACTTACCTTTCTTTTATTAACAAGTGCTACAAAACCTTTAACGTCTGTAACCGCCACCACCGCCTCCATATCCACCACCGCCTTGTCCATAGCCACCTGCCGACAAAATGTTTGTATCTTTATCTAAGAATTTTTGTAGGAAGAGAAAATTTGCCAAGTCACAAAAAAAGGAAATAAAAAAAAATGCCTTATCTAAACTTCCAAATTAATTATTTTACCTTTGAAAGTTCAGAGGCATTTTAAATTATATTACCTACAAATATTAAGTATTCAAAAATACTAAGTTTACCTCCATATGGGCCTTGTCCACGAGCTGAGTAGCCGCCCCCTTTCATTGGGCCACCACCATAATCTCCACCATAGTTGGAACCAAAGCCGCCGCCGCCTCCACCCCAATTGCTATCTGTGAAAATTAAAGTATTAGGATTAGAGAAGAAAAAATATTTGCAGACTTAACTAGAAAAACTAAAAATAGATCAATCAATATATGATTATACACAGTAGCTGAAAAACTTACTGTAATCTCCATATCCACCACCTGAGCCTCCCCAGCCCTGACCTCCATATCCACCACCACCTGCATTGAAAAAAAAAAAAGTTTTTTTTTTTTAGTTTATTTAAAAATGGGTCAAAATAAACTAAAGCTATACTTAATATTTCAAACTTATGACAAAAATGTCAAAAAATAATCCCTCAAGCACACTGTGTAATTATCATATCAAAGTCATGTTCATGTACTAAACTGAACAACACAAAAGATTTTGCAATAATGAAATTTAATAATCACCTCCATTAGCAGCATAACCACCACCAAAACTGTCCCCTCTTCCTCTTCCACGTCCACCTGCCATACCACCACCTCTGGAGCCTCCTGAAAATTGTCATTATAGTTAGTAACAAAGCAAGCATTTTTCTTTCATTTTAAAAGCTCTTAAATTTTTAACAATGCAATCACTAACCTTCCATTTGGTCTTTTGATACTGCTTTCTTTACTTCAACTTTTCTACCATTCAGATCATGTCTCTTTTTTACTAAAATGTTAAAACAAAAAATATATATATATATATATAATTAAACTTGAAAGCACACTTCAAAACTATTTCAAAGCTATTTTAGCAAAGCTCAGAGATCTAGGTGGTAGATTTTTTCCATCACTGTATCAGATAGCAAATATTTATAACATCACTGCTTTGAACTTAGACACTTAAAAGTTTGATACAAAAATTTCAAAGTGAGCTTACTAAATGAAGTGATAAATTACTTACAAACAGCTTTGTCAACTGAATCATAATCTTCAAATGTGACAAAAGCAAAGCCCCTGACTTTGCCTGTGTTTTTGTCTGTCACTATGTCAACTGATTCTATGGCACCAAATGGAGTGAAGACTTCTCTTATGTGCTCTTCTGTTGTATCATCTTTCATTCCACCAATAAACATTTTTTTTACTGATTGATGGTTGCTGCTTCCTGCAGCCTGAAAAGCAAATTTTAGTCAGTTACCAATTTTCAGTTAATTTGTATGTATTCAACATTGCATTGCAATTTTAATTTTAACCTCTACAAGTTTTAATCTTAATAGCGAGGCTATTTCAACATTTCATGTGTTTATTTAGTAATATTGAAATGGAATTAGATTTTCATGAAACTATGTATCTAATGTTTAGTCTATTAATTGGATCTTTGATAAGAAAATTTCATTGTCAACTGAATACCTTATTGGGGTAGGTGTATAATAGTAATGAAAGAACATAAAATCATGCTAGCTCTAATATTAATAAATGATCAAATAAACAGGAAAGCAGAATGTTCTAACTATAATAGATGTAATATTGAAATGTTTATTAAGTTTAAAGATCTATTTTAAAAAAAACACAAGAACATGATGTTGATCCCAGTACTAATTTATTACTCTGAGAATAAATAAAGAAGATAGTGCTTAAAGGAAAGGTTAGATCCCTAATATGAAGGTTAATTTTTATTTTTTTGTGAATTTGTGTTTATTTTACTTACATCCCTGGGCATTGCACGCTTTGTTTCAACTTCCCTGTTGTCTATTTTATGAGGTCTGTGGGACTGGGCTTCATCTATCATTGCAGAATCTTTGTAAGTAATAAATCCAAAACCCCTGGACCTGAAGAAATGAATTGAAATATATCAAATAATGTACCATTACAAATAAATATAACTAGAAAACTTTAAGATTTCAAATATAAAACACTAACCTTTTGGTATTAGGATCTCTCATGACAACACAATCAACAATTTCACCCCATGTTTCAAAATGGGAACGAAGGCCATCTTCATTTGTCTCATAGCTAAGTCCTCCAACAAACAATTTTCTGAACTGTTCAGCATTGGGATCTGTGTCACCGTCGTCATTGTATCTTCCTCCACCACCACCACCTCCTCTTCCACCCCCACGACCTCCTCTTCCACCACCACCTCCACCACCATAACGTCCTCCACCCCCACCACCACCATAACTGCCACCACCACCATATCCTCCACCACCTTGATACTGAAATAAAATTTTTAGAAAATGTTAACATTTCTGTGTAGTTTGTAATAATCTAAGTAAAGTAATAGCTGTTTTTCATTGGCATGCATTTCATATAGCCCAACAACCAGTTCCAACTTTTGGCCTGGTATTTCAGCACTCATTCTTGCTTTACTTTTGAAGCCACTGTACCAATTTTTTCCTTTTGTGTACTGTTTCCTATAAAATGTTTGGTACCGGTACAGTAATCTATCACAAGGAATGTGTATATTTTATTAAATTCTGCTGGCACATTTTATATTAGGGAGGTGAAATAAAAAATTGATCTTTGAAAAAAAAAAATTTTCGTTAGTACATCATTAAAATACTTTGAAAGAACTTTCCAATGGTGTTTAAATTATGACTGTTTAATAGAAATTTATGATTTTTTTTTAGTCGTTTTGACTTAACATTGGTTGACATGGAACAAGTAAGATAAAGTCATCATGAGAGCGTCTCACTCGCTAAGCCAGCGAGACACATCCCCGGTCAAAAAGTTAAAAAGTTGGAATTGAGTTTCATAGAGGATAAATCCACTTGTTAAATTAGAAATTTAATAGTAGATTTAGAATTCATAGTGAATTTCTAGCTCACAAATCTTGATTTCATTTATATTTATGAACTTTTTTTTTTACTTGTTTAAAATGTAAATATTGATGAAATAAATTATCGGGTCTAGATCTACAAGAAATGCCAGAGAGACGGGGACAAAATGGCGGCATTGTGATGGCAGAAAATAACAAAATATTTAAAAAGTGGGATCAAAATCGTTTGAAACATTTTTCAATAATTTTCATAATTCATGCGAAGACAATTAATACATAAAATCTATTTGAATATATCCAGAATATTAGGCCTTACACTGCCTCCAGTGGTTTTAGTTTGATGACGAAATTTCCTTATCAAAATTCACAAAAACTGTAAATCCCATAGCCCACAATGATAACCGTATTTTCAAGTTTTTGAGCGATATCGCTATAAAACTTGGTATAATTATAGCCAGGCATGATATCTACCGTGAAAAAAAAAAATGAATCATTGATCATTTCCTGGACCCTGTATTGCTAATACAAAAAATTAGTATTTTTTATAATAAATGTAAAAATGACAACTTTTTTTTAAAAAAAACGTAATTAATCTTTATATAGGCCATTGTCTAAAGTAATTGATAAGTTTAAAACTTCTCACATTTCATTCAAAAGTGTAATAAATTTGCAAGTGTGGCTTATGTGAAAAAAGTAAAAAACGCAATCTCAAGTTTATCGGTCATTTTTTACTTTCAAACTTCCGGGTTTTTTCACCTAGCTATTTATATTAAAGAAAAATACTTTTTTTTTAAAAATAGAAGTTAAAAAGATACAACAATCACACTAATCCTATTGTTGAATTCAGCATTGTATTTTGAGTTAGAAACTTTGTTGCTAGGTGCATAGGAAAAGACTAAACCTGTTCATATATGAAAATGGATTGCGTACAGTACAAATCTAGATCTACCAGTTATTTCTGTAATAACCATCAAAATAAAGATGCATTGATAAAAATGCAGTGAGGTGTTTGATATGGCAGCTTCTTTTATTGAGATAATTTTTCAAGTTTTTAATCTTAAAGGGCAAATATTACATGTGGCGTCTAGCCTAGTCTAAACCAATAATCTTGGTGTTATGAGGTGCTGGTTATCCAATGCTTGCTATGCATCTTAAAGGTAATTTAAAAAAAAAAGGTTTGCAGCTTTAAGATAGAAAAAGCTTTGGAATTAAACCATTTGAACAAAATCAATCGCCGTCTACTTAATTTGCTAGTCTTTTTAAAAAAAATGCTCGACCCAGCTGCGCATTCTGATCATTGATATGATAGATTTAGATCTAGATATAATGATACTTTTCTTTTTAAAGTCTATGATAGTATCAGTATGCTTTCCTGATCATGAGTTCAGGTTTTAATTCCCTCGTTTTTCTATTTAATTATTCTGCTGGCACATTTTATATTAGGGAGGTGAAATAAAAAATTGATCTTTGAAAAAAAAAAATTTTCGTTAGTACATCATTAAAATACTTTGAAAGAACTTTCCAATGGTGTTTTCTTTTTAAAGTCTATGATAGTATCAGTATGCTTTCCTGATCATGAGTTCAGGTTTTAATTCCCTCGTTTTTCTATTTAATTATTCTGCTGGCACATTTTATATTAGGGAGGTGAAATAAAAAATTGATCTTTGAAAAAAAAAAATTTTCGTTAGTACATCATTAAAATACTTTGAAAGAACTTTCCAATGGTGTTTAAATTATGACTGTTTAATAGAAATTTATGATTTTTTTTTAGTCCTCCCTCTTTTTTGATGCAGCTTTCAAAGTTTCACTCAAACCACTTTAGTCAGTCCAATGGCATTAATTTGTAGGTTCTGCCAAGATAAAAATCTAGCACCATGTGACATGTCTGAATGTGCTGCAAGCTTAGTTAGAAGCTGCCTAGCCTAGAATAGTGGCATTGTACATGTTGAAATTTCAAAATGTGTTGCTTAGCCTGCCTTAGGACAGTGAAACAAAATCTCAATTCAAAATCTAAATCTAAGAAAAACTCCATCGTATTCTTGTTGATTTTTTATTAACCCAGCACGAATCTGTCGAGTACTCAAGTTCTGGCTGGCCGGTAAAATTACAAAATGGCTGGATACCTGAAAATCGATCATAAACGTCTAAACGAGGTTCTCTGCTGGTTTATTTTTAAAATATGGTTTAATAATATTCATTGAGTCTAGACCACTATTAAAAAAATGATAAAACCATTACGTTAACAAAAATAAGTAAATAGGAATCGAAATCGTCAAACAATGATAACTTACTGGCATTATTGTATTTAGTGAAGGTCTTGAAAGAAGCGTGGACTACTCGTCAACCCCGGCAAGAGAAAGGAAGATTCAGAACGAGGCTAATAATTTATGTAAATTTAAAGTCTCGGATGTGAACGAGATTTCAATTATCTCTTTTTCCATTGTATTAATCTATAGATCTAGTATTAGCTAGATCTTGAAGAAAGGCATATTTTATTTAGATTTAAATTTTTTTTCAATAATAATACTTTTCTTTAAAGTCGCTTTTTTCATTCAAATATTCGTTAACTTCCCTCTCCATGCCCCCCATACACCTTTTTTTTTTAATCAAGATTCGTGCGCGATAATCCGAGATAGGAGATAGGCCTTGTATATTTTGACAATTTAACATTGAAAATTTGGCCTGTCAGTAATTTAATATAGCTGGAAAAAAAAAGCTTTTATGTTATGCCCTAATTATTTATTAAAAGAAACATTCATATTTTGAACTATTGTGAAATAAAATTTTGGCGCCTAGAATGATTGAAAAAAAATCAGTGAGGTAAAGTGTCCAGAAAGTAGTCTTAGTAGTTTTGATGCCCTTAACCGCCGAGTCGCAATCGCTATGTGTGTAGTTTAGTCTACTCTAGGTAGACCTATACTCTAGTAGTTTTTTTTTTGTTCTTTGTTTTGTTTTTTAACTTCAATTTTGGCAACAAGAATGAGTTCGAATATTCATACGAAATCGCGATGTCTGAACAAACAAACAAAAATTATCTTCTCGCATTTTTAAAAATCAAGAAGGCAAACCTTTAGCCTGTCTTGCCTCATTCTTCCACTTGGCTGGCTTAACAAAAAAATATATACATTTATTTCTTACCACATCAGCCATGTGGTCGAGAAGCTAAGTGCGACTCGGGCAGATTTGCGTTTACTGAACCCCTAAAGCAGGGGTTCTCAACCTATGGCTCGCGCCCCCCTTGGGGGTCGATTGGCGATTTACCAGGGGTCGCCTAAGACTATCAGAAAAAAATTTTCTTCTAGAAAACACGACACTGTACACATATTATCACATATTTTTAAAAGTTATTTACTTTACTACAAACTCTAATTGTAATTCGAGAATGTTGAGAAACAACTGAATCTAAATCAGTTCAAACATTTGAACGTCACAGCATAACTATTGCAATATATAGATATTAGTTCAATTATTTATAGGGTGAAAATTTACAAGAAGCACGTCCGTTTATAATTAGTAATACGCCATCATGTTGTTGAAGGAAATATTTTCATAATGGAACAAACCGTGAACATGGACCTCGAGCACTAGAACGTTTAGAAAAGAAAATAGATTGACGAGTTCTTATAATATTGTTTCACTTGAATCGTTACAGCTTTGGTTACAAGGACATACAGTCGTAAAGATGACAAGAAAGCCAGGGTATAGAAATGACGGCGATTTTAAAGACGAGTTCTTTCTTTGTAAACCTGTTGAAACGTCTATTACAGCACTTGATGTATTGGACAAAATTGAATCATTTCTGGAAAAAAATAAAATCTCGTCTAAAAGTATTAGTAGTTTCTGCAAAGATGCTAGTCAAAGTATGCTTGGTTGTTGGTTAGGGTGTTCAACTTTTGGTACAGAATGAGTCACCCAAAAGTCATCAAGCTTACTATTTAATTCATCTACGAATATTAGTAATTTCCACAAGAAAACGATGTTAGCCCTTTGAATTTTGTGAATTCTAGTGTTTTAAACAAACATTCGATTGTTTTCAAAGCGTTGTAATGAATTTGATGAATCCAAAAATGTTTCTATTATTTCTCACTCAAGTTAGCTGAGGTCAAGTTAGCTGAGGTCAAGTTAGCTGAGGTCAAGTTAGCCGAGGTACAGTTCGAAAACGATATTTTTCGTTTCTAATATGAAAACAAAATTGCAGGTTGAAGCGCTCTTTAACGATGAAGTGAACTATAGCAACAGTTTACATTTCCAACACCAAATCTTTGTGAAACAGGATTTTTAACTTGTTCAATACAGAAGTATATTTGATGCAGAAGATGTCATTTGTTCTGACCTTGCAAGCCCTCGAATTCCTGATCTGGTCAAACAAAAACAAGCTCAACCATGGAAATGACGTTGTGGCTTTTTTTAACAAATTGTCCAAAACTTTTGTAGCAATGTATGACTTAATTGCTGGAGTTTATTACCATGTTCAGTTATATTTTCCAAATTGTCACATAATTATAAAATCATGAATATAGTGAATACGCTGTTGAAAAGTAACCAAGTCATAAAGATACAACCTCATTTATTTGCAATTTATCTATTAGCAACAATATTTAGTGTTTCTGTATTATACAACTTTGTAAATTCATATCAGCTATTTACATTTTGATTTCGATGTTATAGATTACACCCCCCCCCCAAAAAAAAAAAAAAATATATATATATATTTTACGGTTGGGGGTCGCCGCATAGTGACCAACTGAAAAAAGGTGTCGCAGTACTAAAAAGGTTGAGAACCGCTGGCCTAAAGGCATCACGGAAAACCAACTCTTAGATACCCCCTCACCCCCACTGGTCCACAAATGAGATTGGACCAAAGCGCTCTGAGCAGCTATAAGCATGAAAGTATCGCTATATAAAAGCTATTATAATAATAATTAAATTTATAATAGATCTAGACTGACAATAATAAATCTGCGATTAGAAATGTTATAACCAATTATTTTTGTTGAGCGCGATTTCCTGCTTTTAGTTTTCTCATTACGCTATGATTCTATCCCTGTCTGGGGGCCTAGTTGGGGAAACAAATGGAAATGTGACGTGATCGTTTTTTAAAGGCATACAAAAAAAGTCGTACGACTTGAATTGCAACTCCAGGGCTCCTCCTCAAGGGGGCTAATTATACTTATAGCACCTCATCTGTCAATAACGATTTCTTTTTATTGTTCGATACCAAACACAAAATTAATTACCAAAAGTTAATTAAATTATTTTTTTTTACTAATAAATGTGCGAAATTTCAACTTGCTCGGAGATTGGTTGTGGGAGAAATAATGTGTAACAACTTTTTACCCGACAGTTGATATAACCTTTCATAACTTTTTTGTCACTATTGTTTGTTTCCGTAAGAATAGTTTACATTCGTGCTTTATAACTACCGCTATTACTAATGAAATGGTTCGGCCAATATAAAAAATAACTTTAAAAAAAACAACCTATGCACTATTTATATTCTTTACTACAAACAAACGTACTGCCCGAAAATCAACAACAAAAATGCGGACATTTTTGAAGAACTTCAAATCAACACATTCCCTTTGGTGGAGAAGTTTGCAGCGTGAATGATGTTGCGATTGCTGGCACATTGTCTATGAGTTGATTGTTGGATGGTTGATCGTTGGTGACTAGCTCCAAACAGCTACAACTAAACCCCAAGTAGACATATTCATCTCTAAATGCTAAACATGAATAAAACGTGCAGCAACATTTCTTTTGAAACCAAATTGAATGTAGCTTTTATGAACTGGATTAACGAAACTTTCAAGGTCAAAGTAAAAAGAACAAAGTACAACTCACTTTAGAAACAAGTCAAATATAACACGCTGTTATATAGATTTCAGACGATCTTATTGCAGAAGTGTCTCACGAAAACGTTGGGCCTATATACGTTTGAAAAGGTCCACTAAAACAACGTCTCATTTCATTTTTGAACCCTTGATAATACGGTCAGGTTTACTTTTTCAAACATGAAATAAATATTGCACATACACGGATTTAGTCCCCTGAAACATAAATAACTTCGCGCCCCCTTTGTCAACCCTACAGTCTGAGAAACGCAAACCAACTTAAGATAGTCACACAGCCAAGAGTAAATAAAGTACGCATTCCTGATATGTTTAAATGACGTCATTGTTTGTTGTGGATGTTATGTGAAAAGTACCGAAAAGGATGTCAGGTTATCCTTCTTCGTTCTCATTTTTATGTTGGAGCGTTCAGAGGACTAGACCAATACATAAGATGAACTGCGCAGTGGTTTTCAATTCAGGGAGCTCTCCATATAGTTTCCTTTCTATTGGGGTGTTTTGGGGCCAGTGTCTTGTGCGGGCCTCTTGGTAAAGAGAGCAGTTTTTGGAGGACGTGGTCGGCATTCTCTGGTGATACTCCACATGGGCAGATTTCACTGGTTCCAATTTTGAGCTTCCGGTAGCCTACATATGTTGTCGCATTCTGTTGTGTCTGTTCCTGAGTCGAAAGATTAGACGTTGCCCTTGTCGGGATAGATTATAATAAGCATCCTCTTTCTTGTGAATTGGATGAGAGTTTGTCCATTTCTCATTTATTTTTATTTACTATCAGTTTCTTCATTTCTTCTGGATAGAGTGCAGAGTTTAACTGAGTTTGTTCTCCCTCACTTGGCGAGTATGTCAGCCTGCTGATTTCCTTCTAGATTCTAGTTGTATATAAGCTAGTATCCATTGAATAACAGTTTGTTGTTTTGTAGGTAATAAAATGATGACTTTTAATGTCTACTATCTATTAATTCATTCTTATTTTTAATGGTCTACAACAATTTATATGTAGTAACAAAAGAACAGAAACAAGAGAAATCAAATGTTAAGTGACCACAAGCAAGAGTGAATGACAAAGTTAAGTGACCACAAGCAAGAGTGAATGACAAAGTTAAGTGACCGCACGACCATTAATTTTTAAAACATGCAACTTTCCACCCGATCAAAGAAAAAAAAATCCCATTAGAAACTAATGGTTTACTTATCTGTGCATGTCCCACAACTAATGATGCACAATCTGGGCATTCAATTATCAGTAAAACTTGAGACTTAATTCTAATTCTTGCTGTACATTCGAAGACTAGCTCACTTACTTCTATTTTAGGCTTGACCAAAAGTTGTGGTGGTAACATGCTGGTGACCAAATTAATGAACACTATACAAGATCCTGTTAGCGACGAAAGGTTGTCCGATGTGATACTGTGAACTCTCTAGAACCACTTCTGCTGTTTCAAATGATAAGTCTTTTTTGGACTATTGTTTTCTTCGTGTTTACATGTGGCACGACTTGTCTTTTAATATGGGTACTTGGGTGAGAATAGTTCTGTTCAATCTCAATGATTTAGCTTTACTAACGTGTCCATTATAGGGAACTTTCAAAAGGCTTCGAACACACTTAGTGACCACACACGTAACCTAATTGACCCCCCCCCCAAAAAAAAAAAAGTTCATTTGTGTACGTTTTCAGACGTTATGGCCTACTTTAGAAATGATTATATCCTCCTAGCCCAAAATCTCAAGAAAGGGGGCAGGGCGGTGGTGTGCCAAGGTTTGGTTTTACAAGGGTGGTCGCATGCGGCTCTTTGACTGCGGCTCCTTATAAAGTGTTGAATGCAGTCACGAAATATTATTTACCAGTCGACCGGCGGCGTAGGATGGCCGGTCTTAGTCCCCTGCAACCTATGCGACCGCAGTGAGACAACATTTTCAAAGGATCCGCGCTAAATCAAGGTGTATACATTATTAAATTAAACCATTTTATAACTTAAAACAGATTTCCCGCGCCCTACTGTCAATTTACCGGGAGCTCCTGGAAATCTCCCGAAATTGCAAAATATACGAAAATGTCCTTAAAATATTCGGAAATATATAGAAAAAAATTGTCATTTTGGGGTGTCGTTCAATATGGAAAAAGCCAATCTACGCGCGATAAATAAAAACGGCATTATGCATTAGTCGTAGTTGTGTAATCAGGTGAAAGAAGCTTCTCGCGCCTCAAACTAATGAAGAAGACTAAGACTGCTTTATTGATCCTTACGGAAATCTGTTGTGATTACAAGGACTCTTTTTCTCATATAAAGACAACACAACAGAAAAATACACATAAATACAACAGACAACATAAAGAGTTCATTCAGCGACTACACACAGGTATCTTGGTGCATTTCATGTTCCCTGATCAATGAGTGGCGGTGATAGAGTCTGACCGAGTGAGGCACGAACGAGTTTTTGTACCGCTCCGTTCTTGTTTTGATTGACATTCAGTCGCCCACTTCGCGACGACCTGACGTAGTTCTGATGGAGCGGGTGGCCGTTGTCTTCCATGATTTTTCTTAGGCACTTTTATACAAAAAGTTCCTTTAAATGTGGTAAAGTTGGGAGTGTAGTTTTTGATGCTTTTTCAATGATGTTTTTTAGACGTCGCAACAGTTTAGATGAGGCGTTGCCTTGCCAACAAGTTATTCCGTATGTTAGCAGACTCTGCATAGTCGCGCGGTAAAATGTCTCAAGGATCTTCTTGTTTAGTTTAAAGCTATTGAGTTAGTATAGAAAAAAGAGTCGCTAGGCTGTTTTCTTTGTCAGAGTTCCAAGGTGGTCTTCCCATGAAATCATGTTGTTGATGATAACGCCTAGATATTTATATGCCTTTACTTGTTCTATAGATGTAGTGTTTATTTGCAGTTCACTTATAGTATGTTTTTTTCTTTCTAAAATCGATTATAAGTTTTTTAGTTTTTGTGACATTCAGTTCTTGAAAGTTGTCGGTGCACCAGTTTGTAAACTCTACTATCGAGCTTCGATATTGAGTTTCGTCTCCTGAAATAAGACCGACTATGGCAGTATCATCAGCGAATTTAATGAGTTTAACTGTCATAGATGCTTCTTATGTCATTAGTGTTAAGAGTGTATAGTACAGGAGAAAGTACACAACCTTGTAGAGCACCCGTACATAGTACTCGAGTTGACGATTTGGTGTTGTTGACTTTAACATACTGGGGCCGTTGGGTTAAATAGCTTAGAACC